>JAOXNO010000002.1:16570302-16609408 GCA_028565335.1 Limnodromus scolopaceus | reverse complement strand
TGTCCTGTTTTATAAGGCGGGAGAGAAGTATGTATTTATTTCTGCAAGGTCTCAGGTCAAGGCAAACTTCTCTGGACAATTTGAACACAATCATTTTAGCCATCTGTTAGCCTTTGCTCATCATGAGAGTTTGGTTTTTTTAAATAAATAAAAAAATACGAAACACCAAAAAAAACCCCAACATCATTGAAATGGGTGCTTGCTAGATAGATACTCATGATGCTTGTTTTCTCTCATAGTGAGAAAGTAGCTTAATTATTTTCAAGTAAAATTTTACATTGTTGGATTGCAATTTGAATCATTTCTTCAGAAGTAGGAAAGGAGCATGCTGTTTCTCTTAAGATAATGACATGCATGTGCTCATGACTGATTCAGTGTTTTGATCTCGGGTGCTCTGGACATCGATCATGTAGCTACTGTCATATAAATTACACATTAATATCACAAAATTTATTCCAGCATTTGCAGTAATAGAAGTTCACGAAAAAGTATTAAAAATATTATAGGTTTTGTACCATATTATTGGAACTGTAATGTTTTTTCTTTGAAAGAAAAAAGCTACCTACATACTAAGCAGCTATGTCTCATTCAGCTTTCTGATAAAAGCATATCGCTGTTTTAATTGAAGCATTTGGAAACCTTACAGAAGTATTAATTTCATAAATAAGATAAAATCATCTTAACAGGTTAGAATCCAGTTTTCTGCAGTTGGTGAAGGATATGTGATCCATCGGTTATACGTTTCTGTCTGATATTTTAAGATATTGGTGAAGATTTCCCTCACTGGTGCGATGAGCTCATGAGGACACCTGTTACTTTCATACGGCTGTTACAGAAAAGCTTGTTTAAACAAAGCCCTATCATGTGTGCAGGTTTCAGAGCAAATGGAAATACCAATGTATGTATCCAGTTATGTTGGGGTATTTTTGTGTTCCCAATCCTTGAACTTTGTTTTCTGTTTCCAGATATTTGTACTCTTTTATAAATGTTGGCTAATTATTTAATAACAAAAGCAGAAAGAGCAGATTTGCAGACGGGCGTTGGGGGGGGACGATGAGGCAGCGAGCAATACAGTTTCAACTTTAAATAGGAAATCACACTGAAAATATTTGTGGTGGTGAAGCTGATGCTTAGAAACATTCAGAGGAAGGTTCTTCGGGTAGGACTATGTTCAGAAGACACCAGGGGCAACAGCTGGCTTTAACTCCATAGTTTTGGGTGAGGGACCACAGCATACAGGACAGTAGCCATCACTTGAAGAGGAGGAGGTGGCTGGAGCCACTGGGAACCTGTGGGAGATGTGTTCAGGCAGCCAGGGGAGCAGTGCTGGGCCGAGCCACCTGAGCAGCTCCCATTCAGCGCAGTGTGTTTTGGTTTGGTTTTTTTTCTTGTAGCTAAAACATGACACCGAGAAAGAGACATAAGTGTTATGTTATTTACAGTGTCTAAGGAGGAAATGGAAAGGCAA
Source organism: Limnodromus scolopaceus (assembly GCA_028565335.1). Taxonomy (NCBI): domain Eukaryota; kingdom Metazoa; phylum Chordata; class Aves; order Charadriiformes; family Scolopacidae; genus Limnodromus; species Limnodromus scolopaceus. Next base: position 16,607,940 of record JAOXNO010000002.1, on the reverse strand, counting down.
AAGGGAATGTATGGAGGATGTAAAAATAGCAGTAACTAATAGGAAATGTGTCTGTGATCTTAATTACTTTGCTTGTATCTTGTATCTCATTCACTTGCATTTTTTCTAAAGTTAGTATTTTAGGGTAGGAGTTGAGTCAGCCTTTATGTATAGATCACCTGGAACTATAATGAAGTTGCGATCTACATCAGAGACTTTGAACATTACTGCAACATGAATAAATAATAAAACTATATTAATAAGAAACAGCAGCCCATCTGCACAGGATGCACAACCACCCTAAATTCTATATATGTCAAGTGTAGATGAGTTGCAAACTTTGGGTTTATTGAGGTAGTGCACATTTCCTGTGTAGAGGAAATTTCCTTAATCAATAAAAGGCTTCGTCCTTAAGAAAGAACGACTTTTGTATGCAAACGCCTATTAAAAGAAAAGAAACATGTATATTCTAACACAAAGTACAAGTTATCTGGGTCTAGCAGAACTTCCTGCTTTTGAGATTTTAAATTATTACATTGTAAGCGTTCCAAGACAGGAGCTGTTGGGTCATTTTCTAATTGTAAAGCAGTAGCACAATGAAATCTGAAGCAATACTCACAATACAAAATAATTTCCTCAAAGGTCTTAACTTCCTTTATGTTCCTTGCTGTCTTGAAATGTGAAGATACCAGGCAGATGACAAAGGGAAATATCAGCTGTCCATGAGTAGAGACACCCTAATAAGCACTTAGCAAGATACTTAATGATTAACTCTGTGCATTAATTAGTTACAAGTGTTACGTGTCATTAATAAATCTATACTTAATTACAATATTAAATACCTTATGTGTTTTATGATTAATTCCATAACTAAAGCAAGCGTTTATATGTTTGTAAATAAGTGATGATTGCAGAGTAATTATCGTTAAATTGACTAAAATGAATTGTTAACTGTGTCATTGTAACCTGCTCCTTTCACTCAGTCTGAGAATGAATGAAACTTGTGGTCGGGGATGGAGAGGGGAGGAATTTCCCACCTTATTTGTGTATTTGCATGAGCAAATTCTGTGCAGTGTGTAATTTCCCCTGTGTATTTTCAGGTTAAGAAAGATAAGGTAAAGCAGATTCAGAAACAGCAGCCCATTTTTAGCAAAGGTAGATAGTACTGTTTTGCTTATAAGTACGCTAGTATATTCTTTTTGCAATTTACTGTGTTTCTAAATGAATAAGAAAAAAGTATTCCTGATGTGTGTTTGGCAAAATGTTGTCTACGTACAGTTCCTTAAGAGAATAGATAAAAGCTATGTGCATTTTATCTTTCTGTTAAAAGTGATTGTACAAAATGTGCCTTACAGTCTGTTTCTGTCCCATTGAAAGTTGGACAAAGTCTTATTTAACTTCAGCAAAATCAGACCATTATTGTTCTACACATAAGGAACTGGTTTAGTGGCTTAGGCTACTAAAATGCAGTTGAAAAAAATGCAGTTTCTTAGAACTATAAATTAAATTCTTTGTCCTTTAGGGGCAGATGACTTGAGTGCCCACTAGTTTTATAAAAAGAAAAAAAAAAAGAAAAATCTGCTTCTCTCTGTATTTTTTTTCCTATTCAGTTTTCTCCTTTTTTTTTTTCTCCTTCTCTGGAGACATTCAAAACCCGCCTGGACAAGTTCCTGTGCAACGGGCTCTAGGTAGACCCGCTCCGGCAGGGGGGTTGGACTAGATGATCTCCAGAGGTCCCTTCCAACCCCATATGATTCTATGATTCTAAGAATGGCAAGAAGTTTCATTCTTCTTCACCAGGTTTTTTCCAATGCATGTTCTTCAGTCATTTTCAGTTAATATCTCTGGGCTGTAGTTGATGTTAGAAAATGCCATGTAATTGAAGAAGCAGTAGGAAGATGTTTCGCCCACACGTGTTTCTGCTATACCTCTTACCTCATCACTAAAAAGCTTAGTATATTAGTATACTTTTAGGTTTCTCTTATGAAAAAATACTCCTGGTTCAAGTAGAAGAGTATCATCACGGGAACAGGAGAGAAAGGGCTGCCTGGGCACGGCCCCGTCTGGACCATTTGGGGAAAGTGAGGCACACAGTGGTCTCAGAACACAAAAGGATATTGCAGTTTCTTTCTTTTCCTCCATAAATTATCATTAACTTACTTTGTGGATGGATGTGAATTTTTATGGAATTACTAAACTTGATTGTCTGCTTGTTCGACTGCTTTTCTAGGATAAAAGTGCTGTCTTAATGTCACTTATAAGCAAATTGAGAAAAGCTGTAGCTTTTTGCTAATATTAGCAATTTCCTAATAAATATATTTAGAAAGAATAAGGTGGGGTTTGTTGGGAGGAGGAAAACCTCCCAGAGTGAACAAGAATCACCTATTTCACATGTGTTCTTTAAATTCAAGCACATTCTCTAGGTTTTTCATCTGAAAGGATCAGGAATGACGTTAGCTGCAGTCATGACATTTTGGTCAGCTCTTGATGAAGATGGAAGTTTTCTGAGCGGCGCTGGTGGCCGAGGCTCATTGGTGACTTGGGACAGCACTACTGCATTATTTAACAGTTCTTAATTTTAAAGTTATGACTGGAACCATGAGGGCTGGGAATATAGGCTATTTTTACAGTTCTAAACCTCAATTTTCTAAATTATGTCATAAAGTAATGTATTTTGCACAAGCCCATTATTACATTTGAGAGCTCTAAAACTTGTAGTAAAATGTATTTCGTCTTCAGGATGGCCATCACTTTGTAATAGTAAACTTTATCATCTGCTTTCACCCAAAGAGAGAATTATTTCACTGCATTTCTCAATGCATATACAAAGTTCTCCCAGAAGAGTGCTGGTGTGATACTGATACCTTTCATATGACTGAATATTTAGTGACAGATTGTGAGAGAGAGGAGAAAGGCGACAAAGCTGGAAGCAGGTAATTAATGTGAGTCTTCTCTTAATTGCCAAATGTAACTGTTCTGTCCAGGACTATTGGGAGGAAGAGAGATTAAGAGAAAGTTTGTCTTTGAGATGAAGAAAGTTTGTCTTTGAGTCTGGAGGCCTTGATTCTTGGTTGTGCAATTCACATATTTTGTGGAACCTTGCCTTGGAAATTTGCTGTTTGGTTTAATTCAATAATACTTGTGAAATCTTCTCAGCTTGTGTTATAAACACAAAGTATTAGTATTATTTGCCTTGTTGTTGAAAATTTGCCCCAGGGATAGCTGCTTCAGCCAAGTATTTCCATTTGTATTCAGTAGTAGTTATGTATATATGATACACCCATGGGTCCCATCAGTCCCTGTTACAATTGTGATGTGCTCAGAAAGGAAACTATGAATTATATTTCCGAAGAAATTAGAGGCATCTTCCAAGAAAATGTTCTGTATGAATCCAATTATATGTAACATTATGAAAAATCAGGATTCTGCTTTTATGTCCCAAGACTAAGACTTATTCATTGAACAGTGCTTCAAATAGGAGATGATTGGATGGTAGATGTCATATTCAGGAACTAACTGCCATGTAAGTAAGAGCATAAAGGTATTACATGCATGTGCACGGATATACACAGATATATATCTCTGTTCTGGTCTGGAATCCCTCACAGCCTGAAACTTAACTTTTCTAAACGTACCAGGCCTGTATTTACATTGTATAGTTCACAGTTTGTTTTGCCCGTATTTCAATTTTTTCTTTATTAAAATAGAAGTGTGATGGCAATTTTAAAATAATCATTTTTCAGCCATGAGAAATAACCTTCACTTTTTTTTTTTCTCAGAAGACATTTACTCTAGAGAAGGTTAGATTTGGTATTCCCAGACTTTAAACTACTCGTAGAGAAAGTCAATGCAAACTTGGTTTCCTGGTCACACAACTAGGCTTAATGCGTACTTTAGATAAAGATAATAAAAATCATAGTAATACAGAATAAGGTATTAACAAAAAAATGCGTCTTTTATCAATGCTGGGGTTTTTTAGTAGCCAGCAGAACTTGCAGAAAGCCAACACCGATGCAGAATTGCTGCAGGACACTATTGATTTTGTGCTCTCTCATCAATTGCAAATTAATTTTGCTGCAGTTTATAAAACACTTGTATTGTTCTAGCTCTTGTTCTTAATAGCAGATGAGAATCTCTAGTTCTTAATAGCAGATGAGAATCTCTAGTTCAACTGAATTAAACTATTACAGCATTGGGAGATAGAGCCAGAAATGAAATCTGGCTTGCACGCTCAAGTATTGGAAGTCATGCTTTTTGGAAAGCAGCCCGTAATAACTTAAAGCTTATATAATTTTAACTCCTTGGTATTCTTTAGATGCTCCAAGTTCTCCACTGGACGTCATGGCCCAGATTCATTAACTTAAGTTCTGCCAAAGACCTTCTGCCCAGTATTCCCAGCTGCCTGCCTCTGCTTCACAAGGGTTTGCAGAGTTTAAACAGGATGAATCCAGCCTCCCTATGCCACCTCTGAGAAAAAAACCAATGTGCAACTCTTTTTAAAAGAACAAATATCTATTTTAAGTAATAATGGTTTTCAAGATGCATGTTTTAAAGACTAATTAGCCATGCTATCTTACCTTATCTGCCGGTCAATGGCCTGTTAATGCATAAAGATTGTTCTACTTCCCACAACGCTGCTTCTCCTAATTATCTTTTTGAAGATGTTAAAAGAGGAAAAACCAACCAAGCTTCCATTCCATCCTTGAAAAGGCTATACTGTTAACGAAGTCTCAATCCCTTCTCTGTTACATCTAAAAGGGTTTTTTTTTGTACAGGAGAGAACTAGAGAATACCCAATTTTGTAAAAATCTAATTATTTTTTTTTCTCTGTAAACAATAGATGCGTCTTCTTCCTTTGGGAAAATACTGTAAAACTACCTTTCATTTTGTTAGCGTACATTACTTACCTAAGAAAGGTACTGTGGCAATTGTAGTTTAAGAACAGAATTTTTAACATAATGAAGTTAAAACATTTTCTAGTATTCCAGTCACAGACGCGATGCGAGACTAATTTGAAGGCTTTCTTACTGCTTTCCTGGCAAGATATGTAACCATGAACTAGTGCAGCTACAATAATTTTCAATTGCCGCTGGTTTCTCAGTGCATACCATTTTTTTACCAAATTCATAATAAATTCTGTGGAAGGTCATTCTGTACTCAGAATTATAATATCGCTATGTAATAAGAATCTGGGTAAATGTGTTGAAATACCAAAAGAAATCCAGTGACAGTCAAGTCCATAGCAGGGGCTATGGATTTGTGTCATAGTCCACATGGTCGCTGAGTGAGCAAGAAATGTTTTTGCCAAGACTTTGAATGCTCATCTGCTCCTATTTACCCGATAAGAAATATAGGAATTGGGAAAAAAAAGTGTCAATATTTTTAACTGCATGCGGTTCTACAATAATACAATACAATAATAAGATATACAATAAATACATTATACATAATAATACAATAAAGAAATGTTTACAGTCTAGCAGTAACTTTGAATCTGACACATACATTCCTTCTCCTTCCTTTTTTTTGCCAGTGGAAAATTGCATGTGATACAATATTGTATTTTCATCACCTTCCTTTCTGTTCTTCTGTGAATTGCTGAGTGTTTTTGCTGGTAAGATAGAAGCAGAAGAAATGAACTAAGACAAAGTGGTGGTTATTGAAATCCAAGAATCACCAAGAAGATGCAGCAGTTTCGCGCTCCATATCTGCAACATACTTCAAGTTTGGAACTGCTGCTAATTTTATTATTTCCAGGTCCAATTTCTGTAAATCTGAATGTACACCTAGGATTTTCACAGGAAAAATTATTTCATTGCGGCTTTGAGAAAAATACAGGATGGCATTCATTCATCCATCATGTGCAAGGGTAACAAGAGACTCCTGACAGCAGTCCCAGAGATTAATCTGTTGGATAACTAAGATAAAGTTAAGCTGAAAATCTGCTATGCGTGATACATCACTTAAGTAATAATAATAAATATAGCCCTTCTGTTAGAACATTTCAGTACACTTTTGAAATACTGTGAACACATAGAAGACAAAACTTACATGACAGTCATGACTGGCCAGCTTAATCCACAGCAGACCTTAAAATTAAAACCAATTTATTTCACGCTACTACTAACCTAGAAATGGCAGTGTTTCCCTCAAATGAGCTTTAAACTTCTATTAAAACTTCCAATTTTTCACACTGAGCTAAGGAATTCAGTGACAGCCATTGGCCTGTGGACAATATTAAAGCCGGCATAGCTCGGGTCTTTGAGAGTTCATGCTGCTGGTTTCTGCAATAGCTGCGGTCTTGGAACTGCGAGCGGCACAAGAAGTAAGTGTGGCACAATAAATACTGAGGCATTGCATATTCTGTTGAAGTTGGGTAGCATTTATCACTGGCCTTATAAAGGTATGAGAGTGAAAACAAATGTGAAAGTACCTAAACAAAGATTTCAGTTAATTGAAAAAGTTTAAGGGTACTCAAAGCTACTCGTGTGTCTGGTGATACAGTTGGTACTGCCAATAGTGGTTTCAAAAGTAGTTAATAACTTACGTGCCAGCCCTGCATAGGTTCTGTTTAAAAAAATCATTTAGACCCTGTCCAGCGTTAGAAGGATGAGCAAAACAGTTTGTTTTTCTCTTTAATTTCAGCTTTTCTCTTTTCGACTCTTCTCGAGCCTGCTCCTTTCTTATCCTTCGATCGGTCAGAAACCATGGCATATTTAGAGAGTGCATGCCCCAAAACTCCTTTCCTGTTGAAATATTTGTTACACTGAAATGAGACTAGTAGTTTTCATGCTGTTGAGGTGTGTGAGCTACCGTTACCTTTAGCTTTGGGGAAAACATGTTGGGATTTTTCCAGAAGACCAAAGTAAGGAACGCTTCTCTTTGCGATAAACCAGCAGTTGTGTACTTTATGGGTGAGGATTTCTGCAGCCACTAAAGGGCAGTGCATGCCATCTTATGCTTTCTCTTCTGCAGCTCTTGAACTGTCCTTGCTATTAAGCAAATTGAGGCAGAGCCCATTGCTGGGCTTTCTTTTTTTGCGAGAGAGATTTGTGAGCTTGATGCAGTTTTTAACACGTAAGATTAAAGGTCCTCTATTGTGAGCAGGACACGAAGAGGAAAATTCTGCCCTTTTCTTGTTTCTATTCAGAGGCTCACTGCCATGTGCCTGTAGTAAGTTAAAGAGCTGCTTGTTATTGAAACAGCATTTTTGTTGCCCAAAAATTGGCTTATGTTGTAGGAGGAATCATAATTTCAGTATTGGTAGTGAAGCAGAAATACTGTGCAGATCTAAAGGTCTGATTATGCCAAACACAATGTGTGGTATTTACTGTGCAATTGAAACTCGTAGCTTCACTAATAATTAAATATGATCAGGTTTTGGATTAAGCAAGTAAACAAACATAATAAACAAAGATATTTGAGATCTTTTTCATGTGTTCTGACAAATAGACTTTAATTATTGATCAGGATGGCAATATAGTAAAGATGCAGTTGCTTACTTGAAAAATTCAGCATCTTTCAACATTTAGCTAAGAATATCCAGACCGTATCTTTGTGATATGGGGTTTTTACCACTCCGTGGCACCCACTGGGCAATGTTAATGTCTTTTTTTAAGGGTAACTACCACCTTATAGTATACTGCCTAAAAATAGTGTTAGCAAGACACGACTGCTGAGTCATTGCACTGTTATATACGACAAGTAGTGACCAAGTGCGTGATAGGAGAAAGTGCAATATCAGAGCTGCGCTCCATGGCTATTGGGTTTGCTTGGTCATTTGGGTTGTTTTTCTTTCCATTTTCATGGTATATCAAATTTGAGGTTCCATTAAGAGGGACTGAGGAAGCTGTTACTCTAATGACAGTTGAGAAATGTATCTTTTCTTTCCATATGCAGTAAGGGAATAAAATTCTATAAGAATCCGAACAAGAACACATTCTTCTGGGTAATTTTTCATAATCTGAAGGATAGATTTTACTTTGATACCATTGTGTTTTCAACCAAATACTAATGGCAGAAAGAATGAAAAAGACTATTTTCTCAGTTTGGATATGACAGGAATGCAAGTGTGAAATAGATACTTAAGTGTTTCAGGGAGAATATGCAGCCCGATGGCTGCCAGTCCCTCAATCTCGGGTCTAATTGCTTAGTAGGTCTTTTTTAAGCATTGCCACGTTAAGGAGCCCCGTGGCATCTAGACTGATGGAATATTGTACTTGGCTCAGGTTTTTTCTTTAGTTTGTCTTTCATAGGAAGGGTAGTATTTGAACTAAGTGGTTATAATGAGTTCCTTTTCCAGCAAATAGGAATTCCGGGAATCGGCTTGTGTGTAGGGAAGAGAAAATGACCAAAGGAAGCAAAAGGTTCATGCATTCTGTACGGCTCTACTTAAAAGGAACAGAGACTTGTGAAAAAGTATCAACTCCAGTACCTGGCCTGCTTCTTTTAAAGCCAGTTCTTTTTATTGAATTACCTGGAATAAAGTAAACACATGGCAGAACAGTAAAGAAAGACTATTTAATTATGCATTTTAATATGCTGAATTTTTTTATTAGTGGATTGAGCAGCTGTGTTTTTTCTTTATTAAAAAAAATCAGAATTTTTGAAATCAGTATGAAAATGTTCTGCTATAAGGAAAAAAAATACCGTTAGTGCTTACTGTTAAAGCTTTAAAATGGTGATAAATATAAAAAACAATGTCTAGGATTATCAAAGTATAGAAATAAGGCTTTGTTCAGTGTCCTGCTGAAACGTGGCTGTTTGGCGTTCTCCAGACAGTTTCTGGACCAGATTTTTGTGAGAGAAATGTCTGCAAGATAGCACTGCAGAGGTGACTTACTCTTTGGAGAAAAAAAAATTCTGGACTTGATCAAAATTCAACAGACTTTACTATTTTAAAAAATATTTCAACAGCACATTAGGAGAAAGCATAGCCTTCCCGTGTTGGTCATCCTGTGGAGAACTGAACTCTAGTCAGAGCTACTGCATGGCTTCCTTTCATTTCCTCTGCTTAAAGTTTCCTGGGAAGATTATTATCTTACCTTAAAGAAGGCATTCAGCGCTGATAAATTTCGGCCCAAATGGGAAGGTTGACAAAACTGTACACAACTGACAACAGTCTTATAACTGGAAGTCTGAAAACACTTAAATAGTTGTATGACATTGAAGGTGAATTCCTGAGATAGGAAATTAAGTTCCTGATACGAGTTCTTAGGTATCGGATGGGTTGTTTTTGTTGGGGGCATTTTACAATTGTGGATCGAGGTCTTTTCCATCTCACCTTTATGTTATCATTTGGGGAACCGATTTGGGTTTTTTGGGACGGGTGGTTTTTTTGCCACTAGTCTCGTAGGTAAAGATATTTAGTAAATGTCTATCAGAAACATCATTTTTTTTGTGTGAGGAGATTAGACTTTGACATATGCAGCCCCTGCATTCCTAGTTGTCACAAGACTTACGTGTCCTATCCGTAGTGGTTTTGCTTGTTGGTACAAATGTAGATTCTATGACTGAAGTATATCCCGTTTGTGGGGATGAAACTGTTAGCGGTTTGGTCCGTGTCTCTTTGGGGAGGGGGGGCTCACATATTTCTACAAGATGCCACATTGTGTTCTGATGTTTGTTTGCTCAGTGTCCTAGGCAGATCTCTGACAAAGCGTGAGCCGCAGCAGAAGATGCTGCTGTCATCCCTAAGGTCTCCTGGGATGCGGGTGCTGGAGGAGCGGGAGCCACGCTGAGACCCCAGCCTTGTGGGACTGGGCTGTTACGGAGGCAGCAGCAGTTCTCTGCCACGTGAAATGCATGAGCGGCACCAGCTCCAGCAGATGGGTCTCTGTGGTGTCCATAATGGTGTGAGCTTCCAGTCCCCAGTGGACTGACATTAATCTGCAAGGACTTACTACCCAGGGCGAGGTTGAAGGTTTATTAAAACAGCAGGCGCTTCAGTTCCACGCCATGCATCTTTCTCCATTTACAGTCGGGTGGTTTACACTGGTATAAGCCTTAAAGCATAGGAAGATGCATGTTTTACAAAATATCCATGTAGAAAAACTTCCAATATTTAGAATAAGCTTTTAAAGTGTATTTATATATGTTTATCTTTTAAAAAATTGAATTACGGGAATATGTTACTACTGACTGGTGTATAGCCTTTTAAAGAAAGAAAAGAAAAAATCACTGCCAACTGCTGAACAGCTAATTCACTCAATATAAAACAAAGATGCATTTCTGTAGGGCTAACGACATGCATCCCATCTCCTTGACAACCGCTCTAATTACCTCAGCTTGGACGATCAATATTTGATCTTTTTCCCACCATACAAACATGTCACTTTAACTCCATAGCTTTCTCTTAGCTTTTTGATAATTTGCAGCCAAGTGAAAATGGTCCTTTCTATTTGTTCTCCCTGGCTTGAGGCCAGGGGTTCTCTCAATAGTATAATGCAGTTCATTGATATGAATTTGTTGATCTCCTGGGTAGTTTTTCACAAATTTAGGGCAATTAAAAACCTTTAGAAAGCCTTTCAGTTGAAGTCAATAATTTTGCTTTTAGAAATTACTTCATCATTTTATGATCATTTTTGCTTCATCTGTTCATAAAACAACTTCAGAAGAAAGACAAAGCACCATTTTATTGAGTAGTTTATATATACATAAAAACTGCAGCTTTCAAACTTAGAATTAAGCAACAATTTAGAAATACTTTAATTGGAATGTTTAATTTGTAAGAATAAGAAATTGTTAATTCTATTTTGGACTCTGAAAAGTAATTTTCTTTCTTTTAACACAAAGATAATGGAGCTTGATGAACTTTAACAATAGTTATGGAAACTTTCTAAATGCATTTATGTCATTTAAGGTACGAAAGGAATCCAGTGTTGGGGTGGGGGTTGATTTGTGCATTTTGTTTTGAATATTTTTTCTTGGGGTTTTTTCACCCTAGGCTGTTCCAGAGATATTTTAGGATTTACATGTATCACAGCAGTATTATTTAATCCAGAAAGCATTTTAGAGAGGCTCAGAAGTTTTTCAATTTATATAACAGGCCATATATAGAGGGGTACCATCTCAAAATATTTGAAAAGACAGAAAGGCCATGCAGTTTCATGGTGTCTTTTGCTGCTTATACAGATCTTCTAGTGTCACCTGAGTTTGAAATGCAAGGTATTTTATTGTACAGTCTCATACAAAGAAGGAGTTATTGAACTTCTTCTGACGCCTAGGTAAGGAATCTAGTTTCTTTGGAAAGAAAACAGGATTTGTGGGGGAAAACTAAGAAAATAATGGTCACACAGAGCTGGAACTTCAACATCCCTTTGTGGAAAACAGGGAGGGACATGCTCTGTCATTTTGGAGTGAATGGTCTGAGGATATCTACTTGGAACTTGTAGCTGTTACACAGGTAGATATGTTGTCAATGAGATACAGAATAAAGATTGAGTTCTATGGTGAAAATAAGTTAAAGAATTATTTAAAGATGCTAATGCTGCCTGAGTGACAGAAAATGGTGGAATTTTAAAGATGAGCATATGCTAAGATTTCAGACAGCTTCACCTTGCAAGGATTTAATGGAATAATGAGAGTTCTTACATTTGATAAAGGGAGCAATGACATTCATAAAAGTAAATTAACTGAAGGTGATGATGTTTGAAATTATGCAAAAAGTTATTTGAATTTTATACCCCAAAATTACAACAGAAACTACGTACAAAATTCCCCACCCCACTTAATTTTCTACACTAAATTAGGAAGTGATCTTGTGAAGTAAGTGGTTGTTTCACACAAAGACCTGAGAAAGCTTTGACATGTGAATAATGATGATAATATTGAATATGCAAAAAAGAACAGAATCAAGGTTATGTGGGATGGTTTTGATGGTGGCTTTCCTCATCCTGGAAGCTTTGCTTTGTGCAACTTGAGGAAGATTCTTTGATTGTGGAGGGTGTTAAGGAGTGGGGAAGCTAAGTGCATAATAGTGAAAAATGCAAAATGTGCACTATAGAGCTACCCATTATTGTCCATTATCCATAATCTCCAGGGAACAAAAGGAATATCTGCCTGAGTTCACATTCACTCATTGTACTCCAAGCAGGTGCAAGTTTATTATGCCACGTTCTGATGTGGTCCAAGACAGCACTGTACAGCACTGAGCCTGTCTTAATGTACCTTTTTGCTGAGATGCGCTTACAGCTGCACTAACATAACTTTCCCAACTCTTGATTTTTGACTGTTCTTGCAGCCGGTTGGCCCAAATCATAAGTATGCATCCGCCTATAAAAAAACGTTCAAAATATTATGAATCTAAGCAAATCCATTGAAGTGTACCAAACAGAAGTATGTCCGTATCAGTTTGTGATAGTATACAATGCTTTCTTGCTGATAGTTTTGTTCACCATTTCAGAATGGCTTAATGCAAACCTGGAAGCAGCAAAGTCATTGGAAAGGAAAGCGACAGCTGAAGTACGGCATAATATGCCAAATAATTTGTTTAAGATACGTTAGGTGGGAACAGCAGACTTGTCAAGATGGACTGATCGTGCTTCCACTCAGCGAACACTAATACGTTGTTGAAGTTCATGGAAGTGTTAGTACGGACAAAAATAAGCTTTGTGAATTGTTGAATGTGGCTGGTCAGAAGTAGAAGTAATGAGCGCCCAAAATTCAGGCCATGGAATGAAGTGATTTAATCAGGGTAAATTATTTTTTCTCATGAGGTTTATTTACTTTATTTCTGTGCTTTTTTCCATGCTCACTATGTTGTTGAAAAATACTAGGGCTACTTTGGGTGGACAACACATGATTTTTTGCTATCTGGAGCTGTATTGTTGTCTTGTTATTTTCTCTTTAGGAATTACTGCTAAGCTCACTGGTGTTTTATAGAAGAGTTTAAATACTTTGTTTAGTGCATGCTGTGTTTATTAAATAGATACACTGTGTTGAATTATAGTCTTTTCATAGAGTAAAACGCTGCTGTGCCCAAGGATATGTTAAAATCTTTCCAACTGCTCATACCTGCAAAACAAAATCTATCATAGTAGATCAATGCAAAAATCCATCCAGTCAAATAAATATTTCCATACATATTTAAGGAAATGGGGAGAAAAGAGTCTTTCTTTTGTGGTATCCTAATAGCTTGTGGCTGTCAGCAGTTGTGGACTTCATTGATGTGAAGTTGAATCTCCTCGCTCAAGAGCATCATTTTCCCATCCTGATATTAAGCAATCTATTCATTCATTTGAAAAAAAATTTCATTTGACATAATAGGATGCTTTATTGAACATTTTTTTATATGTATATCAACGCTGTCAAATTTTTGCTTCTATAATGGTAAAGCATTTTAATACCAATCTTGAGAATCTTGGTAAAGATAGCTAGTATTCAGGAGCTACTGAATCTGTATTTTGGAACAGAGTGTAAGAGTAAATCATTTAAGACCTACAGCAGACAAGCTGAGTGTTAATAAGATGACACAATTTCACTGAGTGTAGAATCATCTCCTTGAAGGCAAAAAAATAATTTCCCATGAAATACCTTCTTTACTTAGGCTAATTAGATTCACATTTGAAAAATCTTCACATTTAGCAATGCCCTAATTATTTAGCCAAGTAAATATATAGCTTAACCAAAGAGACAGTCAAAAGAGGAATTACATCCTGTTTTTTGTATGAAGTACATTTTTCAACTACTACAAGAATTTGGGTCCAGCTGTATTACCATACTTACTCCTGTGAGAAAGTCCAAATCCAGAAAATGTGTAATCCTCAGGGAACAGGAGGCTGTTGAGAGAGGGCATGCTAGAATGAAAAAGTGGATGGAAAAATGTAAAGGCTAAAACATTAAATTTGGCCTATCTTTACGTTTTGTTCCTATATTGTCAAAGCACCATTTTCTGTTACGAGATGCATTGCATTGAACTCTGGAGGTTGCTTTTTTTTCTTGCTGTTTAACTTATACCTGTGCTACTTCTGAACTAGATGGATCACTTTGTCCTATCTTTCTTTCTGTTGTAGTTACAGAAAAGGTAAAGGCAGAAAGTATCATTGTGGTATATGGTTGTCAAGTATATTTAGATAAGCAATAGCTAATTTTATCATAATGCATCTAATTAATAATCCAGCCTCTTTAGACAGTAAAATATCTTCAGGACCATTTTCAGTATAAGCATTGTATGCAAAATAGTGGAATAGTTGTCATGCACCTTGTAATAGATTGTTAATTAAAAGTAAATAGGGCTCTTAAGTAGAAAATTAAATTATCCCATCGCTTGAAATACCTTGATGCAGTTTTTATTACAGGTTGCATATGGTATCTGTTAGGAATTTGAGCATGGGTTGGTTGTTGAATTATTGTGTGGATTAGCTGTAGTATTTGAAGGTTCTCGACTTTAAAAGCATGTGTCTGTTTTAAATCCTACATAAATTCCTCACAGTTTTTTCGAACAGTCTGTAACTCTAACCAGGGCATTTTTAACACCACAGCTTCAAACAACAGCAGGAGCAAATCTAAAACATTGCTCTGAGTGGTTTCATAACATCATTAAAAGATTTCATTTTAATTAGATAAATTCCCCCTTTCTTTAACTTTTCAACCTTTCTTCCTAACTTCTACAAGGCAAAGGGTAAAAAGACTAACTGAATTGAATTAAATATTAAAACATTAAAATTGGCATTTTAGACCTCATGAGGAAAAGACAGGGGAAAAAAAACTCATGAAAAACATGTATTTCATGCATATTTTAGATTTTATTTTAAGACCTTTCCAAAACTATTATGGATATTCTTAGTAAGAAATATTATAGGCTGTGTTGTCTCCCAGGGCAGCTAAAGTTTCCAAAAGGAAGTTCAATCTGTAATACATCTTTCACATGTTATTTTAATAAAAAAAGCAAATATCATTTGTGTGTTTCCACTGCTAAATGGAGACTCATTGTTTGGTCATGTTTCCCTACATCAGCAAATACATTTAGAAGGAATAAAGTAAACTTTATTTCAAGTTACACTGATGTAAAGCATTATGTGTATGTTACAGTAAAAGTGATTTGAGGCTGAATGTAAAAACAGCTTAACTGGTGTCTCCCTGTTTGCGTCTCTATCCAGGCTTTTTTTTACATGCATGGATTAATTTGCATGTATTTACATGTTTGCAACTTTTGATGTTATTAAGCTCTCATTTCTCCTCACTCAAGAGCAGAGAAACTTTATTGGTAATCAAGTACCGTGATCTACACAAGAGTAAATGAAAGAGAAATTACATTTACTTAGTTTGCTGTTGCCATTTCTCCAGAGCAACTTGTAAATTGTATAAAGAAAGTCGAGGGAATCTGTTCACTGCGTATAAGCATTGATCTGCATTGTAAAACCAATAGCTCTTTCACTCTTGTGGGTCATTAGTCTGAAACGTGCTGAAGGAATTATAACAAGTCTTTGCAGACTTTAGGTGCTCTACAGCATGAATGCAATTTGTCTTACTAACACGTTGTCCCTGGTATGGGTAGAAAATGGGTCAGGCCCTTCGATGCCTTGTGACACGTGGTGTCCTGGGCAGCATATGTTTATCTCGTGTGTTTATCTTGGTTTTGAGGCACACTAAGCAGCGACTTGTTTAAGGACGTAAACTTGGTTCAAACCCATTTGAATGATGAAATCTACATTTGTTAATAGTGTCCCAAAAAAGCGATAATTAGGTTTCTTGAGAAAACAGCAGCGCTGTGTAGATGGACCTTGTGTAAGTTTTGTAGGATGAAACTAGAATGAGAAGTTCACTGCGCCTATCTGTTGATTAACGAGGGAAAAAGGTAGCTACCAACTAGTCTTCATTGATAGAAAACTTGCATGCAGAATTCTTACAGTGATGCCCAGGGGCCTATCTCAACTAGATCTAGGTTCATAATTGCTTGTATATATACTAAGGAGAGCTTGTTTCTTTTAATAATCAGTCAATGCCAAGAGGGGAGAGCTTGTTTCTTTTAATAATCAGTCAATGCCAGGAGTATCCGTCCCTCCCTCCACCCCTGGGTCCTGGGCCTGAACTTCCCTTCGGGCCTGAATGAACGGGCTTCAGGAGCCTAGGCTCCTGAAGTTAGGCTTCTGGCCTACCGCCCAGACCTGAAATCAGAAATGGGGGTTTAAAGTGATGAAAATTGGCGCCATCAGGTAAATTTTCCTATTGCTTATCAGGCTGTAGGTGACAAAAGAGTTATGGGAGAGCTCTCATGTGGATGAATGTGGTTTTTTTGAATTTAATCCCAAATTTAAAAATGTAAATAGCGACAACCTAGGCCTACCAGGCCTGTGGGAGCTGGCAAGATGTCCTGTGACAGTCAAAGGCTTCTATTTCTGCCTCTGACTGTAGAAAAAAAGGTGACTTGGTTCCCTTTGGGGATTGCGTATGGTTCAGTTTTATATACTGATCAGTGTTTTTAAATGCTTTTAAGGCTTTTAGACCAGGTGTTATTTGAGGAGTCAGTTTCTCTGGTCCTTTGTGAACTGATAGAGCACTGGGGTATCGCTGAGTGATTGACATACTTCTGGGTCTGTCACCTACTTTTTATTTAATGTGAAAAAACAGTGAAAGAGAGGAAATATAGAAATATACATTTATCAGGTTTTTTAGTTTTGTAGATTTATTTCTAAATATCCTTACCTTTTTTTTATCCTAATGCCACCCTGGAAACTGCAGCCTATTTATGAGGAAATTGAATTAACTTTTCTGAAAACTGTGTTCTGGAATTAATTTTTATTTGGCATTTATTGTTTAGTAGACTCTGCATAATTTGCCAAAGTCTACCAATTCTTAGTTGACTTATATTTCCTTCTAAAAGTTGGGGTTTTTTAAAGTTTGCACTACATGTTATTTGTTAGGGATGTAACCTGACATCTCTGGTAACTTCTCAGATGGTCTCAAAGCACTTTCTAGATGACATAATTGATACATCATATAAAGAATGAAAAAGAATGAAGCTGCTCAGTGACTCACTACGCCACTATGTGATAGTTTAGGACAGGAAGTGTGGAATAACTATGTGCAGCTGGATCTACAGGATGAAATTAAATAGACAGGAAATACTTAACCGAGCTGGAATTTAACCACATCCAAAGTGGAATTTGATGTGGAAACTAGCACCTTTAATTATATGACATCTTTTTCAAAGGAACACTTATGATCATATGTGGCCGCAGTCTTAATTTTCTTGTGTTGACACTAAAATTCAGGGACTGATTGAACCAAATTTTACTTCTCTTATGAGAATGCCAGGATCCTAATCGGCTTCATTATATATCCTTCTTCTGTGCAGTACTTAATTCCTGAATGGAAATGCATTTATGATTTTCCAGGATCAAATTATCAATCAATAATGACTGATTTTATTTCTGCCATTTAACAAAAGAATAAGAACTATGCCCCCTCCATCTCTTCTGTTGATTTACTACAATCGCAGAGTCTGGAGAGGACTGACTTGGGTCAGTATTATGTGAGTCTGCATGAAGTAAAATCATAATCAAAACTCTTCTCTCTCTTCTCTCTATCCCTGGAACCTTCTCTATACCTGTCACACAAACTTAACTTTTTCTTTTTTCATCCTATTATTGTAGTGCCTTGGAGCCTCAATGACAGATCCAAACCCTGTTGGGGTGATACTCTAAGAAATATTTCCCATTATAGAACATGCAGTAGGAAAAGCACATGGAAATAAGAACATAGCAGTGAGTATATCAGAATCTCCAACGCTAAACATTTTATAGTGGGCATGGAAAGGGACAGGCTTATGGGAAGCACTTCACCTGCTTTGGGGACAGAACGGGATAAAAGCAGATAGCTAATTTTTTCAAAAGTGAAGTAGCAAGTGGTGAAAGCTCACAGATAATCTGGTTTAAGATTGGTATGAAAGCCTGGATGAGGAACTAAGTATGGAGTACTTGACACAGTCAAGAAGGGGATGAATGGAAAGTGATCTGATTACATATAGACTGGAAATTATTTATTTTTCAGTTGGAGTAAGATAGTGTCTGCTCAGTTTAAGCTGTGGGACTAAAAAATAAAGGAAATGTTATGCAGAAACTATTAGAAGAATTAAAGCGAAATCCTAAAAAAAGATTTGAACTGAGAATGTGGTTTGAAAATGTGGGTCTCGGCTTGGGCAGAATAAGTCATGACTCAGAGAGAAGGGGGGGAGAGAGAAAGGTCCTTCTGCCATCAGCTTAAATCTGTGTTTGGTAATGATTACCTGGAAATAGGCTAGAGCTAGAGGAAGTGTAAAGATGTCTTAAACCAACCTGTAAAACCATGTTCAGTAACACTGAGGAGGATCTTCCAAAAGATACACTGATAAGAGCATGAAAAAAGGGAAAAGATATGAAAGTCAAGAGAAAAAGAACGCTTCAGAAAGAAGAATATGGTCAATTCTACTATAAGATGATTAACAAAGAGGAAACAGGTACTTAACTTTTCAGAGCTGGGACTAATTTTTTAGAGACTTTGATTATGCCCTCTTGATGCAAACTTGCATCAAAAATTTACTAGCATAAAAGGAGGGGAAAGTGAATTTGGGTTGGAAGTTGATGGCCGTATTATGGGAAAACACTGCAATAGCCAAAAAAGACAGGAGAGGGAACTTGGAAAGAATCGAGGGCCATTATTGGTGGATGAAAAGGCAGGATGGATAATGTAATAAGCTGTTATTTTTATCATATTTTTATCACCTAATTCTAATCCTTGTGAATTATAACATTAATTACAGAATGTACTACTTGAAAATTAGATATCTTTATCATAAATTCTTTTCTATTGTCTTGCCTTCTATACCCGTCCTTTTTTTTTCCTTGTTAAAACAGTTGGCAAATCTATAGCTTGCGAAGCTGCACATTATGTCATTGGTACATCGAGGCACATGTATCAGCACAGTTCATAAATGGAAGCAGCTGGTTTCCTCTGCACTTAAGAGAATGTACAAACACACAACCAGGATCTTCAAATCCTCTGTATGCTTTGGATACAATTCCTATCCTGAAAAGCCATGCTGTGATTTCAATTAGTGCAGATGTGCACCAAGCCACCTTATTGGCTCAGAAAAGAATTCTTTTGTTTCAACACTTGAACTGCTAGATCTGGTTAATGTTACCAAATGAAAAAAAAATAACATCACACCTATGGTATTAGTCTTATACTCCAGTATCTGAAAAAGCCTTGGCAGGGGAAAAAAAAATGTTATCATCTCACAGGGAAAAGCTGAATTCATACACAGGAACTGCAGGATTACTTCGACATTTTACTAGTCCCCTGTAACACCAGCAAGTCCCATAAATGCCTAATGGAAAAACAGCAGAAAATGAGATCTGCAGCAGGCCTTTAGAGATCAAATTTATGTTGCTGAACACTTTTTTCAGGTCAGGTTTAAAGGTCAAAAGAAAGTGGATAGATTAAATTTGCTGATTTTGCCAACTTTAAAGGCCCCTTTTAGAGGTTTTCTGTTTCTACGGGAAGCCCCAATATGCTTTTGGATAGTTTTGTGCAACAACTGAAATGTATAGAATCTTTCCTCTATTTTTCTCATGTGAGAAAAGCACTCGTATAACAATACTTATCCCCAGTGTGCCCTTGAGCAGCATCTGATTTAGATCCAAGGTATGTTTTCATCTTGAAGTAATTAATACTTCCTATTAATAAAGTTTTTAGTGTATATTCATTTTATATGCAGGCTAAGACTCATCTATCACAGGGCCAGCTGTGATAGCACAGTGACAAAAATAGTTACCCCAATTCATTTTCACACTTGTGTTAAATTTTATCTCCCTGTTTCTCACACAATATTTTTCCCTTCTGTATCTCCAAGCAGAAAAGTTATCTCCCAGTGAGCATCGCTAGCTTTTGCACTCTCTGCTCGCTTAAATGTGAATAGAAACAAACTATAATATTCTCAGTTGAGAAGGAGGAAAGTGGAATACAAAAACTTACCACATAGGACGTTCTAGATCATCAGTCTCTGCAAATGCTAGTAACAGAATGAATGACTGGGAGCAGGAGGATGACTGTTGGGCAGTATCTTCAGAATCCGAACTGGGGCATAATGCCAAAAATGTCATTTTTAGAAACAAAACACCCTCTTTTCTACAGAGTAGTAATACTACACAAAGACAACTTGAATTAGAAGCTTAGTTTCTGTACATGAAGCAGTGCAGAACAAACAGCATGTTTATATACCTGTATTTTGTTTCATGGTTTTATTTATATGGAGTTATTTTGTCAATCTTTAAATGTTTGAGTAATTCAGCACAAGATCATTCAACATTAGCTCAATGTCAAATCCTAATACTTCCCAAATCAAAAAGTTTGGACTTAACCTACTCACTTAAGAAAATCTTGAATGTGTATCAACTGTAGTTGTTCTCTCAATGTATATAAGTACTTGTAAGTTGTCATACTTAAATTCATAGCAAACATTCACTCAGAATTTTAAAAAATTACTTTGAACTGCTACTTTTTTAAAATTTTCTAGTGGATACTTTTCTATCATGTGATGATTTTTAGGGCATGAGATTTTCAGAATAGTTCAAAATTTTATTAATATAAAATTCAGCAAAGATCCATAGACAACTGTGTTGACTTTCAACAGTGTGTTTCCTAAATACTTTTTAACATTAGGTATTTCTTTGAAATGGAGGAATTAAGTGACATGTCTAAGTACAGGCTTACCAGTATCTTCATGGTCTGAAGTACGTTATTAGCCACTCATTTAGGGAAAGCTTTTCATTTGATATAAAACCATAAACACTGAAGAATGTTATTCTTACAGTTCAGTTCTTCGGCAAAGCTTCTGTTAGAATTTAAAGAGCTAGCTGTGATGAGATCTTTCTGCCTTGTGTGTAGTCCTGTGGGAGGTTTTGGTGTTTGAACTCAGCCGCTATGATGAGTTTCAATGTTATGATGATTTTCAAACTCAGCCAAAGTGGACGTAGTAATTCCAGTTTCAGTGCTAACTGAAAAATTTACTGAAATGTGAGCCTGAATATCCAGGCATTTTCAGTGAAATATAGCTGTCTTTTACAATCGCAAAGACAGAAGATTGCCTGACCAGATACGGGCCTTGCTGAACTAAATTAAATGAAACTTAAGGCTTGGGTTTCAGCTTAGGAACAACTTATCACAAAACGTGCACAAGCTCAGGGTAAATTTGAAAATTCTCCTTCCAGAATGGAGCTGATGGGACAAATTTTAATAAAATTGGATACATCTGCAGTGGTATCATATATCAACCAAGAGGCAGACAAAAGAAGTAGGAATTTATTGGAGGAATCCATCTGACTTTTCTTGTGGGCAGAATTACATCTGGCATTTGTGAGGGTGTGCCATTTCCCAGATCCTCACAGTACGTTGGCAGACTATTTTAACAGGCTTGAATGTTCATTTCAGAGAGCATGATCTCTGAATAGATACATAATTCACTGTAGTAAAACCAAGGTACAAATCATCCTCAGAACAGACTCTTTTTTGCCATAAGAAGAATATCTAAAGGCAAATACAAATTTGTAACAGGCAGTCAGAAAAGCAGACAAAGTATTACTGTATCAAAATGCCAGACATTCAGAAGATGTTTCATAAAAGTTTAATTTTTCAAACGGCTCCTTGTCATCTGTATCCTCTTCTCAGAACATAGAATGATTATGATGGTAATTGTGGAAAATTGCTAGTCATCAGTGCTATTAAATCTCTAAATTCTAAAATGTATCATACAGTCTTGAAATGGTTGAATATTTTCCAAGGACTATTATTCGCAGTGAATATTCTGAAGTTCCTTTGCTCTGAGGTTAGAGTGGACAGGAAGATGGCAGGGTACGTGAGATATAAGCAATCATCATTGTGGAGAGTAAATGCCAGAAAACCAACTTCATGAGAAGACTTCTGCAACCCCTGTGCATCTGAGTGCAAGTAAATGGGGTCAGAAGACACCACAGTCTCTGTTTCTTACACATATGCCAAAGAACTGCCATGCTGCAACCCATTCTCTGAAATCTGCTTTTTTTTCAGCAGCATCAACCATGGTATTACTCGGACGTGGTGGATGTGCATTCATTACTGGACTTCAGTACTGTTGGATTTAGAAAGTTAAGTGCACAGCTCCACAGGTCTGAGGCGCTCGCTCAAGGAAGAGCCATGTAATTTCTCTGCTTCTGACAAGGCTAGGGCTGCAGTTTCTAATAAGTAACAGTAATTACCTCTGGCTAAACCCAGCCAGAGTTTGGTGACATTTTCCTATGATTATATATATCGGTGTTAATCTAGAAAGGATGAAGCAGACTCTTTATTTGGTTCTAGTTCACACTGGAAGAAATCAGTTGGGTGCTGGCACTAAAAAAAATCTTGACTCTCTTTGTTGGCTGTTAAGTGTCTGAAGTACTCATTTGGTCAAGCCAGAGCCTAAAACCTAAGCTAAATCATCATATTCAGAGAATAAGTTCTTTCTGTTGGAGCAGCTTTGTCTGTTTTGGTGCCCAGAAGGGAAACTTGCCATCAGACTACATGTCAAGAAAGTCAATTTCTAAACTCAAGTTCAGCAAACATTACAAAATCAGGACCCGTTTCACTGTTGGCACAGTGGTGCTCATTTGTAAAAGCTAATGTAAAGCCTTGGCCAGCAAGAAATTTATTCTATTCACGTTTCAGTTTTGTGCCCTGGTGACTGATTAAAAAAAATAATCTTTTTCTTTTTAAGTCTTGGTGCTTCATAGCATCCCTGGAGAATAGGTATATGAGTAGGCACGTTAAGGATCAAGTTAACCTTCACAGGAGCCACTATCCTACAATAAACAATTTTTCTATGAGTATCATTCGCAACTTTTATGAAATTCTGTCGATGTCTGTTTCTGATGTGGAGCAACTGCGCTGATTGTGCTTGAAGCTGGAGGAATTTTGCTGTAGAACTGGAGGAAGAGCTGAATGTGCTCGCGTGGTACTTTCTCCTGGTACGGGTGAGGAAGAACACCTCTCCCACCTGCCTGGGAGGTCTTCGGCTATGGAAACAATAAATGAGCAATCCATTTGTTGGTGGATCCTGTTTAAATTATTGATGAGGACAGGTAATATTTTATAAACCAGTTATTTCCAGTTGTAATTTTTTTGCATTGAGTTTCACAGAGTAAGATTTCCCTACTACAGAAATACGGAACATAAAAGGAAAAGGAGTGAAAGGCAGTTTGTGCTTCAAATTAGTACATCTAAAGTGAACAAAGCCATCCATTGTGTTGCTTTCGTGTCACTGTTTTTAGATATTAATTTGATAAGGACAGAGTATGTTAAAATGGGGACTGGAAAAAAATGTTGAGCTTTTTTTTTCTCCTGACTGCTTTATCACACATTATAATGTTTATTGTTGAGATTAACTACTCTCTATTGAAGCAGTAACAAGTTTCGTAGTGGAACAAAAGTAAGCAGCACTCACAAAATTCATTTTAACAAAAAGTGTGAACAGAAAGATATGAAAACTATTGATTATGTTGTCTGTGGTGACATACAAACAAAGTGATAACTGTTCACATCTATAAAAGTTGAAGAATGGCAATGTCAGATTGTGCAAAGATTAACATAAGAATCTGACATCTTTGGTGAAAATTTATAATTACATTTGAAGCTTTGGTAGAGATTGGAATGAGGGTGGAATCTTGTCAAGTAATTTTTTTTTGTTGTTGTTCATGTCATTACCAACTACTTAACCCTTCGATTAACAACAATTATTACTATGGATAAACGTGACTGTTGGAGAGGGGAATGTATTGTCCTGTGATTTATAGCAGTACTCAAACATCTGTTTCAGAAGGGAGCTTAAGCTTAATTTTGTTCTGTAGAAGAAGTTCCAAGTAGCAACATGTAGATATTGCTCTCCAGGGAAAGTTTTGTGAAAATAGCTGATGTATGTCTCTACTGCCTTTCCTGAAAAAATATCTGAGCTCTGAGTATCAGAAGGTTGAAGAAATGTAAAATATTTATCCATGGCTTCTGAACTCTGGTTTGGAGGTACCATCATCGCTTTCCTGGTATTTGTAGAAGTGTTTGACACCATTCTGCCAGTGGTTGGTTTCTTATGACTCCTGACTGGGTTGAACCATAGATGTTGATGAGGAGCCATTGCAGGGACAGGAGTAAAGAGAAAATCCTTAATTTCCCTAGTTAGCTGTTTTGAAGAGAGAGCAAGCTCCAATAAATACCCAATCGTTGGGCTTTGCTATAAACAGAGGCATGTCATTGATACAGATACATAAAAATATATCCAAAACTCAAGTCGGAGACTTTCCATGTTTGTTCTGAGGAATGCGTGCTGCATTTTACTTTGACATGGACCAATAATTTTCATTCCGTAAAATGAGGTTATTTACTATACTGTTCCAAATTGTTCTAGTTTAGCTGTTTAAAAAGTAGAAATTATGTTTATTTAGCATAAGGAATGAATTTAAGCTCTCAGAACTGAGGAGGTGATTTTGAGAGATCCCAACTTCCCTTTCTTGTAAAAGCAGTAAAACATAAGCTTAAATGCTGATTTAAAGAGGAGTGCTTTTTCATTTATCTTTATTTGTGTCCAATATGTCAAAGTTATTCATTGATATTCTAATCTAGAAAATCATGGTTATAGTGTATAAATTAGCACACAAGTTAACAATGTTAAATACATTATGATAGCTTTAGTATCTGTTTTTCTTAGTCTATTTTCAAGGACACAAATTGGATGGGCAGAGATTCAAGTTAAGGGCAAAGAAGAGTGGGGAACATTTTTTCATAATATTCTTGTAGCAGAGCTCATTCCTGTCCGAAGGGCTGTCTGTATATATGGCTGTAGGCATTATTAAGATCTCATTGACTTCATAATTTTGAATTCAGGGAAGCTCCATGTGAAGTTGAAGGGCCACAGGAGGGACCGTAACCTCTAAGGTGTTATTCTACTCCTAATGCGTTTACATGGTTCAGTTGCAAAGTGTATACATTTTGTGGTGTTTATTTCAGGGTAAAATAGCTAATTTCTTACATGATTTGTTTAGAGGTAGCTGCAGTATCTGGGGTATTGCTCTCTTAGAAGCTGATGAACATGGGAGGCTATATGCTTTGTCCACATATTTTTTTGTCCATATTTTTCAAATACACAGATATCTAATATATCATAGACTTCTAGAATAATTCAGATTGCAATGGACCACCAAAGGTTTGTTAGAGCAAATTCAAAGTTTACACAGTTGTTTTATGGTCAGTCGTTTTGAATATTTCTAAGGATATTCTGATGTTTGACCGCTATTGTGAAAATTCTTTTCCTATTCAGAATTTCTTCAAACTTTATAAAACTTACGTGAGTTTCAAAAACAGTTGGTTTGAATCCTATAATTTCCAATACAATTTTTTAAGAGCATGAACTCCTGTAAATCTCTCTTCTTTTTTCTCATACACTTCAACACTTCAAGAATAAGCAAATTTAATTAAAGCAGACAAACTAATTTGGGCACTAACAAATAGGAGAGACGTTGGTTCAAGGGGTTAGGCTGATCTTCCAAAACCAGAATTGCCATGTTGGAAATATCTCCTTGAATGTGACTTTATTTCCATAAAGTAACAATTTTGGAGGCTTAAGTGAGTCCAAAGAACTCATTAATTACCAGTTACCTGTGTGCAATCCTACCATCCAAAATTGCATCATGATGTCTGTATGTGAGCAGCCTCCTTCAGTATTTCCTGAATTCCATTTTGCAGACACTGGTGTTTTTAATGGAAAAATCTGTGATTTGCAAGTGTTCCTGTCAGAAGCTCTACGTCATGTGGACATTTAGTACTAAACCCATCTGCGGAAGGGACCAGTACCCTGTTGAACTTGGGTACCAAGTTTTGGGGGTTTCCTGTTCTCCAAATCATTTTATTTGAAAACTCAGAGGTATTTTGTGTGAAGAAAGGTTAGTTCTCTGAAAACATGTTTGCTCCGTCGTGTTTGCTATATCTGTAGTCTGATTTTCTGTGAAGGTGAGCAAATAACGAGACAAGAGTGGAGTCATTTTCAAGTACAGAAGTATGGAAAATCTTCAATAGAAAATTAAAACTTATTTTGAGTGTTCAAGCCTCTCAAATAGCAGTGCAAATTGAAGCCCCCACTGAAACCTGCTACTGCCACAATAATAAGACGTCACGGAAAATAGTGTCTTAGCAGAGAAGCTTCCCCTCAGGTTGTAAGATCTGGGAGTGAAAAAACACTACTCTCCCTGGTTACAGTGGTGGTTCTGCTATTAAAAGTGGGTTACTGAGGTGTGAGCTCATGAGTTCATTAAAAACAGGAACTTCGTGTATTACTTGGCTCTAAAAAGCTAATAGTTGGGGTGTTCCCCCCACCTTTGTATTTGAAGAAAGTGCTCATTCAGACTATAATAATTAATGCTAAGCACTTACACAGCTCATTGTGTTTAGTGTTCTGCAGACAATTATTGATACCCAAATTAATATAAGTGAAAATATCTTTGTCTAGAGTTTTGAAATTGTCCATATTTCAACTATATTTCTTAATAATTATTAGAATTAGCATAAGTCCTGACCCTCATTTATTTGTGTGTTCAGAAACAAAGTCATGCAACAGTCTTTATATAATGAAAATTAAAAGGCCAAGCAATAACATTAATGTTCTTTTAAATAATTAATTTTAGTGTGTGGAAGTGTGAGCAATAAATGTTTTATTGTAAATCCTGATGTGGTAATTAATCCAAGTGATTAGGACCTAATTGCATGTTCATAGTAAATGTTATATTTGCTGTGAAAGAAGTTTCTTTGGAATTGTAGTTCTGGGGTTAGAGTAGTGAGAAGAGTGATATTTAAAAGGAAATGTTACTGCACTTAAACTTGGTAAGCCAGATATTGAAAGAAATACATCCTTTAGCATTTTGCCAATTACTTTTTTAGTTCTTCTGAGCATTTTGTTTTATTATGCACTTAATTTTATGCAATAGTGGTACTTACGCATTAAATTAAATATATCATAAGGAGACATAGGCTGTTTAGAATCAGCCGAAAAATACCCTGGGGAACAGGAGAGGGTAGTTTGGTTTATTAATCATTTACACCTTAATTTGCAAATAGCAAAAGTCCCATTATTCCATAAAACTTGTCATTGCTTTAATGCAAAGAATAAGTCATCCTGTGAACAATGTTAGTTTCAGGTGTGCTGGTTGGGCTTTGGAGAGCCCTATCACACACCCAATGAATTCAGATCTCCACAGAAGCTTTAGAGCTGCTCTGGATTTTCAGGGATATAATTTATGGAGTTTGGATCCTTGGTTTTTTATGTGGTTTGTTGTTGGTTTTTTTCTCAGCAAAATTACATTTTGTAAATATACTGTATGTTTCTGTGGTTGTATATAGATCTCTGTTTTGCCCATGGTGACCCTGCTTTACTTAAACTCAGTTAAAGGATGAGTTAGCATTTCAATAGTGCAATAAGCTTCAGAAATCTTTTGTGTTACCTCTTGAGCATGTCTTTTTTTTTTTTTTCCCTCTTCGTACCTACCATGCTACAGTATCAGCATAGTCTTTCTGATGATATGATCTTTATTAGTGAAATAATATGCTCTTTCTTTGGGGCTCTTGAAATATGTTCTAACGATTATGGTAATGACTTTGATTAATATTTAATCCCCGTGCTGCTATGTTCTTATAATTTACAAGATCTCAAAGGTAGTTGGGGGGAGGGAAGAAAGGTTTCTGCTTAAGTGTTTCAGTATGAGAGTGCTTAGGGAAAAACATACCTATGTTTTATTATACCTTATATCTGTTTTCTAACCTGAATTTAAGTGAAACCTTTCACAGCATGACCGTGTTGTTGACACGGAAGTCCGTAAGGTACAGAAGTCATACTGGAGTTGACTGATTTTTCATGGCGTTGGACTCATTGCTGTATTTGTTTAAATTGTGTAACAGCCAGGTTGCTCTGCGTCACCTGGGAATCCTGGCACTGTGAGGGCACAGGTATAGCAGTGCGTATATTAGTATCGAGCAAGAGGTTGGTGAGGACTTTTTTCCTTTTTTTGTGAGCAGAGGAACTAATATTTATGAATACAACAGGGAAAGCCCAAATTAGTTTCCTCCTCCACTCCAAAAGTCACAGTAGTTGTGTGCATAGTCACATAACCAAAAAAGTGTCTTGCATGTAGACAGCAGAAGAATTCTTATGATTTTTCAGGCCATAGAATATTAAAGACAAGTAAGTCTTAAGTAAGTACTATTGATAAGCAAGCTTTGAACAGTTCTCCACAAGACTTTGTACAGTCATATCAAATAATCTGCATTTTTATGAGATCTTTTGACACTCAATCAATGAGGAGATTATCTACTAATACAGCAATGGTCAGTCATTGTTTCTGTCTTTGAGTGTTTTACCTGTGTTTATAAAATAAACCATTGTGCTGGTATAAGCACATTTGATTAAAAAGATACTCCTATTTGTTCTCTTCTTGTTCAAAGCTGTTTGAATAACTAAGGAATAGACTTGTTTGAAATGTTTGCTTATAGAGCTTTCAAACTGAGGATTAGCTGTCTAGAGAATTAGAAATTCTCTATGCATTTGTAGTTACATAGATTCTCTCGATTTACTAATATACTGTAAATATTATGTACACACCAAACTTGAATGAATTCAACATATGGTTGATGTTTACATAATTAATGAGATGCCAAATTATATTAATGTAACTAGCCACACACAAAAAGGCAAATATTGCACAATCATTAAGGGCCTAAATTAACCATACCTTATTCTTTACTTCCTGAAATGCTAATTTGCCACAACAGGGACGCTGGGATTGTGCTCAAAATTGTGGAAATTAAGATTGAAAATCAATTATTTCGTTGTTCCAAGCATCATAAATAATATAATTACCAATGTTTAGACTTCTGGTTATTGTTTCATGAAACAACAATTGGTATTTCTCAGTCTACTTTTTGGTTTAAACACAACATTATCCTCAAATTAATAGATGGGTTAGGGAAATCTAATTTTGACAGTTATTTTAGAGGGATGAAAGGTGAAAGAAACAGTTTCTCTCTTTAATCAACAATTTAACAAATATTTTAAGATGCATGGCTTTCTCAGTAAGCATTACCTTGGGTTTCAATGAAGAAAAAGCATAGCAAAGTGGTTTTGGGATACTAGGAAAAGAGAAGAAAAGTGGCTTGTTCTTTATCAGAGCTTGTTTGATTTGCAGCTTATATTTTATTGATGGTAATGCCCTGTACTTTATAATACCTTTCAACACAGAATTTCAGTCATTTCAGTAATGTTAAGTAATTAAACCTCCCACTGGTTCTGCCAATGGAGGTGTATTTATCATTATAACTATTTTGCAAGTGGGTAAACAGAGGCAAAAAAGGTTGAATTACTTTAATCAAAGTAATAAAACCTCTAGGCTCCTGTCTCCCAGATGATGTTTAATACTTCCTCTAAAATTTTGTTATAAATTCAGCATAAATAAAAATAGACATCTCACTCCCTGAGCTTAATGATCTCACTTAAAACTGTGTGCTGAAATTTAGAGAGAATATAGCAATTTTTTTGCTTCCTCACAGAGGGGCAGACTTTATGGAACTATGTCAAATCATCATCTTAAGATCTTAATTCATCTTGCCAAAATGAGCTGAACTAACTTTGTAGTTTCCAGGGGAATAGGAGAATTTTTTATTTGTGGCATTTCACTACACCAAACCCAGGTGTGTTACTGCTCTTTCGCACATGTGTGTACACCTCCACCTCATCGTTAAAGTTCTCATCTCTACGCCCTGCGAGTACACATCTCATAAGTAAACTCACACAATTATTTTGTCCTAAATAGGGCTTGGAAGACCTTCCTGGAGAGTGCCTAATTTAATCAATAGTAATCACAATTAAAAATGATTTCCAAGTAGTTTAAAACTAAAAGTGAAATTGCTAATATATGCATAAAATAATTATTTTCTTTAACATATAATGTCAAATATTGGAGGTTTTCTGCTACTGTTGTAATCTGATAGATACTAATATGGCAGCAATCAGAGTTCACTTCAGCAACAAAGAAGCTGTTCAAGTCTGAAAGCAATCCTCTCCTCCTGACATGTTGGCACCGTCATAGAGGAAAATGTCACGCTCAATATAAGCACATTTACTGACAGTTAGGTTTTTTCCTATGTTACTTGAAAACTGTTTGAAACTTGGCTTTTATCAAAACCAGAAACACTGGCCACTCAGAATGATAAAACAATAGTTTACAGCTTAGTCATTTTCCAGTTATAAAGCAATACTTTCATAAAAATAAACAATGCATACAGGAACAAGCCAAAACAATTACTCAGAGAAATTGTTGCATTCTTGCTGTCCTTGCTTTCTGATTTAAAACAACTGTCTCCAGTAGGAACTGGACAAAAAGCAGCGGGTTTTGTTTCATTAAGTAACCACTTGCTGATCACTACAAGATAAAATATAGTTCCAAAATGCAATTGATACCGTGTAGGTACTTTCTAACTTCCTAAATGACCTATTTCATGAGGAACAGGTACATAGATTAAAATAACGTTCATGTATTTCACCAATTTACAGACTGAACGTTTCCCAAGTGGATAGTTACAGAGAGCTTTTGTCCTTCCTAGAGAAAGTAAAAAATGACTTAAAGCACAAGCACCTTCATGAATAAAGGTCATGTTGTTTATTTAATTTGTGGGGGGTTGTTAATTATTTCTGGAGGTTTTATCCACATCCTGAGTATTTTAATATCTCTATCATTTGATACTATGCCGTCACATCTCAGTAAGGAAAATAATTTAGCAAATAATTTCAAGCAGGAGCAGGTTGTGAGTATAAGTGTTTAAAACTCAGAGGAAGAGGTAAGGGGTCAGTAAGTGCTAACCTGACTGTGTTGGACATTCCAAGGATTATGCTCAGAGATTTCAGTGTGGGAGACAGTTTTTAAATTGTTTCCTGCTCTTTTAAACTCACATAAGTGCTTAAGAGAGATGAAGAGCTTTTGCTGTAACATTCCAAGAAGATTCCTTCTGGTTCCTGTTCTGAAGGAAGAGAATTTCATTGCCTTATCTCACAGTGGGTGGGACACGGGCTGCACCCAATCTGTGCTCTGTGCGGTTCAGAGGATAGAAGGCAAAAGTCTTTCAGCCTCTTCTGGTTGGAAGGGCACCTGGAAGCCTTGTGTAAGTTCTCCTCTGTGGAGAAGGTACCTGGTGGTTCATTCTCCATCCCAAGGATTGCCATGTGTTGCATCTTCGCTCCTTCCAAGCCCTGATGTTCCTGCTAGACGACAGCAGCTAAGAGTGACGGCAGAGCAGAGCTGAGGGAAGTCTTCTTCTGCACAAGTGTGTGGCTGGAAGTTCTCTTTGTGTACAGAATACAGGAAACTTAACCAAAAGCTCTGACTTGGTTATGTCTGTCGCTTGACACAGCAAGCTCTTTTGGCACTGTAGCAGTCTCACTCTTTCACTGAAACTGCCAGCTTACTTGAAGTTAGATGGTTTCTGTAGGGCTTTACTGAATCACAGTATTTATCAGGACTGTCACTACCTCACTGTCAAACTTTCGATGTGACTGAAAAATACCACCCTTTAGATGGATGAGAGCGTGATGTCATCATAATTGCTTTTTTATGTAAATGCTTGCTATAAAATAATTTTGGATTAAATGATGTGTTCCTTTCATGTTGGCAGAATATAATTTGTCTTAAATGGCAGCAGACTGTTGTATATGTGTTTCTGAAAGTTAAATATTTTGATTCACATTTGCGATTTATTGATTTTACATTGTTACCAAATGCCATTTCACAATCAGCACAGAATACTATGGTTCAAAATCCTGTCACTCATATGATAGTTATTTTCATGGAACATGCTCTGCACATGGGAGTGGTGAGGAAGGAGGAAGAGCTAGAACGAAGAGAGGGAAAATGCATTTTACTGGGTAGCAGGTTTGAAAACAATCCTAATTTTTATTATCTCTGTATGTTCTTATGCAAACATTGCTTCTGTGCTATTAAATAATAATAAATCCAAAATCGCAAAGCTGTTTGTTATCATCTCAGCCTGGATTCATCTAAATGTACAGTAGGTCACAGATTTTAGTTTTGGCTTTAATGAAATACTGGCTTTAAAAAAAAATTATCTTGGTTCTCATTGTGCAAATATTACATGTATGTAATCCAGATGAATTCAGTGCAAGCACGTTATTTCATGGGAACAAATGATGGCAAGACTTCTCAGCTTGGACAGAACACCTTAATACAGAATTACTTTCACCAAAGCCAGGGTTGTTCAGTTTTCATGAGGTCCTTCAACACTCTCTGATTCTGTGCTGCTGACACTTCTGACACCCTTAATTTTCCACCTCTCACATCTGCTGTACCTAGTGCTGTATGAGCTTAGTGTAGGCCAGAAGAAGCCTTTTGGGTCTGTGTGTGATAAAAATGAGAGAGATGACTTGCAAAGACAAATTGCTTGTGCATAAACCCATCAAATCCTTCCAGTAATGCTAGTGTCTATAAAAAAATGACGAGTTGAAAGGACTATCTGTACTCACGCTGCTTTGCCATATTTTAAAAGGTGCATCAAAGAATTTCTAAATATTGTAAAAGCGGGTGAGATTATTATGATATTCTCTCTTGACTTTGTTGTGCATCTTAATAGTGAATTTTAAAAGCTCCTAAGTTAGAAATAAGCTACTGTATGTCCCATAGCCATGTGTCTGCAATGCACAAATGTGTTTTTCTTGTATCTTCTTTTTGTTTCTCTTTTCTTTCACAAGGAAAATGTTTGTCTCCACCAAAGGACTGTATTTAAACAGAAGGACTGCTTACAGAACATAAGAAAAGTATTGTTGTTTTGCGTGTGTGTACGTACAAGCATGTATATAAATAATTCAGTCTATCATCCTATTTTCCTGGTGTATACGTTAGTTCAGCCTTGCTCTCTGGCTTGTGGTAGAATGGTGCCTTCCTCCTGGCATAGAAAAGAGCCACGTTTTGAGCAGCAGAAAATAGTGGCACATCATGAAGCTGTAGCATCTGGTACACTCAGTCTCAATCAGTGCACACCAAAGGAATACTGCGTGCCGCTAGTACCTCTGAGAGCCTTTAATGTTTAATAGGTTTTCATAGTACAATATCCCTGCCTTTCACTTTCTTTGACTGCACTGTCTAATTATCATACGTCCTTGTATGTACAACATTCTTTTCACACGGATAGATACATACATAGTAATTTCATTTCATATGTAAGTGCAACTTAAGTTTCCCAGGCTATTGGAATTTCTCTATATAAGTTAACTAAGCGTCTCATCTTTTCATTGCAGATATTTTTCTCATAGTTGTTTTAAGGTACCTTTGGGTTTTGAGGGCAAAAAGGTTCCCAAAACTCTCAGAAGTAGACTGAGGTGTGTAGGTGGGTATAGAATATCTTCTGAGAGGCCTCTTATCTTCTTGTTAGTGGGTATAGGACTTCTTACTAGTGAAATACAAAGTCTTTCATGCCAGTGATACCGAGCTATGCTTATTCTCGCACTCAGTATTGGCTAACAGTTAATTGTTAGAGTAGGCTGGAGTAGTTGACTTAGACATTCCTTTGTATGCGTCTGTCTGGACAAAATGCAGTGGGAGCTGCAAGAGCCTGTGGGCTGTGGTTCTGAGGAACCACGGAGCGACTTCGTTGTGAATCCCAGTGAGATATAAGAAAACTTGTTTGGTTTAGTGGAGTTCATTCCTGTTTGGAATTGTAGCACGCTGCAATAGCGTGGTCTGTGGCTTACCTCCGTGTAATTCAAACTTAGGAAGCTGGGTTCCTGTCACTATACTGGCCATAGCTGTAACTGGAATTCCACTAAAAATAGAGACATACTCAATTTAAATACTTAGCAAGGGGGGTCTAATTAGGTTTCTTTAAACCCAGATCTCTTCAGTTCAGATTTTATGTGTTTTCTTCCTACATTTTTAATTCCATTGTGTGAATTATACTGCTACAACTTTCTTTTCAGTATTGCTACAACATTTATTTTGCAAAGAAATGTTATGCTTGGCAAAGTTTTAACAAGAGTTCTCATGCACACAGCTCTTAATTTCTAGATGTTTTAACGTCAAATACTTATTTAAATAAAAATATTAAAAACCTCTTGGAAGAATGCAATTAAATGGCAGAAGTGATTTTTAGGAAACCCAGGAGACAGAGCTGTAGCCTGTGAGAGTTCCTGGCCTTTACTTCGCAGGATCTGAAAAGCAAGCTCTCCTATCTGCATGTCAGTACTTTTATGTTGCCTTTCCAAGGAAAAGGGAGTTGGATGCAGGCCTGAGTTAGATCCCACGGGGATAGCGTTCTGTACCTTAAATTACAATCAGATGTATTTTAGTTCAGATGAAGTTTTCAGCCTAAAATTGGTAAGAAACCTAATTATTTGACCAGGTTACTATTTACATAGACCACTGTATAGCAATCTGTGATTTCCCCACAGCTGGCAACATCTTAGCCTTGAAAGGTTTTTATTTTGTGTTTGGAACAGTTTTTAAAGAACCCAACTTGGTTCATTAAATGAAAAACTAAAAGATGGTAGAGATTGCTATGGAGACAAGATGTTATATAAACTGTTCATTTTAATTCTTCAGAATGTAAAAATAGCAAAGAAGCTTGGATGTTTACAGGCTTCCAGTCCTTCAAGGTACTG
The DNA here is from genome assembly GCA_028565335.1 of Limnodromus scolopaceus. Taxonomy (NCBI): domain Eukaryota; kingdom Metazoa; phylum Chordata; class Aves; order Charadriiformes; family Scolopacidae; genus Limnodromus; species Limnodromus scolopaceus. Next base: position 16,573,280 of record JAOXNO010000002.1, on the reverse strand, counting down.
AGTAACTCCACGAGACGCAAAGCATTCTTGCGCCTTTTATTGTCATGTAGCGAATCGTGCCCAGATTTTGAAATCAGTCATGTATTTGTTAGACTGGAGAGTGTGGAATAAGGAGAAATAAATAGAAAGAGTTTCTAAGTAGTCTTTAATCTGTAGACTCTTCATTATATTATTTTTTCCAGTGGGTAGAGTGCCTAAGATGATCTGTTAGCTGAAGTATGCAGGATAAAAATACAGATATTCTGTGATCCAGAGACATAATAATATGGATAAAAACTGGAAAATAACACTATTATACCTTTTAGACTGTCATGGTGGTGATGTTAGAGACGGGACTGAGATCGTGTTTTATTTATCAGAGCCCCCTCAAAGTTGTTTGTTGCAGTTCCTTAGACATTATATCTGGCCCTTAAATTTAACAATTGCTGCTCTTGCTTGAAAATTCCTATTACTCACTGAGTTTTGAGAGCAGTTAGTAAAATTGCTTTTAGGATTATAAAAATGAAACATAGAAAAAATGTTTAATTAGTGTAAAGACTAAGCCTTTGTCTAGTTAGTAGATTAATGAAACTGTAGGGGATCTTCACATAGCTCCTGGAACATGTGTGGTTGAGGTAACCAACTGCGACACTAAATTCAAAATGTTTTGTTTCACAATTTATACTTACTTGAATGTTCATATTCGGAATAAAGAACAATACTTTTAGGAGGGGGTGAAATAAAATGCATGTGTGAAAACGTGAAAACCCCTAGGTTTTTCCTGCAAAACAATAGCAACCACTACAATGACAGCATACTCAACATATTTGTTATAAACAAGGTAATAATTTTTCAGGCAAGGGATTTCATTAATCTCCTACCTGTTTATAGAGCCATCATACTGGACTTCGGAATTAAGCAGCACAGCCTGATTGACTCTATTACTAAAAAGGGGCGTTTAGAATTATAATATATCGCCTTTTAAAATATGAACATTAGTCTTAGCTGCCATGGGAAAGTGTACTACATGGAATGCAGAGGTAGGGAGTTGTGTTTAATTTTGGAAGGCTGTGATTCTAGGCATATGCAGTTTCTTTGTCACCTTCATAATACCTTAATGGAAAGGCAGTATTTTCGAGAGGATTTTACATGTGTATGGCAAAGGTGGGTTGGGGGAGACCTTACAGAAACATGTGGTTCTTAATATGAAATTATTAACATATCTTGATTTGTTTGGATGCTTGCAGGGATTCTTCCTGACGGTGTCACCAGAAGCAGTATTAAAAGTGGCTGCTCAGGCTTCTGCAAACAATAAGATCTTCAGCTTGAATCTTTCTGCACCATTTATCAGCCAGTTCTACAAAGAGCCTATGATGAAAGTCATGCCTTATGTCGACGTCCTTTTCGGAAATGAGACGGTGAGTTTTATGACAGCGAATGAAGTGTTTGCCTCTCTTGCACCCAGCTGTGTGTGTCTAGGAGCCTGCTTCCTGGTCCTCCATTTTTTATAGGGAAAGACTGACCATGTGAAGCATGACTAGAAAATGATACCCATGGCCACAGGACTGATATTTCAGTAGATGCCAAAAAGGTCGCTTGACCTGTTAGAGGTTTACAACTTGCTCATTCTAGTGTAGAGACACACGAACAAGTCAATCTAGGTTAAAAGAGGAAATATCCAACACATTGGCTTTTTTGTAATACCTGTCCACCTGTGTGATGTACTCACCCGGAAGTTAACTCTCTGCTGGAAGAAAAGCTTTGACGGGCTACTGCAGAGCTGCTGAGGTTTTCTGAGTTGTTTTCATACCTATACTGTTGCTATTAACAGCATTTTCTGTGATGAAGAAGACTCTTTGGGGAGAAGTAGGAGGAGAAAACAAAGAAATGGTTAATTGATTTAGAAGGTTGTCATTGATTTTATGGTAGATGGACTGGCAGTCTATCTAAGGAAGGCTTATCTTTGCTATGCAACAGTTGGCAAACAGATTGCATGAAATTCTGGCTGAAAGTCCATGGTAATAGACCAAATGAATTCAAATTTTACTCATTGTAGTGCTATCACTTTTTGATTATTTTTTTTTCCACTACAGAAAGGGCTCCTAAATATTTATTAGTTTGCTCAGCATAAAAAGGTTAATAAAAGCCTTTGAAAGTGTGACACGGCTAAATGAAGGGTGGGCTTGTCTCTCAAGATAACTACATTAGTAGAGGAAAATTACGGAAAAGCAACTTATTCCTGTCCGTGGTTATTCCTGATTGTGACACGGAGTTACACCAACACAAGTCAGTTTTTGCACTATTGTCTGCACATCCACATTAGGGGCTAGCATTGTTACAGGTATAGAACTTCTTAAATAAACCACTATTTTTAAAATTAAGACAATGGCAATGTTTTTTAGATGTGGTAGTATAAGGGAAACCTTTTTAATTATAGTTAAAGATACAAAAGAAGTATTTTCCAGATATTTTGCTGCTGTTGCTAGCTGTTACTTCATTCTGTCTTTCACAATACGTCTCTGACAAAGATGCTACTGAATATTTTGATTTAATAGCAGTATAATCTCAACAAAAAATCTTGTCAGATTTCACGGATTAAGTAATATCAAGTTTAGTCAATGTTTGTGTGGGAGGGCTTCATAGAAACTTCTAGGATTAAACCTTGCTGTTTTTTTATATAAATACTGCCCCACTGACCTATTAGGAGAATTCAGATCACAGTGGTTCATTAGGTGCTGTTCTTCAGAAGATAAAACGTATGTCGTTACTTTTTGTATAATTGCAAACTTTATAAGCCCACTATACTGTCGACATTCCAATTTTAGAAATTATATTCAGGCTACCTTAATTTCCCCTGCCATTCAGTTTGCTATGGTTTTATTCACCTGCTGGCATAAAGTATTTCACTGAATTTCACTGAATTTTTTAGAGATGGAAGGGACCATAGAGATCATCTAGTCCAACTCCCCTGCTGAAGCAGGATTGCCCAGAGCTAGAGC
>JAOXNO010000002.1:16467215-16570202 GCA_028565335.1 Limnodromus scolopaceus | reverse complement strand
TTGAAGACTGGAGTGATGTTGGCCTTCCTCCAGTCTTCAGGCACCTCTCCTGTTCTCCATGACCTTTCAAAGATGACAGAGAGTGGCCCAGCGATAACATCTGCCAGCTCTCTCAGCACTCGTGGGTGCATCCCATCCCATCCTATTGTATAGGACTGTTGTGTGTATTAAAGTTGAAAGGCTCCCTGCATTTTCTGTGTATAATTTCTGAAGCATTTTGGTGTCTTTCAGGCTAAAAAATACTATTTAAACTTAAGTGATCATCCTTAAATTTGTCAGTACGAGAGATATATGTATATAAATATATATATATATACACACATATACACACACACTTCAGAGTAGCAGCCTCTTATGCTTTGTTACTTACACTAATCAGTTGAAACCTTGGTCATTTTTTAGTCTCTGCTTTCTGCACATTGCTGCTTCTGAGTTGTCGAAATGCTGTTTGCAGTGGTTTGTTCCCTTGTCTTTCTGTGTGACTTGAAACCACACTCTTGGCATGGCGTCCTTCTAGTTTTTAGTTGCTGCTGTATCTTGTGATTGTCACTATTTCTGCTCTCTGCATATGGTTTGTAGTAAAGAGTAGTTGCAAAACTCAAGAGAAGCTCATTCTGACACGTTCTGCCTTCTAGTAGCTTCTTTCTTTGTTTTTTGGTGGGGTTTTTTCTGCTATATTTATTTCATCTACAAGTACAGTCAGGATTTTTTTGTGTTTATGAATGCCTTGATGGGTAATGAACCACTTCAGCTGGCCAACACCAAATTTTTGCACGTTTACGGTGATCTCTTTTTGCTGCATTTTCCATCAGTTTTGCTAGCTTAGTTAAAGTGCATAAGTTAACATATAAGCAAGGCATACTAAGTAGTGTGGTTGTTACCTTATTAGTACAAACAATACTCTTAGACGCGATTTTTATTCTTCCCTATATTTATCTTCACTCCACATTATAGACCAATACAATTTTATTGTTAAGCACTGAGATGTTTATTTTTTGAGCAATACAAAAACATCCAAGAGCAGCAAAATTCCAAATTGCTGCCGTTCCTAAACTAAAAACAATTGGTAAAGTGATTTTAAATTACATCTTCTACTTAAAAATTTACATCTGAATGGAGATTGGTTATTTCAAGTTTCAGCCAGATGGTAATTAAAATGGGCAAGTTATAAACCTCTCGGAATAAATGTTCTAGTCTAGAATGTAAATGCCAGCATACCCTTAGCTGCAGTGACGACACTGAACACTGGGATAACAACTCAGTGCATGTATCAGTTTCAGCATTAGCTCAGTGACCACTGGTGTTTTGATCATTTGCTTAAATCCCTTTTATAACTAGCCAAACATCCTCTCTTGGATTTCTGATACTTATTAACTCTACTTCATATAATAAATTTAGTACAGAACATTCAGAATAGGAATAATTACATGTTCATTGCTGCTAACCAATTACGGCCATTCTGCAGTCATTATCTAGCAATACATGACTGGAGAACTTGATTATTGTCATTGCTTTTAATTTTTATTAAATTAAGGTTTTTTTAATAGTGTCATTTTGCAAATGGTTCTTAGCAATAATACCTTCCAAGCTACCATAATCACTGGATAATTAACCTGCCAGGATTAAGCACACTCTACTTTGCCTCAGGATGCTTAACTCTCAAATAAGGTCAATTATCTCCTGATGATAACTGCTTTGTCACAAGTTGCTGCTTAATTCGTCTGTAAAAGCTCACCTTAGAATACATATTTTACAACTCAAAGTAACTTTCAGTAACAGAATGGTCAAAGGAGTGAAAGCTTTTAAAATTACATCTCTGCACAGAGTTGTGGAATGTTTCCTACACAGTAATTATACGAGGCAAGTAAAAGAGACTAAATTTGCATATATTTCTTTCCCAGACCTCTTTCCACTTTCCCAGCTAGGGCTAAAGCTTGATGTCTCAGATACACTTGACCCATCAAAGTCAATAACAGGCACAGGGATTTGAAATTAATTTCCAGCCTCCCCAAAAGATGTGGATTACAATGGGCACCTCCTCAGGGAAGGAACTACTTCTGGGGGCAACGATCTGTGTATTTCGGGATGGCAGTTTTTTTTCTGAGGAGGTCTCCAGAATTCAAGGGACGCTCCAAAGCTTTCACATGATTCATCCCTGCGTATGGCAGTCATTCATGACTCAGAGGAATATTTATTAAGATATTGATAGGGTAAAGATCATCTGAGTTCTCTTCCTATGTGTAGGCAGGACATCACTGAGAAATTTTAGATTTTAGAAACTTCAGAATTACAGACGTGCTGAGCTCCTCATCTGTTGCTTTACAACAGAAGCCATAACCGAACAATACAAGAGCTTAGTAAAAGTTGAGGAGGTTACATACAAGAGATATCGTGGATTTTTCTGAAGCACGAATATAATAAAGAAAACGAAGACAACAATTATTCTTGGGAATTAGATCCTCTTCCACTCCAGTGTAGAGAGCTGTTACTTCTAAACACCCAGTCTCTGAACAAATTAATTACAGGTTTGTAAGCTGAAGTTCTGCAAAGACAGATGCTTCTGCAAGAGCATTGGGAAATTGATGCTGGTGTGATACAAATGTGCTGAAAAGAAAAAAGGTTGCATGCAAGACTTCTATGTTTTTAAAATCAATGACAATAGCTTTAGTGGTGGTTCTGGAGTTATGAATCCCAAGCTTTGAAAAGGTGGGTGCTTTTGTAAGCAATAAGATGTCAAACAGGTCTTGTCACCATTTCTTCTTACAACTATACCAAAATGGTACATTGTGCCTGCTAAATTTAAAATATTTTCAAGTGAGGTATGAAATACTCACATAAACATCCATAGAAATATATGTGGTTTGGACATGGCCTTTAAGAACCTTTATAAAGGCAAGTCTCTTTAACGACATGGAAAATTCTCTTTAATGATAAGGAAAAACAGTAAATCTAAAACTGATAACAGTGGTTAACATTGTCCCGATTTTGACCTTGCAGTCGGTCTGTACTTTTGTGCTTATTTTAACCAGGGGAGTGAATGGAACTGCTGCTAAGTTTTCTGGCATAAGACTGTGTTCAACACACTAGGACTTACACCTAAATGACAGTTTCCAAACAAATTGGTCTATTCCCACTCTGTAACCTATAACGCATTTTTGTAAACAACTTCACTGCGCATACTGTGATATATTACATTAAGATGTGACACTGTGGACAACCTTCAGTCCCACCTGCAAATTTCCTCTGCTGGATTATCATCTGGGACCAGACTGATACCTACAGGTTTAGGAATCTGTCCACAGCTCGCAACAGTCTTCAATGTGACATAATCACTTTTGTAAGACAAATGGGCCTCACAGTGTTTCTTTTTAAACTAGTGTGCATTCATAATGGCATAACTGAATTGATCTGATTTTACACCAGTGTAATTCCTACCATTTGTAGACCTAACAGGTAGTTTTCCACACTACCTGAATGTCCTTTCCCACTGGTGAATCGTCTGATTCTGAGGAAATGATTAAGAGGTAAGAGACAGGAGAAAATCGGGTGGCAGATGTAATTTGGAGTGTGGAGGAAGGGAAATACGGTTTGACTTTCAATAAATAATCAAACAGAGACAGACATTTCAGTCGGTTCTTCTGTATCAGATGGGGCCAAGTAAGGAACATAGCAAAGGATGGCTGATCACACCATAAATATCACCAAACTGCTGTTACTGTTTGAAGTATTTTCAAGTAAGCATTTAGAATTATTTTTGAATGTTTGAAATTATTAGTAGAAGGCAAATACAAGCTCGTATTTGAAACTGAGTATCTTGAAGAGGCTGACTTTACTGTATTGCTAACTTGGATGTATGTTATGTAAAGAGCCCTCAAGAGACCTTGATTCTTTCTTTTTAGCTTACTGGAACTGGTCCATATGGAGGGGTTATTTTCAGTCAGTAGCTGTTTGCAGGCTATCTTCCCTATGAGCTCAACCTTTACCTCCAGCTTCTACATCTTTATTCGTTTTGAATTAAGTTTTCAGAAACATTAATCATCTTAAATGAAATTAAGTTGGGTGTCGGTGTTTTGCATTTCAATTTATATGCCAGTGTTTTCCTTTTCATTTTGCTTTCAGAAGTTCTCAGACACTTGCCCCACAGGTGAGGGCATTACCTTCATTTCGTAGGCTGAGTGAGAGACTGAGGTTTGCACAGTCCCCTACAGGGAGTCTGCAGTTAAGTTAAAAATTGTAGTCAGATATTCTGACCCAGTTTATTAAATGCACATGGGAAAAAATTTACTAAGGAGACATCTCATCTTCTCTTCTATTTTAACAGGTAGAGGTTTTTAAGGTCAGCTGCTGCTGCTGTTTGCTTTTCTAAACTGCAGTAAACAGATAGCAATTTCTTTTTATAAATCCTACACTTCAGGTTGCTGCACAGTCTTTGGAGGGAGCCTGGGAATTAAAAATTGTAATTTTGAAGGGAGAAAAAATAAATATTATTTTTCTTTGATGTCTTTGTAGAATTTTGACACTTATTTCCTGGTGCAGGTGTTGTGTTTTCAATTATAGGAAAGCCGTGGCATTGTAATATTGCTGCTTAATTCATAGAATTAACTTTCTCAGTATTGGAGTATCTAATAAATTGTGACCAACTGGAAAATGAGAGGGTCTGTAGCACAAAGGAGGTTGATAATGTCAATGGCATGTTGTAAAGATGTGCTATAGGAAGGATGCTGAAACAGCCCAAGGCTATTTCAGCTGCAGACACTGAATCTGCTGCTGCCTCTCTCTTTTTTCTCCTCTCCCTTTTTCCCTCCCTTGTGAACTGCAGTGGCTCTCTAAGATGAAATGCTTTTAAATCATTTCCCAACCTTGCAGCCGTCTTTGATAAAAGCCCTGTTATCTGAAATGATATGAATCACTGTGGAGTTAATCATACCTTATACAACAACATATTTTGTTGTGATTCATTCTGTTTCAATTAATCATCTTATTTATCTACATTGTCTCAGCTGCTGCACTGAAATTCATGAGTAATAAGCAAGTAATTATTTTAGTATAGTTTACCTAGTACATTATGAATGAAAGGAAAATTGAGAGCCAAGTATTTAAATTGATATTTAGTGCTGCTTTCAGCTAATGTCTAGCTATTTAAGCAATTTAGGAATCCTATCTCAAAAATGGCTTTCTTTTTTCCTGTTATGGAAAACAAGCAGGTATTTAGAAGAGAAGCATATACTTTACAACAGGCTTCGCTTTTTAAAATGAAAAATATTTCTGGTAGTCTCTCAGAATGCTTAGGGGTATTTATCCTTTCTTATGCTATGCAGTGTTGGGATACTTTTAAGATGACAAATACTGGTTAGAACACAGCACAAGACAGAACATGTACTGTGAGGAAGGAAGGCAGATTTCACCCTATTTCAGCAGCTTGTGTTTTCCTGACAATGATTGATAACCCTTTTCACTTTGTAGCACTTCCCAGAGCCTCTTGTAACACTTCATAAACATTAAAGCTCAGAATAAACCAATAAGGTGGGTGTGTAGCCCTGTCTCTGTTTTACAGGTGGACAATTGAGAGGTTATTTGCCCAAGGTCATACAGCAAGAGCAGAGCCAGGAACAAGCGAAATCGAGTTCTGAATTTTTTCTTCAGTTAAGTGTCCTGAAATGTTGTCAGCTGCTGGATACGTTCAGGACAAAACTCAACTGACTGGAGGAAAAGGCCTGCAGAATTTGGCTTTCAGTGTTATACCAGTAAATGCTTCTGAAGGCCTTTTAAAGGTGAACTGCATGTGCATTTTCAATAATCAGTACTAGGGCAAATATAATACAAATCAATAATGTAAGACCTGCAAAAATTAGAGTATAAATAAAATTTAGTTACATAGTTGATAAGAAGGCAGAAATGTTCACAAACACTTCTTTAAATCAGTGTAAATTTGGAACAATTCAATTTCACAGAGATATTTGCGGATAACAATGCAGGTAAAATATATAGGCTGCAATAAAGGTTTTGTTTCCCAATCCAGCTAAGGTCTATTCCATAATTCCACATTTCAAGCCTTATTTGGGGCAGATATAGCCAGTTAGTGAGGCCATGTTGGCTGCCACCAATAACCTATTCATTTTCCATGTGCCTTAGCATAATTTCTAGGAGGATCTGCTCCATGATCTTGCCAGGAACAGAGGTGAGATTGACCAGCCTCTAGTTCCCCAGGTCTTCCTTTGTTCCCTTTTTAAAAATGGGGGTTATGTCTCCCCTTTTCCAGTCAGTGGGAACTTCACTGGACTGCTACGACCTCTCAAATATGATGGATAGTGGCTTAGCAACTTCATCTGCCAGTTCACTCGGGACCCACAGATGGATTTCATCAGGTCCCATGGACTTGTGCGCCTTCAGGTTCCTTAGATGGTCTCGAACCTGATCTTCTCCTACTGTGGGCGGTACTTCATTCTCACAGTCTCTGCCTTTGCCTTCTGTGGTGTAGGTGGTGTGGCTAGAGCACTTGCAGATGAAGACTGAGGCAAAATGTCACTGAGTACCTCAGCCTTCTCCATATCCTGGGTATCAGGTCTCCTCTTTCCTTCTTGAGAGGGTCCACATTTTCCCTAGTTTTCTTTTTATCACTGATGCACCTGAAGAAGCCTTCCTTCTTGCCCAGATTTAATTCTGTCTGGGCTTTAGTTTTTCTAACCTGGTCCCTGGCTGCTGGGACAATTTCTCTGTCTTCCTCTCAGGCTACCTGTCCTTGCTTCCACCTTCTGTAGGCTTCTTCTCTGTGTGATTTTGTCCAAAAGCTCCTTGTTCATCCATGCAGGCCTCCTGGTGGTTTTGTCTGACTTCTGCATTGTTGGGATGCATTGTTCATGAGCTTGGAGGAGGTGATCCTTGAATATTAACCAGCTTTCTTGGGCCCCTCTTCCCTCCATGGTATTCTGCCAAACAGGTTCCTGAAGAGGTCAAAGTCTGCTCTACTGAAGTCCAGGGTAGCAAGCTTCTGTGCCCTCTCCTCTCTGCCCTAAGGATTGTGACCTCCACCCTTTCATGGTCACTGCACCCAAGGCTGCCCTTGAGCTTCACATTCCCCATCAGCTTTGGACTTGTTCTTGGTGAGAACAAGGTCCAAAAATATGCAATATAGTGTAATAAATGCAGAGACTAAAAGTAGATGTGTTTTTCAGTCTGTATGAGTGCAAACGTTTTAGTAATTATTTTAATACTGAAGCTGCTTAAGAAAAATACATACAAAATGTGAACATGTAGCTGTACAAAAGTAAATTGAAACTGCGTTAGAACAGCTTTTGAGTTTTGTTTTTAAAACTTTTATAAGGAAATAATCTTGAAAACATAGTTTGGGGATTTTGGAATAGAATTGGCAATATCTTTATTACATTAACATATTTTTCTGTATTATTACATAGCACTATTTTTTCAAAACTACAGTTTCAACCTTGTTTCTTTTCTCATGTTATCTTTCTCTATCAACACCTTCCTTCATCCTGCTTATATAGCTCAAATAATATTTTTATTCCATCAAGAGAGTTTCACATCTGATTACAAATCTAAGTAGTTTCATTTTTCTGACTTTCTTCAACAAAGAAGAGCAAAACAAAGCATTTGAGCCCTCTCCTCTTTCCAGCTAGTTATATAATTTTCTGTTACTGGGATTCCTACTGTTTGTAGATTTGATAGGAATAAATGTAACCCCCTGATGTTTCCTTAAGAATACAGAAAAGGTGCTATGTGTAAGTAAACAACGCAAAAAGATTTTTCCTTTATGCATTGACATATGCTTTGAAGGTATTTAGGACTGACTTCTGCTAAGCTGTTATTGATTAAAATATTTTTTTAATTAGAATTTAGAGTTAGGGCATTAGAATTAATAATACTGGGCATTTGCATTGATTAAATTTATTAATTATACAATTAAAACATAATTTTTCCCTCCTATAAGTGGCAATAAAAAGAAAGCTAAATGTGCACTGTATTATGAAGCATATGCAATGGGTCATAAATATGTGTAAGGGTTGCAAAAGTATTTTATTAATTTATAAATAATTTTTCAAAGAGTTGTCAAAAGCTGTGAAAGGAGCTTGGAAAAGGAATAGAAAAAATATATTTGCAGCATACCTAAAATACCTGAAAGATAAATAAAAGCATCCATGGTTTTCCCAAAGGTAGAAAATGATCTCGAAAACCTTTCCTTATTTATAAGAGTAAGCCATCCCATTTACAACAGCCTTTGTGTGATAATTTTGCAGCCAAATGAAAGTGTCTCCTTATGCTATATTTTGAGGTTTAACTATTGACCTCCCAAAAAATTGTATTAATCATCCTCAAGTTATTTCGTTGAGAGGCAGCAGTTTCACAAGCAGAACGTTTCTTCTTCCCAACCACAGCTAAGGAGGGCTTCCTCACCACCCTCGCAAAGGAAGGCGCCCATCAAAATCTGCTTCTGGCTTGTCTTGGAACCAGCTGGTTGTCCCCTCTCCATAGGGCCATGGGCTGTCAGTAAGAAAAAAACCTTTAGTGTTTGAGAAACTCGCTTGAAAGCAATGGTGAAGTCATACACATTCCATGGAACACCCTTAGGATCCTCAACTAATCTGTCCTTAGTGATGCTTTTCAAACCGCCCTGCTGTTACCAAGGTAACAGCTAGTGTAATAGGCTACTTGAGGATGTCCCAAAAATTTCTGGAGTTAGGAGTTTTATTTTCCATTTTTCTGATGCCAAAGATTGATGGATCTTGATTCAGGGGAAACCCACTGCTTTTATTGAGAAATTCTGCTTCTTCATTCTGATGATACTATCCTTTGAGTCTAAGCCAGTCTGCAGGAGCCAGTCAACAGCCTGCTTATTTCTCCTTCTCTGTGGCTGTCCTTCTGAAGGATACTATTTTTGTAATTCTGAGAGGCCAAGCTATAGCAGTATCTTTGGTTCCTGGCAGGTATGAGACCTCACAGAATTAGGTCCTCTTCAAGATGTCTTTTAACAACATGTCTTTCTGCTCTGCAATTCCTCTGAGAGACCAGGGCGTTTTTATCTTGTCTGGTCAGACTATTGACCTCTCCAGGTTATGTGACATTCTTTTTTAAAAGAACTGGAATTCTTAATGTGAAATGAAGTTTTAGCCATAAATTGTGTTGTTGGCACAGTTCTCATTGCTCTGAAAGGAGGATCTTCTTCCAACTGGAAAAATACCTGAAATTTCATGGAATTGAAGGCATTTTTCACTGTCAGTTCACCTGAAGTTTCTGTGACACGTGTATGGCCAATGTGGATGGGCAGTCAGATGGTCTTAACACACACAATATTTAATATATATGTCACTTTGGAGCAGCTATGATTAACGTGTCTTTTTCTTCTCGTTGGAATATCTACTAGACCAGTAGATACGTCTGTGAGTGGTCTTGGACACATACCAGTTTCAGATAAATGGATTAGTCAATTTAAATTCTGCACATATAGTTGCCAAACACTATGCATTTGATTTGAACATCGAAGTAAATGCCAGATTTGGATGTAGCTGCATCTTGGTAGATGTGAATTACAATAATGAGTCAAACTACTGAATCTAAGTGCTCGAAAAAGAACACTCATCATCTGGAACCAAATTCATTTCTTCTAGAATCTAAAGTGGTGAGAAGAACTGCAGAAGTACACAGCCCTTTGCTGGCCTATTGTAGCCCATCTCTGAACAGGTATTATTTGAGAGGTGGGTGGACACACGTATGAGTATTCTGAAGGGTAGTACTGGTGGGAGGGTTATTTAAAGTTGACCGTGGAAACCATAAGTTTCAAGAGTCCATATTAACTCTAGTTGCTGATCAGTTTCTTTCATGTTTCAAAGAACAACTTCGTGTCCCAGGACTGAGAGGTTAATGTATATATTTCAGGTAGAGCAAGCTAAAATCGAGATCAAAGTGTTTCGTGTATTAATAACATCATCAGTTGTGTTCTTGGGATAATCTTTAAGCTGGCATGGGAGTGACAACGTAAGTCGTCCCAAAGTTATCTTTTCATTTATGGGAAAGATATAAACTATTTTAGGGAGGGGTATTCCTTGTAACAGACTTTACTGAAAACGTACCTATTCATTTTGCACCTCTCCCATTGGAGTTGTTTTTGTGGGAAGTTAAATGTCAATTACTTCTTTTTAACCAACCTTCACCTCTACTATTCTTAAATAAGAGTTTCTCTTTCTTGTTATTTGGAACCTGAAAGCTCACTGTATAGAACACTGCAACATAAAGTAACAGAAGTTGGTTGGTTTGGAGGGCATTTGAAGAGTTCTAGAGTGAAAGAATATGTAATAGGTTAACGAAGAATGTTATCACACCAGGAAGATGCTTAATTCAGGAGTAGATTATACAGACATTCTTTCTTGTGGGTTATTCAAGGTAACAATTTTTAGAATAAGATGCCATATAATGAAACACAAAGCAAACTCACAAATTTTTCTATTTCAAAATCTATCTGTTCAATGACATAGTAATGATTTTGAGTTTTAGGTGGATGGGGAGTATTTGATAATTAGACAATATGGCTATCCACAGCTAATGTCCTCTAACACTTATTTTTCAGGATAAAAGTCAACTCTTTAATGAGAGTTTAAAGGAAACCAGACTGTTCTGTAAACGTTCAGTTTCCTTCAGTTTTCTTTGTAACAATTTTCCAAAGACAGAGTCCTGGGCTTGGTAGATTCCTGATCTGATCCATTATGGCCAGTCCCGTGGTCCTTGAACAAAGATATTTCTTTCAAGAAAACATTAGCCAGATAAATAGGACTCTCTCATTTTACAATTTATACAACATGTGGGAAGTTTTCTAATGTTTTTGGGGTTTTTTTTAATTAGAATTGAACAACTGTTTTCAGTGCTACTGTTTTGTTCATCTGTTAATAAGACCTCTTGCAGTAAATCCTTGTTCAGGATAATGAATAAGAAAAATTATACTTCATGTAGATAAAATTCCCAACAGTACATTTGTAATATATCCAACTTATTCTGCAAACTGTTTGAAATGTAGCTAATTTTGTCTATACTATCTGTCCAAACCATGTTACTAATTTAAATCAGGATCATAACAAGCTGTGACGCTTACCTTTTCATAACATTTCCTTAACTACTTTTTTTTTTTTCCTTCTATATTTCTTGAATTCCGTTTTTCTGGAATCAAACACATCATACCCAGCAACTGCCTGGGGTGCAAATTTGGTATGAATGTGCAATGTTTTCCTGTTTTAATTTCACATTTTACAATCACTTCTGTGGATCTTACGCTGCCTGTCTCAGCTATGTGGATAATATAGCAGGGTCTTCTTCAGCAGTGCTTGTTTCTGAGTGTAGTTACTGTTCTCTCTCATCAGAGCCAGTTTCTGTGCTCCGAAGTACCCCAACCAGCCCTTAAAAACCCTTTCCATGTTCCTGCTCCCAGTAATCTCCCTGCAAATATGAAATGCCTCCCTAATACTATACTGGCTAGAGACATAAGGCATGCAACATTCAGGCTTGCACCAGTATCTTTGATCCTTGGATGGCTGTAAATGGGAGATTGCCTCGATGCAGTCCTGAGTAATGTGCTCTAGGCAATCCTGCTTAGCAGGGGAGTTGGACTAGATGATCTCTAGAGGTCCCTTCCAACTCTGTCAAATCCGTGAACTGACAATATTGTTGAGGGGAGATCCCCAGCTTCCCCACAAGGTGCACAGAACTTAGTGCCTGCCCTTGAATGCCTCCAGGATATTAAGCCTTACATACAAGTTTACCATTTATCAATAAGCTATTATGGGATAGCCCTTAGAAGGTTTCTAAAAAATTTTCCCCTTGGCCTCATACAACTTCCTGACTTTACAGACAAAGGCATATGAAAAATTGTATCAATAAAATTTTTAAATTCTCTAAAATGGTTTTCCTCTGAAACATGTCATATACAGAATATATGATGGATTGGCATGTTAAAATGATTTTGTGGATCCTTTTCTAAGGCAGTTTGCATTACTAGCTTGCAAATTGACCATTTGAGTAATGTGTCCATCCCAAGACAGCTTTTCTAAGAAACCATCATGTGTTCTTTTTTCTTGCCTGTCTCCTACCCTTATTATTAGAGCTTTATAGAAGGTGTTTGGAGTACTATACACTGTACAAAACAGAGCAAGAGGTATATCCTGTCCTGAGAAATTTACATTTTAAACAGAGACAACAAACAAAAGACTTGAGACCAGAGATGACCAGAGAGAGGTGAAATGTCATAACAGTGATCATACACTTGCACAGTGCCATTACCAAAAACATAGCTAAGTTTTTTGCCCTGTAATGTCATATATCAATTTTTAAAAGAAATGCAATCAATGAAAAAGAAAAAAGTAATGATGGGTTACGCTAAGTCTAGATATATAAGATCCTTCACTCTAGGACTTTTTTTAGTAATTCTTTCGCTTTGTTTTGTTTTGCTTTCAGTCTTAAATATCATGAAGAATTAAAGGAGCTCATGATCAGCTAAAATTTTAAATATTTAAGAAAGCAGTATTTAAGATTAACTGTTCTTCATTTACTGACCGTTACTTGGAACCAAAAAAATCTTGTATTTTTGTAAGCATAGTAAGCTACACTGTTTTTCTTTAAACTTTAGGGTATGAATTATATTCCTATAATGACAGCTGCAGGGTGGAATGTTTTAACACACTGGAGTGAGATATATCTTGGACACATTCTTGGTATCTTAAGTTCAACATGCTCCATATGGTGCCACTGAGCCAGTGATTTTGAAGAAAACAGTCAAAGACTGCTGAAACAGCGTAAAATACAAATTAGTCTTTGCTATATAAGTAAAAAAATTCACTGTCAATCTTTTCAGCTTTCTGCATGAGTACTTCCAGCAACTTTTAATAGCAGTCCCCATGTTTTAAAACAACTGTTGAGTTCTAGCAGAACAGAGTAAAAGATTGCGGGCGAAGAATGCACACTCATTATTAACTGTACTATGCCTAAATCTTATGCAGGAGAGCAAAGGGAAAGGAGGTTGGGATTCCCTGTATTGTGGCACTGGCCTTGAACATGGCAGTGTTGCTAAATTTGTAAGAAATAGGTTACTCTTTGTTAACTTGGTCCTTTGTCCGCACAAAAGAGCCATGAAAGAGCTGTGTCTCGGGGAGGTGTCTTCTCAGTCCTGCTATTGAGAGCAGTAATTATAGGGTACCCTGTAGTAAAACTGTCTAATAACCATTGTTATGACTTAAATATTTTAGTGTTTGTGGTACTGGATTAGCTGGGAATTATGTTTTCAGGACTTTGGGCTTTTTTCATGTATGTTTATATTCCTAGTATCATGACAGATAGGCGCTGAGTAACTTGCTTGCCTATCTTTTATCTTAATGTAGTAGGATTTTTTTCAATATAAACTTAATCCTGAGTTTCCTGCGTTTATATTCCTGCTTATGGAATTCAGAATTCTTACAGCTTACTTGCAGGTCTTAATTCTGAAGGCATTGCTTCAGACCCTGATTTTAACCGTATATTGACCTGATGTAAATTTTAGTCCTGGATTATTATTGTTGTTATTGTTTATTATTATTGTTGTTGTTTTTATGGCTTTTTTTAAGTGTCATATGTGGGCTCCAAACAAGAAACCCAAGGACTACACAACCATGCAAAAGTTGTCTCTTTACAGTAGTATCAACCTTAAATCATTTTGTAATGATGTTGACTCCTAAGGACAGACTTACAAATATAATAGAGCATAAGAAAAACAGCCACAGTGCACCAACCTGTTAACCTCTACTTGTGCACCTTTTCTATCAGCAGAGCAGCATAATGAAATGAGAGCATGACTGATGAATCAGACCCTTAAGGTGGTGATTTGCAGAGTTACATTAATGTGAAGGTGCATGTTACAGTCTGAGTTGATCAAGGAATTTACTGCCAGAGGAAGAGGGAGATCTCACTTCATGTTCTCCCCCTCTCAGACTTGTCTCAGTTTCCCTCTGCACAGTGGGGCTAAGACAGCAGGTACATGGGGGATATCTTAAAGAAGAGGCCCAAGGAGGTGTGACCACGTGATTTTTAAACAGAGGTGTAATTGAGACAGTCAATCTAAAACTAAGGAGCCAGAACACAGATCTTGAGCTTCTTCTCCACTGCTAAATTATTGCAATCTATAAAATCATTAGACAAAGACTGACAGGTAACTAGCATTTTAGTAATCCCATATTGGAGCTACCTGCACTGCTGTAGTCCCTCCAGATGTAATTAGATAAAACAATCATCAATAAGATAGTTTAAATTTCCATCTTTAAATATAGCATGAATGCCAAATTTCAAATGATAATTACTTACGATGTGTTTGTTAAATCCTTTGGGATACAGCCAATGTTGGTATCTGTGGTAAAGGACCTACTTGCCAATGGATTCATAAATAAAGTTCTCGTACACGCTCAGAACATTCAAAGCATGTAAGGTCTTGATA
Organism: Limnodromus scolopaceus; assembly: GCA_028565335.1. Lineage (NCBI taxonomy): Eukaryota > Metazoa > Chordata > Aves > Charadriiformes > Scolopacidae > Limnodromus > Limnodromus scolopaceus. The sequence continues at coordinate 16,555,747 of JAOXNO010000002.1, read as the reverse complement.
CAATATTTCTCACAGTAAACAGAGGTCAAATCCCTGCTTTAAGTGAAAAACAGAACTTAACATTGGCGTTAGAGACATGACCAGAACATCAATGATACATTAAGGTGGATGATTTCTCTTCATACATAAAATAGCATTACCACCTTTGTGGGTTTGGGGTTTTTTTGCAGCAGCAGCAGCTGGATTCTCTAGTTTAAAAAGGTATCTGTTGATGTTTGTCCAGTCACTGGACATACACTGGTATATGTTCTGTGAAAGACTTACTCAGCTGTGCCTCCCTCATCAGTGATAACTGTGTGGGCCTTCCAGTCTCACGCCATCCTGATCCATTTGATATGATGATATAATGCAGCTGTCACAAAACACTGTCTCCTTTCTTTCAGGAACATAAGACTTCCAAGCCGTACATGTAATCTAACCCAAGGAAAAGGTCCCAAGGGATCTACTTGACCTATTAGTGCCTTCCTTCATTTTGTGCCATGGGTAGACCGGTCCCTATGGTTATCTGCTCAGCAGGACTACAGTCACTGTCTAAATTGGAAGACAACTGTGCTTTTCTTCTCTGAGTATCAGTTCATCATCACTATGTGTGAGAAGCTTGTGTTAAGCTATGTGTTAAGCTTGCACTTAACTGTTCCAAAACAAGTTTGTGTATGAAAGACCTAACAATTGTGTTATATTGCTCAGCTGGGACAAAAGGAGGACCTCCTTAAGCCAAACATTCTTTATGATGAAGAGCAGGGCATGAAAGGAGACCAAAACCTCTTTCTGCAGTTTACTGCTGTTTTCTAAAGGAGGGCAGGGTCCAGCCTGTTCTTTTCTGATTCCACGTCAGCCGTTGGTGAGTCATTTGAGGAGAGGAGGCAAATAATAAAGGGAAGGCTTGAGGAAATCAGATGGAGCTCTCTACCTGAAAATGCTTCTGTACTTCCCAGAGATGGGCCCCAAAGATCATCTAGTTCAACCCCTCTACAATGAGTAGAGACATCTTAAAGTAGATCAGGTTGCTCAGAGCCCCACCCAACCTGACCTCGAATGTTTGCAGGGATGGGGCATCTACCACCCCTCCAAGGAACCTGTTCCAGTGCCTCACCACCCTCATCATAAAAAATGTTGAAGACCCCCAGCAGAACAAGAGCCTGTGAGCACGATGCCTCCTGTAGCTGGAGCAAGAAGGCTTCATCAATAGGCTCCCCTTGATTGGGTGGCCTGCAGTAGACACCAACCATAAGGTTCCTTATGTTGCTTCAGTCTCTTATTCTTACCCATGGGCTTTCAACCTGCTTATGGGTATTCTTCAGAGACAACTCTTTACACTCTACCCATTTCTTGGTGTAGGGGTATTGTGGGTTTAACCCCAGCTGGCAGCTAGGATCATGCAGCCGCTTGCACAGTTCTTCCCCTTCCCCTCAGAAGGGTAGGGAGAAGGGGAAGAGAAAGAAGGGGAAGGATTAAAAAAAAAAAACCCACCTTGTGGGTTCAGATAAAGACAGTTTAATAGAATAATAACAGGAAAAGGAAAATAATCATAATAATAGTAAAAGAATATGCAGCATAAAGTAATACAACACAAGTCACTCTCACCACCTGGTGAACTGGTTGCCCAGCCCATCTTGAGCAGTCATCATGGATTCCTGCCTCTCCAACAACCCCATTTGTATACTGAGCATGATGTCTGTGGTACAGAGTATTCCATTGGCCATTCCATTGTTCTGTCTATGTTCCTTCTCAGCTTCTATGGGAAGCTGAAAAAAGCCCTTGGATAGTATAAACATCACCTAGCAACAACTAAAATAGAATGCATTATTGCACTCCTTTTGTACCAAATCTGAAACACAGCAACCACTAGAAAGAAAATTAATTCTATCCCAGCTGAAACCAGGACAAGAGGGCAACCCCTCTGTCCCTCCTTCCTTGCCTGTCCCTTTTGAACAGCCTGTAGCCACTGAGAGCTGCACTCCGGTCATGGGATCCGTGCCACCAAGTTTCAGTGATGGCATCCTTCTTCATGCAGGCCAGAAGCCTGTTCATGCTTTGCTACTTACAGGCTAATAAATTACTTCTTAAAAAAGTTCCTTTCTTGATAAATCAATCTGCTCATGTGTTTGCACTATATCATGTAAGAGGAGCCTTATCGTCTTATTGAAATAGTGGGACATTGTGAGATACCAAGTATTTATGGCTAGATTTAACGATTTTAAAGGAAGCAAATTATTGCAGCTCCAGGGCAGCAGTAACTTACGTAGTGACAACTTATACATGTTTTATGTACCTATTTACTTCAATGTTCACTACAAAAGTATAGTTACCATAGCAATGACCATGTCACAGGATTTCTTTGCTAGTTCTGAAATACAAAATACCCATGTGCCACCTGAACTGTGATTATTTGCTGCACAAGTACTGAAAGTAGAAGTTGAGAGTGTCACACACCTCTCTAAACAAACAGTAACACATTGATTTACAGAACGTTTTATGGTGCAAGTGGATCTCAGGTCACTAGCATCCCTAGTATTGAAAATCCTTTGCCACTAAGCTGAAGGAAAAGCTCCACTGGCTTCTATCAGCAGAGACTCCACTGGTATATACTTAACCTTTAGTTTTCTGTGGAATATTGGTACTTACATGCAACATTCCAGGGAAAATAATGTGTGGTATTCAGGAAGACATTTTCTCTGATTTTAAGTGTGAACTCATAAACAAAGCCATCTTTTGGCTATTTGCAGCTTGTTAATGTTATATAAAATAGCAGGGAAAAAAGTGGGGTTTTTCCTTGCTGCTTCTACTTTAGAAATGGCAAATTTATGAAGAATTTAGGTGGTGAATCTGTGTACCTTGGGGTGCAGCTCATTAACACTGATAGAATTGAGTAGCCAAGTACCAGATTTCCCAAATCAGCATTAACCACTGGGGCAGATGCTGGTCAGGGTAATGCTGATCACTACCCTGATGTGACTTGTGACAGTGGGCAAATAAAAGGTGAAAAATCTTTTACCACAGATCTACGCTTCTCCTTCTTATAGCCAAGTTATGTTTTCTCATGTGTAGACAGAGTAAGTGAAGTTCTCAGGAACGCAGCCATCAAGGAGAGAGAGAACTCCTCAGCAAACTTTCTAATTTATATTGAATGTGACATTCACGCTATGAAATACTCCTGTTGGCAGCTTGGGTTGAGTGCCCGGGTCTTGCCCTTCCTTGTCCTCGCACCTGGTGAGCTCGAAAACACTGAGACCTTGAAACCCACATACCATAGCTGGCTATGAAGTAAATATTTTCACAAATTCAGACACTAGAGTCTTCTAAAAGTACAGTTTTCCCAAGCATTAGAAGAGACTTTACTGAAAAGTTAAATTACTGAAAGAGAAATTAGTTCTATGTTGCTCAAACCAGGACATTTCACCCCTTATTTCATACCATATGTGTCACACTCAAGTTACTATTACATTTGTCTTCTAATAACCTGAATACATATAACAATTGTGAATACAGGTATTTAAAGAAAAGCAGTTTGTGGGACTGCGGATTTAATCCACCATTTCAGTTAATTCTGCTTTAATAAAGACTTGTCTATACAAGAAAATTAATCTGAACTGAGCACATTATTTTAAGCACAACAGCTTTAACTGAGATTTGTATTGTGTCCATTTGTGGACAATCTTATGCTAGAACAGGAGTGGTTTGTTCCTGTTTAACTTACTTTGAAAATGTGTTTAACTAAAGAGTAGCAGGGCACATGAATTATTGAACAAACATGTCAACACATGGAGCCAGCCATTAGCAAGTCCATGTGAAGATGCAAAAGTAAAATTCATCCATGTTCATGTCATGATTATCTCCTCTTCCTCGCATCGTGCGGTGTCAGAATTCTTCCCAAAAAGAAGGAATCTCACTTTGCTGGGTAGGGAAGCTGACGTGGTGCTGTTAGGTGTTAAGTTTATCTGTATGAGTTTTAGGGAAGAGTTAGGAAACTACTTCAGCTGGGAAGTTTGATCCAACCTCCCAAACTCCTTAAACTGGAGGTGGAGACTGAGTGGTTCAGATTCCAGCTTTATGTAGCAGTGCCACTGTTTAGACTCTAAAACTGATTAGAGGCCACCAAAGGAAAATGAAGTCCTAAATTAGAAAGAAGGAAACTTTTTTATGGCTTCCATGTTGACTGCAAAATGTGTAAAAGGATCAAAAAAACCTCTTCATTGTGTTATAATTAGAAACCATTAATAAGTAATTCTAACTACTTCAGCTTTTATTTAGATTCTCTCCGTTCTCCTATATTCTTTCTCAGGAAAAAAACCCTCAGTATTTTTATGTTTATCTAGGCAGCAAGTGGAATTTGCGAATAATCCTTTAAGAGCATAGGTATACTCTTCAACCAGAGACATTTGAACTGACCCTGGACCATGTAACCTGCACAACTAAATGATTCAATTTGCCAGTGCGAGTGCCGTGCTTCAGGAGTACCTTAAGCTGTGTGACTCTGCGTGAATTACCAGCTCAGGTCGTTCTGAGATCTCCGTGATGCTCTGATGCCTGTTATAAACATGCTCAAAGACTTACATTGTCTCTGACCTTTGCACAGGCGTACAGGTACTCGTCCCTATATAATTTACCAGGTAGCCTCCAACGTGACCTATGCGTGGCACGGGTAAGCTCCAGCAAGTCAATGGAGTGTGACCACCCAGCTTCAGGCTGATGGGCAGGTACGGTGGGAAACTTGGTCCAGAAAGGCCCCTCTCTCTGCAGCTGATGGGCTGTGCGATAGATTAGGTCACTCTGTCTGTGTCTCTCCACTTCTACCACATACTGCTTTCTCAGTCAAGAGTGTGTTTGTTCCAGCTGTGATGTTAAAAAGTACAACTCCATTTACACCTACGAGAATAATCTGGCCAGGGTGGTTTTTGTCATTACTGGCACACACACTCAATGTGGAAGCACGTGCATCTTGTATATGGTTCAAGGTATAATGTACACTCACATATGTTGGCACTGCAACAGTCTTAGGAATAAATCTGCCTCAATTTCTGGATGAAGGCTGTCTCTCTCCCACTAAAATCTGACATCCAATTCTTGTTCTGTAGCTCCTCAAGTATTATGTGTCTTCTCTGTCCTCTGACTGGTGCAACCACCCGGTCTGGGGTGGATTCCATGCGTGTGATGCTCACACACATGCTGCTCTGCTGCCAGGAGCGAAGGACCTAATTTTTTTGTCACATGAAAAGAAACTTGCTGGTACAGTACATTACTAAATGCTAGAGACTTATTTCATGAAATGGGAACACCGCAGGGGAATCTGGCAAGGAAGATGTGTTTATGTAACTGAATTGAGTGTTGCAACTGCCATCACTTAGTTCCCTTGGCTGCAGTGAGCGAGTTGTGAGAGAAAAACAATCCAAACAGAGATCTTCAGACACTGAGGGCAGCTCTAATTACATACAAATAATTAATAAAAATGAAATGCAATCTTATTAGAAAATACAAATACCATTCGTTTTCTTACACCATCATGTGTACCGAGCTCATTGACAGGGACAGAAACACCCTGGCTTTTGCACTTCTATTTGAAGTGCGTATTCTTTGGGTGTCTTCAGCACATTCTGATATCCCAGGGAGATTCATGACACAAGAGTAATTGCACATAATGTAAACAAGATCTGCATTAGTTGGCTCTTTTACTCAGAATCCCATTCCAAGTCCAGATGTGTGATGTGTAAATGTTAGGAGAACAGTCTCCTTATGAAGTAGCTTTATCAAACGCAGCTAGTCTTCCAGCAAAACAGAGAAAATATAAATTAGAGCTCAAGACCTTGGTCAAATCTGGTGCATAAAATTTTATGGTTATATTTAATGTTCCATATGTGCTTTGGACAAGTGCCATGTTTGTAAAGAACTGCTTCAATATTATTTTTAAAAAGTGACACTTTTAGCACAGTATCCTCTGCAAACTGTTCGCTGCTCGCCATGTAAGCCAGCCAGACTCCAAATAAACTGTTTGTTTTCACGGGCTAAACCTGAGATCAAAATGGCTTTTAGAGCATGGCGATTTTCAAAACATGGCATGGTAGATGTCATATGTGACTTTTTGAAGCATAATTCAGAAGAGTTGATTAACTTGGCTGGAAGAGGAGAGTGTATGATATAAAAATCTGACAGAAGACAAGGAATTAGGAAGATGTATACATGTCTGCTAGTGCTTAATATCTGTTCTAGCTTGGTTTTTATAACATAATTAGATTTTACTGTATTATATGAGCACTACATTCCTCCTAGCTCTTTTAGGAAAAACAAACCGCAAACCAAGGAGATTCTACAAATTTGTGCCACTTTTCAGAGGTCCTAGCCTGTTTTTTTCTTCATTTCCCTAAATCCCTAAATAGCTGTCTTTTGAAAAAGCTTCCAAGCAGCATCTGGTGTGCTGTTATTACCACTACTTTTTGCTCTGGAGGCATAGCACTACTGTTTTAGAATGTTCCCATTCATTTGTTGCCTGGTATTTGGCCAAAAAATTTATTACTAATATAAGAGAAAGAAGTAAATTTTCAAGAGCCCAAATCAGAATGTAATCTGAACAAAAGAACAGCACTGCTTTGACCCTACAGCTCTTTTCAAATTTTGCATAAAATGGAAGAGACGCAGCGTCTTGCAAGAAATCACAGGAATTCTTTGTGTTGGAAAGTGTGAGGCAAACTAAATAGATTGAAATAACTTCTGTTATATTTAAACATAAATATAATGCTACAGGCAGAGGAAAAAAAAAAAAGATTATTTACACTTCTGAGCACTCAGGAGGTGTGAGAAATCTGTAGTGCAGGGCTTGAGCAAGTACTTAGCTAAAAATAACCTGTCCAAAACTGAATTACTACTACTATTACTACGACTACTAATTTCAGCTTCAGAATAATTTGCAGTCTTACATTTGTCGTGTAACAAAATAAGAAATATATCAGGTGCAATTTCAGATTCATTTGCAATATGCTAATGTATACTAAGCACATAGTAATGGTTAACAAATATATAAATGTCTATTAAAATATAACATCAATCTGTTATCGCAGTAATTAAAAAATAGTTGTGAGACAAATCCTAAAATAAATGTGGCATTTTAAAGATGCAGAAGTAGAGGTTAAAGTGGTAACTGTTCTGAAGTATAGCTGAGGATGAAAAAATGTTCTTTGAGTCTGGGGAGTACGTGGAGAATGTCCATATGCTGGCATCAGAGATAGCAAGGTTTTTGTATGCTCATGTACAAAATTCATAAAATATTATTGCTTGAAAACTATGGTACATTTTTATGATCCTTTGAATATACAACTGGTGCCACTAGGAGAGTGTCCTTGCTTAGCAGAGATTTGGAGAACTTATCTTGTAAAAAGAGCACAGTCGAATCTCAAAAGTTTTCTTTTATTCAAATGTAAAACAAATCTTCTGTGTGGACAGAGTCCAAATTTTACTTTTCAACTTGGCTTTAAAAGTTATCCATGTGAATTTACGAATTGAAGAACAATAGTACATAGCAAATAGTACAACAACCTCAGTCATTACACTGTAAGAAAAATATATTTGCACTTTAATGTCTTATAGCTAGTGAATTTTGAACCCGACTGAAATTTTGTTTTTCCATACAATGACCATGTTGTGAGAGAGAGTCACTAATACAGACCGAGAACTGGGTTTTTTCTTCCATAAAGTAGCTGCAGTAGCTAAAACTGAAAATACAAGAAAAAAAATGTATCTTGAATACTCATACCTTGATAAATGATTAACAACACATTAGCACAACAAACTCCAGGAAGAGTCTTTAAGTCGACTGGGTTCAAACTTAATTGGATGGGTAAAATGTGTAAGATTAAGATCAGTTAAAAAGTTAGTGTTATTGCTGGAAGTTGCAGTGAGCAAATTTATTTTCTTGCTGCAGTTAACAAGCAGTGCAAGCCTAGCACTTGAAGACAGTTACGCAGTGATTGCTCTTTACAGGGTTCCCAATCCCATAGCCTTAGCTATAATTCCAAATGGCTGTGAATGACATCATACCAAACAAAGTATATAAAACAACTCAATTTCACTGCTAAAAATGTGTTAACCTTTTAGCTGGACTAGAGGCAAGTCCTGCTGGATCCCAGCACTTTTAGCACAGTACCTGATTATTCTCTTCATCTGAAATTGCTGGATGAGAATATCTTGTCAGTGATTTCAGGCTAGTCTGAGTGGTTGCAATCATAGAAGGCCTTGTTGAAAATGATGCAATCTTTTATTTCTGTTTGTCATCCTTCAGCCAGAAAGTTAACACTAAGAGCATCCAATGAGCAGTATTAAAGCCTTCAAAAGACCTTGCATGGCTTTTATTATCTATATGTGTATAAAACTCTTATCTTCTAGCTATTAAGTTAATTTTAATATGTTTGGTTTAACTTTTATTGTGTTCTCCTGATTCAGCGATGATTAAGGAAGAGGTCTTATTTTTCTTCTCCCTCTTTTCTGATCATTCTGCATCTATTCTTAAGATAGAGACGGACACATTTGTACAGAGAGGTGGTGTAAGGCAGTATAGTTCACTAATTTGATGCTTATAATACGTGAGGAGAGCGACACGTACAGAGTCATAGGTAGTTCAGTTCTTCAGGTAAGGATGTAAGGTAGAGATATAAGTAACAGCGCTTTATCCATCATAAAATTTCGAAATGGCTCAGAGGCATATCACTGCTGCAGCTGTTGCAGACCCTGTAATGGCATTAAGCTCTGACTCAGGGTGATTTTTCCTGTAGAAGATTCTAGCAGGAACTATAGTTCTGGTAATAACCCGAATAGGAGAATAAATAAGTTGAATATTAATGAATTGTACGTAATACAGATGCTCCAGGGTGAACCCAAGCAGGACAGGAAATACGTTTCTTTCTCAATTCTTTTCACACTAGGCTTTTTCAGACAAAACCCTCTGGTGGTCTGCCAGAACCCCCTCTGAACATTACAACTTTAACCCCATATGGTATTTATACTTGTTCTGATTAATCACTTGAACTGATCATTACTATTTTATGTTTTCACGTATTGAGTGGAGGTAGTGTACATATCTTTATCAGTATCTTTACTGGACCAAGCTGAAATAATATTTTAGGATTTGATATGAACTATCCTTTATGAAGAAAAGCAATTTTGGGGTCTGGCACTGCTCATGGGAAAAGTAAAGAGGGAAAAAACCATCTCGGTGTTCCTTTATGATAATCTGCCCATCCAATTGATGCCAGCTGTGCTTTCTTCAGTAATAACCAGCGAGGGGTAGATACTTGCTCAGATACTGCTGATTCTCAGTGTTGATTCTCAAGCTGTGTGCAGGGTCTGTCCGTTCTGTGCCCAGCTTTTATTGATCTTCTCTGAAACGTGAGCAGGTGTATGCTACTGACTGAATCAAAGATTAGTCTTTGCACTTGTCAAACAAAATAATTTGGAAGCATTACATCCACGTAACGCGTCCCCAAGTATAGCTCAGATTTTATCAGCTGTAGCAGAATTACACCAGATAGACGTTTGGTTCAGAAAATATGCTGGGAGGTTCTTTTGACTCCTGTTTCTCAAACTCTCATATGACCCATATTAAAGCAAATGTCTCTGGGGGAAATAAAAGAAGTTAAAAAAGGATGAAATCGCATTCGCCTCCTGAGCCCTGAATGCCTTGATAAATGGCCATTTTTTAATAAAGGCATATGAGCTTGTATTGCTTTGACAGAGTGCAGTGTAGTAATAATTGACCTGAAAGTAACACCTGTCTAAATGAGACTACAATGACATAAAAGGCTGTGTAGGACAACCTGCAGTGTTTTGAGTAACAGTTTAGCACTATTTAGCAATGAATTGAAGAGGAACCTGTGTATCTTACCACTAACCACAATAAATATATGGTTGGCACTAAAGGTTAGTGATGCAGCTGGAACTATGTCCTATAGGCTTTCCATCCGTTTGTTTTAAATAACAGAATGATAGTGGCTATTTGTTGAAATTATGTTTTCAAGCAATCATCAGGTAGTCTTTAGCAGTACCTACCTCTGATTCCTTGGGTAAGTCATGGTTATCATTACCACAGCTTTGACATCACCCCTACATGTATAGCAGATGAACAGTATCAGTTCTTGCATGCTGTTAATTCAGCATGTTAAGAAGTGTGTATCTGTTGATATATGTGTGTATATATATGCATCTATTATTTTCTCACTTAAAATTGGGATAGGCAATAAAATCAGGTAAGAACCGAGTTTGGCTTTGTGTATCATTCACAGGAGAGAATGGTATAAAGACAGATTATATTGGTCCATGTTTATGGGCTGCATTAATACCTGGATTTGGTATAAGAACACCCAACCAACTGTGTTGTGAAGTTAGTGGGTGTGTGTATGACATCTCTGTTATAATTCAAGGGCAGCAACGGAAAATCCATTGTTCTATCTGTGCCTTAAGCCACATTTCCAGGGTCATATTTAGCGTAGATTGCCTGGAGCTGGAAGAGTGGAAAACATGGCATGGGGGGCTCATTAGCCCCCCCATCCTCCTTAAAAACTAGCTTAGCTCCTGCACTGGGATGAGTGTTCTATGAAGCAAACACCAAAAGGAGGGCACACAGTAATCTTGACATAAAGTATTCTTCGTGACTTATCTTCTGACAAAAAGGAAGAGGGAGATTTTAACAAAAGGTGTCTTTTAAGGGCCTGTATTCAGAGTTACTGGGCACAACAGATACTGCTGAAATCGAAGGTTCTCAGCACCTATGGGGTATATAAAACTAAGGGTATAGCTCTGAAAGCAGAGAATTTTATAAAAAAGCTCTTTGTTAAGGACAAGGCAAGACGGCAGAAGGGACAGAGAGATAGGAAGGACAAATGTGCCTACCTAAGGAAAGCTGAAGTACAAGTGTTTGTAATTATATTACAATAAAGCAGAAGACTTCCATGTTTCTCTAGTGCAGTGAGACAAATATTACATGAAATTTTGTTTGGGTTTTTTTTTTTTTATTATTTTAGAAAGCTTTGCAAGTATACTGTCTTTTAGGAAATCATGAATAAAAATGTCTATTTCAGAAATACAAACCTTTAGCACCTGCTAATCTCTAAGAAAGGAGATTGTCAGTGTAATACAACTTCAATAATTTGAGTCAGTCTTTTACAGAATGAAGTTGTAGATATCAGTGTGCATCACTTGCATGAAAGTCTTTCCTATATATCTATTTGCTTATTTTACTTTGTTGTCACCCTTTTCATTTAGATAACAGGGTTTTAATGTTAGAGAAAATTTATGCAACTACCGCTTTGTTGCAGCAAACAAGGCAAGCTGTAGAAAAGCAAGAGAGGATACAAAGAACACAAAGTTATACCAGGCTTAGAGATGAACTCATGAGTGGGATGGGTAGTGCTAAATGATTATACTGAAGAAAAAAGGGAGTTATCAGAGTGAGATAATCGTAGCTTTTAATGTGTTCAAGCAAACACTATAAATGAAAGAAAACTAACAATTCATACTTCTTAGAAGACAGTCATACAATGGCAGTAGCCTGAAGCTGAGGAAGAAAATGTTTTAAGATTGATTTTTAGAAGATCTTAGCAGTTAAAAAAGTCTTGTAAGGTATAATGCGGGAAGTACTGTTCAAGTTACAATCAAACATGGTTGGTACGGGTAGGAACGGTTCCATCAAATGCAGACACTAAGTGGATGATCCTCATGGTCAGTTACTGTTTTGTATTGAGTGAGTCCACTCAAGTTTGCTTTATTATTTCTTTTTGTTTCTACACGCTCTGATATACCGCAAAGAGCCTCCTCTGCAGTTACACCTGCGCTCTGTGTGTGTGCGGATTTAAGATTACATTGATTCATGAGCCAGGCTGAACCCACTAAGTCACAGATTTGTTATGCAGAGGAAAAGGGTGATATTCCTGAAGATGTGAATAGGTCTTGTTTTGGGCAAGTCAGGAAGTTTTCAGTTATTGCAATAGAACTCCCTCAAAACCTGCCAGTAATCCCCCAATTAAAAAACGTTCAATCCTATTTTATTTTATTTTTTTTTCCCCAAGGGAAAATAGGGAATTAGAGAGAGCTTCACAGGGTAATACTATAATTTTTGAGTTTGGGTTATTCTGTAAGATGTTTCCTCTACCAAGAAGGATGGCAGGGGAGGGATTAGCTTCAGTGTCCCCTGCATTTGCTTTCTTATGTAATTACGGGAAATGCATTCAGTGTGCAAGGGTATCATTGCTGTCCTGCTGTTTTATCATTTCTTTATGAGATAATGTTGATTTCACCAATGAAATGCAAATTTAGTTTACAGTGCTTCTTTTCTCTGTATAAAGGTTAAAATGCATATTGTAGATAATACTGTTGGTGGTATTTTTGAAACAGTCTTTGTCAGCTAATTTCAGCAATACATGGTTTTAAATGCTGTTCAGTGCAACTCCATGAGTTTTATGTTGGCCCACATTAATTAAATTTAACCCAACATGCATGCTGTTACCATTTTGCTATAACTTGATCGAGTCATCATAAAACCTTGGTACCAGTAAAAAAAAATTTGGATGTGTCGAGTATATTTAATATATAGTGTGCCTTCTATGTGTTATGGCAAACCAAACGTACAATTATTGAAGTTGAGCCATCTTAACTCTATAATCATAAAATTCTTCTAACGCAGGGGGCTAACGAATACTCCTAGGAATGCAGATGCTAATGAATTCTGTGTTTGGAGGGTATGTTTCTGTTTACTTATAAACAAATAGTTTGTGTTGCTGGTGATAAAAGGGCTTAGAATTTTAACAAGTCCTGTTACAATTAGCCCCAGTGTAGATTATAGACAGCTCCATTTACTAAATGCTGGGACTCCAACAGCAATAAAATACAAGCAAGAATGGAAGTAGTTTTCAGCTAGCAAGCGACTTCTAACATAACAGCAAGGCCAGTACTAACGGAAGTTGTCTTTTTTTATTGTTATCTCTTTAATTTATCTCGCTTTCCTGTGTAAACTGCTCACTATTGTGGAGAGAGAGGGTGTGTGTTAACTTTGGTGACATTGTGTTGCTCCCATTAAGACACGCTGTACACAGGTTTATTTCAGTGTGACTAGTTAGGATTATTTTCTTTTTTTCACCAAACTGCATGAGCCAAATAATGTTTCATAATTGATAACATACTTTAGGTGGTGCAGCAATAAGTTCGCTGTCGCGGTTGGTAAAAAGGTTATATAGAAAAAGGAGAGTGAGTTTTTAATGTATTTAGTATGAAAAAGTAAAAAGGTGGGGAGAGGATTTTATGAAATTAGATGTTTTGCTGTAGACAATAATGGAAAATAGCTCTGAAAATGCTGAGTTGGAGTAACGAACGAATAATGTCTAAAGTTTATCAAAACTGAAAGAACTCCCGATGTGAAATGAAGCCTCCTAAGAAAATTCTGTTCTGTGGCTGTTTTGCTTTGCTGTTGTCGCCTGTCACGCATGAATGGAAATGCTGCATTCTCCGGGGAGCGGTAAAGCTTCTGTGTAGGTTGTTTATTTCCTTAATCCCTCCTTCTTCGTGATTTCCAATGTCAGATATAAAATGGAAAGCCTGTAAATATAGTGATTATCATACTGATTATCACCTGCATCAGGGAACGCCCTGGCTGGCCGCTGTAACCCTAGCAGTCTCCACATGTTACAGCCACTTAGATTTTAACCTGACTACTTTATTAGAGCCGTGGAGCTCAGTATGAGGTGCCCTAGGGCTGCACAGATGGGGTCTGCTTGTTTCCTGTTCTCACTGTTATTGTGAATAGATACTAAAAGGTTCTCATCGCTTTTATCTGGTTAATTTACTTTGAACTGTCCCTGGCATTCAGGGCCTGCCTCACGTTTCTCACCATTTTGCAAACACCAAACTGTAGTCCCCAAACGTGTGTTTTTTAGAGCTTTATTATCTTTTTTTATTTTATTTTTTTATTTTTACTGGAAGGGCCTTAACTCTTAAAGGGCTGTAATTCTGAGAGAGGCTGATTCTTAGGGGGCTGTAGGCACAGCCCTTGCTGAAAGAAGCTGCTGAGGAGTTGTTCCGAGGTTCAGTTGATAGGAGGGAAGAAAATTAAGATTGCTGTTGTTCTTTGGCGCGTTCAGACACCCTCCGATTAGAGGTCAACTGCAGGAAAACGTATGATTGTATGCTAGCTACCATTATTCATGTAGCCAGGCAGCAGACCAGGCTAAAAGATGACGCTCTAACAGGAAAATCTGAAGATGAGATACTTCTTTAACAAATGTGCAATCATTTATCCTTTCTTGTGGAAGAGCCAGGTCTTTCAAACCACATGTGCTATGCATGGGTGCCCCAGTACAGAAAATTAAGATGAATTCTCTCAAAGTCTCCCACATAAGGAAACACTACTTAACTGGAATAGTTTTTATTTCACAGATGTAAGAATGCACTGGTGTCCAGTTTCCTGGCCAAACAATAGTTTAACACAGATGTTAATGTCCTGCTGCATTGGGACATTAAAGAAATCCCCTTAGGACGGATCAGTGTAACTTCCGATTTCAATTGCACGACCAAAATCCTGAGGTTAAAGAAGTAATTTGGCTACAGTACGTAATTTTTAGTCTGTTTTCTTATTCTCTGCCACCTTACCACTCCCTTATTTCTCTTCTTTTTGAGTGTTTTTTTTTCCTGTGTCCTGGTCCCATTTGAGGCTTTCTTGATTGTGTTGCGGTTCATTGTACGTGGATCACTTCAGAGTGGGAGCTTGCAGGCACCCTTTTTCATACGAGCATAGGCTTTGTTAATCACATGCTGGTTTAGGAAAACACTGCATGATATCTCTGAACCCTACACTCCTTCTTGACAGCCAGGCTAGCAAATGTCATTGCCTGTGTGATGTACAAGAAGGAATTCAATTGTAAGTAAATTGTCAAAGTGGCTAACCTTGCCCGCACCCAATTGTCAGGACCATGATTCAGTTTTTCTGTCAACATCAGCTAAGGCTAACCCGGTCAGCCTTATGTTTCTGCAGTGAAGCAGCCCGAGGAGTTGTGCTTTTCAGCTTATCACATTTTATTAACCTCAACTTGCTGTTGTTATAATCAATTGTACCCACTTCAGATTCTTCCATGGCCCCCAAATTGGCAGATCATCTAGGTCCACGAGTGGCTATTTTGTGCAGCGCTGAAAGCTGTCCTAGGGACACGGGACTTAAATGGTTTGGTACGGGAGTTATTTTTGTTTAGTTGGATCAACTCACCATTTTGGCTCAAGACTTCTCCCTCTATTAATATCACTTGGCAAAGATAATCTGGAAGAATGCAAGTTAAAACATAAAAGACTTGGAGGGTTTGCTGCAATATTTGCAATGTTAAGGTAGAAAGGGAGTAAGGGAGAAACGTTGCTATTGTCTTCTGTCTCCTTGCTTTTATTTCAAAACACATTTTAATTGCTCCCATTAATATAAATAAGAAATGAGGACATTCTGATACCCTGATGTTTCCTCTGTTCTTTCAGGAAAAGAACATAGTTACATTGCCTAAAGCAGTGATTAAGACATCAGAGTATTTTAAAATGCTCATTTGATTCCACCACAAGGGTTTGAACACATTTTGTGATCCTTTTTTTTTTAATATACTGTAGATGACAAATGATTTTTTAAAATGCCTTGATAACCTGTATCCCATGAAGTGCCGTACATAAATGGAGATACGATACAATTTCCGTTAAAAATATGTCCAAAGGATGTTTGTCTGGATTTGAAGTAGTGGTTTCCTAGTTGAAGTCCTACCTCCAGAAGTAACTTTCCTCGCCTGGAAAAAAACATATTGTACCTCCTTTATTTGAACTTGTGAAGTGTGTTGACATTGTACTGTTGTTGGGCTTGAGGGAAGGAGGGGGAAGCTTTTGCTGCGACTATCAGAATTGAACAACTGTATGTGGGTATATTGAGATAATCGTGTAAAAAGAAAACTGGCTGAATGAGTTTCAAAATGTGTTATTTCTTCATTATCTAGCACTTTATAATTAACTGTTCTTTTTTTATTATTTCAGGAAGCTGCCACTTTTGCTAGAGAGCAAGGCTTTGAGGTGAGTTAACCCACAATTGCACACTAAACAGATCCTAAAGGTTTTTTTTCTTGCTGATAATGAAGTTCTTTTGGACAATGATTGATGTGCTATTATACTCTCCAAGCCTCGCAGCGGTTGCCATGGAAACTTGGCAGTCGTCATGGTTTCTTTGTTCTGCCAGCTCAGTGTTATGACGCACTCTGCTAGGTCTGCACCCAACATCGCCTACAGATGTTATTTATTGAATTTTGAAAAGCCTCTTGGGAAGCCGAGAGGTTGGGCACGGTTTCAAGCTGCCTCTGCAGATATGGGACCTGTCAGTTTGTTCAGTTAAAAAGCTACCTCATTAGCTGCATTACACTCCAGAAGGATTCGCTGCTAAAGCAGTGGTGAAGCAAGACTAAATAGTGAAATATAACACCGCTTAAATAACTTAAACCCTGCCATATGCGGATTATCATTATGCAAATGAATTTTAGAAAGGTTGTATATAAAATTGTTAGGTACTGATTAATGTAAACCGTGCTTCTACAAACAGCTTCGTTTAGAAGGGGTAGTGCAGAATTTGTGTTTCAAAACATATTCGAGTTGGTGTTTTCCATCTGTGCTCTAAAAATGTATGATCCTCTACTTTCTTGAAGTAAACACTGTTGATTTTACAGTGATTTTCAGAGCTTTTGATTTCATCTTCTCGAGGTATTTATTTGAAGAGTATCTCCCATTGGCTAAATTCAGATAACTTAATCTGGAGAGCTATCAGCTATTGGTCTCTAATGCTGAATTCAAATAGGCAGGTTTTAAATACTATAATTACTGTGACAACGGTTGCTCTAATTTTGTAGATAGTAAGTGATCTTACTGAAATCTAAATTGCAGAACTGAACACACATAAATCCTTTTACATGTGTTTTTTTTTTCCATTGCAATAAGACCCACCTTAATTGATTTGTTTGCAGTGTAAAAGAATAGATAGGAGTTTGACTGCTCTACACCCATTTTGCATAAATAATAGAAGCCGCGCAATTCAAACCGCATCGCTTTAAAAACGTGCCACTTTTGTGTGTGGATGGTTGCATATAAAAAAAAAAAAGAAGAGGGAAAGACTGACAGCTTTTGTTCTACAATTTAGATTTCTTTAGAACCATACACCGGCAGGTACATCAATGCCATCAGTGTTTTAGATATTAAAACTGTGGGCTGTGCCATTTCATTTTATGTTTCCCAAATTCATGTGGCTGCTTTGCAGAAATCAAGACTTTTTATCACTGTCAATTTTCATTTGTATAATCTGTATTGTTAGCATAAAAATACACTTTGAGTATATTCTATCAAATGAATGAATTTCACAGATGCCTCCAAATATAATGTGAAGCATAACAAATTATTGGTACCCTCTGGTAGCTAGACAATAAAAGAGAAAGGAAGTAGTGTATTAAGTCTACCCATTCTATATTTTTATTGCCCCCTTGAGCTAAAGACTTTGAATGTGCCTGGTTTAAATTCAGTTCTAGTGACAAACTGCTTTTGCTGGTGTCTGCTAACTACCATCGTATTAACCTTTCCATTAGTGCTTGCTTAGAGATTCTAGCACAGTTCCTTCTGAACATCCTAAATCTGCCACATTTGATTACAGCATATCAGTAAAGTGCGCAATGATTATGATCTTATCTCTTATTACCCCCTTGCTTGGCAACAACTCACATGTCAAGTATACTGACAGAGATGTGTAAAACTTGATAAGTGTCCACTGTCTTGGTTTCCCATTGTGCTGTGGAGGCAAGAAAAAATAACACACTCCTGAGAAGGTATCTTAGGAAAAACTTAAAAGAGCTTCAATAGGCTATTTAATTAAAAACAAGGAAAAAAATCCAGCAACTCTCAAAAGCTTGTAGAACTGATTCTGCAATTTATATTGAGAACAGAGAACTGGAAAAACATGGGAAAGTAAAGGACAGGAGTGACCAGAGCAAAAATCAAGAGGATATTTATCATAGAAATTATGAAAAGATGCTGGTAGCTGAATTTGAATTGTAGCCTGGAATATTTTTTTTTAACAAAAATCAGCAGAAATCTTCTAGAAGGAAGAATCAGTTGTGACTAGCTCCTTTTTTTACTGTTGTTTTTCTTTTATCATCTCCTTTTCTACCTCCCAGTAATTTCAACAGTTTATGTGGACTAAACATATCTTTAAAATACTGATCAAGCTAAGTGTATCTGAAACAATTTTTGCAAAAGAGAAGTCCGATAAAGTCAACTTCAGGAAAAAATACACCTTTTTTGAAGAAACAAAATCTTGCCATAGGCAGGAGAAAACACTTCCATGACACAAACCTGTTTTTTTCATTTATAAGAGAAACCACATTCAAAGGAATTTTTATTTTTATGCTTCACCTTACCAAGAGTTAGCTTTCCATTGTGCTTTGCTGAAATCCAAAGTATTTTTGTAAAATCAATCACAATATTCGAAGACCGTTATTTCCTTCATTTTATCTCCTGACCAACACTTATCTGTAATAATCAAAAGTAGAACATTACTTCTGATTCAGTCTCTTCCTGGAGTGCATCAGTGTTTTCTTTTTTGTGAGTTTTGTGTTCTATGACATTTTATAACTATTAAATAAATCGTAAATTCCCTGTCTGTGAAGACAGTGCTTCATCCTAATTGTATGTTGCAGTCATCTCAATAATGCATTATAATAGCCACAATTTTTATCCCAGGGAAGTTCCTGGACTTGATTCCCCTGGAAGTGGTAGAATGGTTGTCAGTATATTTTAACTGGATGTTTGCAATATGTTTCAAATAACAAAATTCACCAGGACAAAGGTTTTTGAGGCTTTGTTTTTACAAAGTGATATCTTGCTGTTTATTCTATGTAGGAATTAGGAAAACATCATCCTCCTTTAACATAAAACTTAGGGTTCAATTCTGTCTGTCAACTCAGAAGTAAAATGAAGTAAATGGAGCAGTATGTATCTAAGGGGTTAGTAGCAGCTGCCATGCAGAATAATTTTCCTGTTGGAGGCAGAGGTGTCCTCCTAAGTCTCTATTGGTTGGGAAACCGAAGTGGAGAGTTTTGGTACCCTGCACCAAATTTTTTCAAGTTAAGGAGGTCCACTGCACAGGCCCACCTACTTGCTGGAATGAATGCCGTGTGCAAGGGTTTTCAGGTGCAGCATCAATAGGCAAATCATGCTGTTGTGACATTTGTATGTCAGCTTTGTTATATCAGATTGTAGTGTATAATTGAGTACGTGTGAATATCCCGTGAATTTAGTACACGTTATAGAGGCTTTAGGACCACAAGCCAGTACAGTCTGACCATCACCCATATCTGTAGATACAGGATGTATGAGAAAGTCTTGATAAGCATGCAAGTATGAGTCACTGCAAAACAAATATTATTCATTACAGCTATTTGAAAATACTATGTATATTCTGAACAGAAATAGGAGATGACAACATCTCGTGATGTTTGCCTGACAATGAAATGAGGGGCACGGTACCTCTGCAGTCATAAGCTGTAAATATTCACATATTATAAAATGTCATACTTGTACCATCAAAATACAACATAACGGTCAGGCAGAGATGTACTGTGGAAAAGCTAAAGCCTCCTCAATAGAGCTATATAAGCTCTATTTTATTCTTTTCCTTTGAAGAATTTTAGTATAGAAAGTGATTTGAACTAAAAATGGCCAAGTTAATTCTCATGAAAGTTGCTATTCAGTTACATTTGAATTCTGCACAATCAGACACGTCTCCAAACCATCCTGTTTTGAAATGTCAGCTTTTTAAAAAATTGCCACCTTTCCCCTAAATACTTTCCTTCTATTGTTACACGCTTATTATATATTTAATTCTTCCTGAAAACATAGGTGCTTTTTGATTTCTTTCACCATGTACTTTATTTCATCCTTTACCATCATTCTTCACTAATCTTTTTCCTCAGGGTCCTCTTTCATTCATATAAATTCATCTTTATTCTTCCTTAAAGTGACAAAATCATCTCTTGATCCTGCCAGTTTCTCCTGTTATAACTCCCTCATTTTCCTTTTAAAATTTAAAGTGCACGTAAATACGTTACACAAATATCTTGAAGCTCTTTGATTTCTGTGCCTGCTTTGCTTCACTGTAAATGTGCTTAATAAAGTCACAAGTAGCCACTTCCTACTTAACAAAAACTAAACACCTCTCCCCGGTTTCCTTTGATCTCCAGGATGCTTTATTGCATTTTCTAGTTCATGGATCTCTTAATTATCAAGGCCTGAAATAGTTCGGAATTCAGGTGAACCTTCAGAAGCCTACATATTACCAAGCTGGAGGGCTGTAATTCTCCATCCATCCCCTGTTCAACAGCTGATACCAGCTATTCACAAGTCTCTTAAAAAGACATTTCAAAACAAAAGAACAGCAATTTCAGTTTTTTTCTCTGGCATTTTTAAGGGTCTCCTCACCTTTTGAGAACTAGGGGTAAGATGACCCCTGTTCACAGTCCTCAGTCCACACAGAGGGGTCCAGAGTTCCTCCTTTTCTTCTCTGGTGGAAAACGTTGCCTTCTAAAAGTCAAAGTAGGAGGAAGGAAGAAATAACATAAATTAGAATGTAGTACATGGAAATTAAAAATATAAGAGAATTTGTAAAAGGGGTGAAGAGACCAATTAGTAAAGGGAATTTATTTTCTCCTTTGGCAAATGTGTGTAAATCCATGGACTCACTGGCTTCGGAGTTGGAGAAATTAAAGGGAGGCTAAAAGTATTGCAAAATAGCTGGGTGATTTTCACATAAATAGATACTGGTAAATATATAGCCCAGGCACATTCTCTGTCCACACAAAAGACAAAGTGCTTGAAGATCAACAAGATTATCAAAAATCAGCAAGTAACCAGGACTGAATGGTATGCAGATTATAGGTCTTGATGTGTTAACTGACCTGCTGATGAAAAAGAATCAATCTCTTGTTTAAATTAGCATACTGTACCTAAGTTTCAAAATAACACTATATGCTGATTTTGACAGATAAAAATCAGGTTTTTAATAACATAAATTAGTTGTAACAACTCTGGTAAATGACTGGAAATCCCTCTGGACAGCTTTGTAAATGAATTCTATTCTTTATGTAATTGTGTTAAAAAATGAGTTGGGATTCATAACAAACAGGACACAAAATGATGCGGAACGTATTGTTATGTTTTCATATATTCAGCACTGGGCCCTTACCAGATCACCTGTTTCACTACAGTTGCTTGTAACACAAGAGCAAACTGGGATAAAAAGTATGGCATTATGAATAAAGTGGGACATAGTAAGTAGCACAGAGAATAATTATAGTCTTTCTTCCTTTTCCTAATGTCAAAAAAAATAAAAGAAAAAAATATAAATGATGGCAAGAAATAGGTTTACATATACCAAAGTTAATTTGTGGAACTTACTGACTTGAGATAAATCTGAGAACAAAAGCTTCCCACTCAGCATTATAAAAGGATTTGATGCATATAGAAATAACAGGAATACCTATATTTAGATTAGATTGAAAACTAAGTAAATTAGAAATTGAAATCCTTGTGTTTCAGATCATAGGGCACCTATGAGAATGGGAAGTACAATATTCTAATGGCAAGTTGTGCTATAAGAGTTTCTAAATTAAATCAAATTAAACATTTCAGACTTGCTGTCGAAGCCATGAGATGGATGAGAGATTTGGTCCAGTGCGCCAGTGTCTCTGTTCCCAGCTGCATGCACTGTGGTGTACAGGCGAAGTCCCTTTAAAGCCAAGATCCATGAAATTTTTGCAGCTTAGTCCTACTTCATAAAGTTGGGGATGTTCTGTGCCCCTCTGGGTATAGCTTTCACCCCTTGCTTTACTCGAGCATCTCAATTAGGCAGGTGTTCACCTGGGCTCACAGCCTCTGAGGTGCTGCAGTGCCTGCTCGGTTTACTGCCCAGGACCAGTTCTGTAGGGAAAAAAGTTAGAGAAACTGCATTTCTAATCTTGCTGAAATCAGAGGGATTATAGTACTATAAAACCTGGCTAAATTGGATGAAAATCAGGCTCAGAGTTTATCCAAAGTATTCTCTTACCAATTTTATTTTTAATTTTATGATAGGTAAGGTTAGAATCCAGTCAGCAGCAAAGAAACCCACTAATTGCTCATTAGGAAATGCTCTGTAATTCCTTTGTTAGCTTTGCAGTTTTGCAGCAATTGGAATAGCTGAACTATCATTATCAAGATTAAAAACAATGGTCTCATAGTACTACATAAACCCTTAGGAGAATGAAATATTCCTCCTTTGAAAATCTTCCTCTGCTGACAATAAAGACTATTTTATACCCAGCCATAAGAAAATAAATCTTTGATCTGCTAATAAAGTTCTAATCTCTCACTGCTCTAGTACGCTGGTAACAAGAATTTTCCTTCTCTCTGTTAATAGACTGAAGACATTAAAGAGATAGCCCGGAAGACACAAGCCCTGCCAAAGGTGAACACTAAAAGGCAACGAATTGTAGTCTTTACCCAAGGGAAAGATGACACTGTAATGGCTACAGGTATATTTTTCAAATCTCCATTGTCGATCACAGTAAATATTCTAGTTAATCAATTACAAGTTGTGGGTTTACAAATTATAACTGTTAAATGTTAGTCGGAGCATTTGCCTTTTGATGTTAGTCCATGGTTCTCATCTGTTATGCTTTCAATTGTTTTAAGATTCTGAATTTGAGAAGTTAATATTTCACAGAAATGGCTGAGAATTTAGTTCTGAACATCTTAAGTTCTTTTTTTTATAACATAGATCTAAAATATTGATCCAGTTGGTTTTACTCAGATTTTTATGACTTGGGATTTTATCTGTGTAGCCATCTTTGCTGCAAACAAGAACACACTATGCCTGCTGAGAACAGCTGTGCAACAGTATAGTATATTTAAACATTTGTGAAGAGGAGGAAGTGAAATCCAGTACTAAGTGAATTTCCAGGCTTTTTTGCTTTGAGCAGAAAGTCTCACTTTAGCTTTTCTCAGCCGTCTGCTCTTCTATTCTCAAAGGAGTACGTGGGAAAAAGGTGTTCTAGCAGGGATACGAGTAGTTTGTGCTGTCTAAATTGATGATGTACGAGCACAGATTTAAGCATTATAAACATGACTGCCTACCTTTTGACAGTCTCTTTAATTCTGTCCACCTATGCTTCTAGACTAAATAAAGCTATTAAAAACATGTGCTGTGGCAAGCCATTTTAGTCGTTCATTCCTTCACAAGGTAAGTTATTAGTCAGGGCTGAATTCCTCCTTTGGAAGTCAAGTGAAGTTGAGGAAGCTTTGCACCTGAGGGACTGGTGCTTACTCATATGATATTTGCCTCAAAATCAGAATTGGCTTCAGAATGTGGCTGCAGGGCTCGACACTAAGTAGGTATGTCACTGCTATATAGATCATTCTTAGCAGCAGTTGGAATGATTTCTCCAACAGTTTGCTTCTTCCCTTATTTTGTTAGCTACAAACTGGTTTACAGGAAATAGAAAACAGTCATTGAGAGTTGGGTATGTGTGTCTCACTGAATAATGATGGAAGTGTTGCTTCCAGAAAGTTTCTGCATTACGTGAATGGCCCATATGGAGGCACTCCACTTGAACAGTGTACAGTTGGCTGAAAAATAGCAGTATAAAAATGTTTTTATACATGAGGTAGTAATAACGGTAGTAAACCTAAATCTTGTATGTAACCCTCCTGTGCTCTTATTTAATTTTCACTGTGTACTTATTTTATTCTTCAAACTGGAGTTGTTAACAAATCCATTAATCCCTTCTTTGATATTTTTACAACTGGGAGCTTATTTGAGGACTGACACTTGCTAATCTTAGCTGTTTGTTCGCTATGAAATGAACTTAAATTAGAGAATGCACTTTATATGCATGATAAATGCAAGATGGATAGAGAGTGTATGCAATGGTGTCAGCTACAAAAGCAAACATGATAAATGTTAAGGCAGTTTTGAGCCGTGGGATAAGCTATTCAGTGCACAAGCATAGCTGAATCTCTTTGCTATGTTGTTATTCATGGCAGCCAAATAAATGTCAATAATAAAAGAGAATTAAAGATTTTCATTTCCCAGAGGCAGTCCTCTAATACAGCTTGATCTTTCATTTCATTTGTAATTCGTTCTCATGTCAGGATGCAATCATTCGCCAGGCTCTGTGTGTCATGTTAAGTCATTTAATAATGATTAAGAACATAAAAATGTTTGGCCTGTGGGGCAATTCTCAAAAGAGATACCAATTTGTTATTGTTTTCCCCCTTTTTCCTTCCTTTGGTGTGGATCATCTTTTTCCCACCTCCCCACATTAAAATAATAATAATGAAATAAGGAGAATGTGTCCCTTAATTTAGCATATGATGATGCCACAGAATGACATAGAGTACTGCTAACACACTTGTTTCAGGACTAATTAGGTCGAGTTGTACTTTGAAACCTACAGTGGAAAGTGTAAAAAGTTTCTAAATGATCTTTGGAAGAATTACTGCATTTAGGAGTAGTTACCAGTATAAAAATAATTTCCTTTTTCTAATGCACAGAGGAGGAGTACATCTTTTGAAAAAGCATGCTGTATGTAGTTGTTTATCCTGCCTTTCTGAGGACACAATAGTGTCTCAAAGAGTTTGTGCCTAGATTAAAATAGTATTTGTAAAGCCAGCTGTGGATTTGGATATGATTGTTGGTACGTTCTGCTTTATATTTTGTCCAGGTTAATAATAATAATGACAATGTCAGTAGTGACTCAACCAGAGGGGGTCAGCATCCAGGCAAAGCACTCTACTCTTTCTTCCCTTTCTAATACTGCCTTTAACCATCCTTCACCAGCGGTTTGGGCAGATCACGTATTCCAGTCGTCTTAGTTGGTGTCTGAAAGAGCCCAGGGTGGAGCTGGAGCTTACAGGTGTGAGAGTAAGAGACTATAAGGTGAATTTGGCCTTTTTGGGGTTTCTACCTTTTGTTCCTCCTCCCCTTCCCCATTTTCCCTGTGGAAAGGTCTCTCTCTCTGGCCGGGACTCTGACTCAGTCTCTCTGACTTGGACTGAGCTGTGCTCTGTGAAGAGGGAGCTGGATGGCCACCACCGCCTTCTTTCCCTTCCCTCTTCCCAGGCATGGCAAGATGAGATGGGCAAGACCGAGGCTGTAAGAGCATCCTTAACAGAGAGAGCTCTGTTTCCTCTCTCAGAGCCTCTGCACATTGTCCAGGACATGGGGCCAGGCTGAGAGGAGCTGGGTTATGAGGGGAGGAGTAACTTTTTCAGTGAGTTGTGTGTAGGCTTGAGTGGGGGATCAGGTAATGGAAATAATGAGGGGATACACTTCGATACAGCTCTGGCTGGAAGGAAAGGAAATAGGATGGATAAAAGGGGTTGTTGCAGGTTTCCAGCTCATTTGTGAAAGGGCACAGAATTACATGTACTGTACATTATGGAAATTAGATGTGGAATTTTTTTATTAGATTTTACTAGATGTGGAATTAGCCAGATATAGCTAATTGTTACATGTGGAGAGGACTGTGGCAACGCTTGTTGATTCCTCGACATTCCAGAGAATGGAAGTATCAACAGGTGTTTGAGGAGCAGAGCGTAGAGCAGAAAGGTGCAGTTTGTTACCAGAAGGAAGGAAAGATTAAGCAAAAAGTTCTGAGAATATAGCTCTCTAAGACGAGGGAGGGGGCTTAGACTGAGACCGTTAAAACGTCTACTTCCTCTAAAATTCTGGCCCAGCCATACTGCAAAGATGGTTAGTCGTCTTATGAATTGCTGCAGTTTATACAAGATTGTTTTAGTGCCTGCCAAAACCAGTGGTGGCTCCCCTCAAATGGACCACGAGCTGTAGGCACTCAGGCACGGGTTGACAAGCAACTTAGAGGTCCCTGTAGCTGGAGAAGATCATGAAAATAACCACATCAGCAATCCCAATCTAAGCCTTTCCTGTTTGTCAGTCCACTTTCTGTGGCTGTCTGAATTATTTGTGTTTTCGGAGGAATAGATTCTATATTCTTTATTATGGAGCACATTGGGTTTTTCTACTGTCTGTTCATATCTCCGCCATCACAGTACTCCAGCCCCAAGGCCCCCTTTCTCTCCCATTCCTTCCTGTTCTCTGTCAGTAGGAATAATTGCAAGAAAGAGGCAAGCTCAAATTCGAGCTGAGTGTGATCAGTGTGTTTTATAGGGAAGGAAAGGAGTGTTTAGGATTGGCACACAGGAGCTGTGGCAGATGAAATGTGGACTAAATTAACTGTCAGCTTCTAATAAGACTCCACGGAGCACGTGCAAATGATCGTTGTCTGAAGTTTTCCTCTTCATGTCACAGAATCATGGAATGGTTTGGGTTGAAGGGACGTTTAAAGGTCATCTAGTCCAACCCCCCTGCAGTGAGCAGGGACATCTTCCACTAAACCAGGTTGCGCAAAGCCCCATCCAACCTGACCTTGAATTCTCCAGGAATGAGGCATCTGCCACCTCCCTGGGCAACCCAAGGTGCATTTTTTTATGATGTCAATTTTTATCTATTTACTGAAGAACTTGAAGGCATTGGATCTTCTCAGTGACCCTAAGAATTACCACTGACAAAAGCCTTGTCATTTTCTGTAGCATCGGTCCCAAATGTGACTGAGTTTTGATAAAACTCTCTTGAAAAAATGTAGCCTGTGAGAGACACCTGTGACGAATCCTTTCAGTACAGAGGATTATGGCTTGGGAAAGGTAACTGAAAATAGGATCTATGGACTTGCTTACCAGAAAAGTTTATTTGAGGAACAGTACTGGGTTGATATCTTGTGTGGATGCTCCTCATCCATACTGGCAATTACTTGGCTATCAAGACTCCAGTCCCACTACCACAGACTTATTCCATCATATCCCTCTTACCAGGCTGGAGATTCTGGATTTGACTGAGGGTTCTTGAGTTTATGGGATACATTCGTTTCATGTTTCAATACTTTTTTCCATAACCACAAAAAATACATATGCTGGGAAAAGGAGGAGATTTAATGAACACATGCAATCTCCTGATTTCAGCAGCTGGAGCTTTTAAGAAACGCACCAAAAATCGCAAGCTCTGGCAAGAACCTGTATGTCATATCTATATGTGTGCTATAACATTTGTCAGAATCAAATGCTGTGAAAGCTATCCCTTTTACAGAGTTGCTCATAACATTTTTAAACGAATTAGTCAGATACATTTTATGACTGGTCTTGGCCCAAAGGGAAATCTTTGGAAAGTCTGAGCAAAATCAGTTCAGCAATGGAAAAACATACTTTTATATTGAAATATTTGCATAATTCAAAAACAGCTGAAGCTACAAACTTTAAACTTGGCTTGTTTTATAGTTTTAATAGAGGAAAGAAAAACAATCCAAATTTTAAGAAAATCACTTCAGCATTCTTCAAGTTATGAATGATGAAATCTGGCGTGTTCAGGCGTGAACATAGAATTTTCCATTCTTTTTCCCCCTCAGTGTTTGCAAGACCACCTCTGTTAAGGGCACATTTGTAATAACCTCATTTGTTAGAATATGGTAGTAAAAATGGATTTTTTTAAGGATTCAAGCATTAAAGCCACCTTAGTTAGGCCTTACTAACCACTTACATCTTCTTCAGTTTGTGGGATATGTTACTTGAGAACATTTAGGAAAGGCATTAGCCATGCTGGCAAATGTGGTCAAATGAGAAACATTCCCCTTAAAAATCTTGTAGCGCACCTACCACACACTACATACTGAAATAGTTTTGTGAATTTCTGCTTGTTATTATTACTTGTTATCTATTCCGTAAATTAAACAGCATGTGTAATACAGCCAAATTGATATGTCACAATGAAACTTGCAATATTACCAAATTTTAAAGCCTACCTACTAAGCTTCAGATGTTGGAATAATACCAGACGTTGCCTCTACCTGTTATCTGAAACAGGGTGCTGAGCTAAAGGGGTGTTGGTGTCACCCAGTGCAACCATTCTTAAGGTAATATATGCAGACATGTTCACAAGTTAAAAGTTTGGGTATGTTTGGATAGAACCAAAACCTATCTAAATGAAAATAACAACAAGGGTATGGATAGTATGGTGTTACAAATGATGCGGCTTCTTTTACTTTGTAAGGATATGTTAGATCTTAAATATTTCAGGAGGAGAGTTTTTAAACCTGTTTGTTTTAGAAGCGTTGACAAAATTGTGGAAACTAGAGAGGTTTTAAGAGCCGTTCTTGAATCATAGTGGCGTGATGCTGTGTGCTTTTGGGGGGAAGCAAAAGGGCTGATGTTCAAGCATACAACTGACTCTAAGCAGAGGTCAGTGGGCTTTCTTTGCCAGGTTGTGCTGCAATCATAGACCAGCACGTTACCTTGTAAGCCTATCTATAAAACATCGAAGTATTTATTACTGCTGCCACTGCTGACACTTTATGGCGGGCCTGTTTGCAGCTCCTCTTTCTGTAAGATACTGAGCATTGTGTGTTCTCCTCTAAGACACAAGAAAAAGTATTTTTTTCCTTACTTCTTGCAGCTTTCGTGCATAGGCTTCCAGACAGGAAAACCTTGACAAGCTCTTTTTATCAGCCAGCCTTCCCGTGTGTTTACACAAACAAAAGTAGTGTCTTGGGCCTAGGGAAATAGTAGTTCAGTTATATTACAATGTGTACTCTTTTTCATGGGATTACACACTTTCAGTCTTCTCTATCCATTTATATTCACAAATGGAAAGAAAAGTTTAAAAACGAAAAGTGGATTTAGGAAAAAAGGAAATTTTAGTCCGTTAATGGCATAAGAAATGAGCTAGAAAGCCCAATAGAATGATTTTTAGTCTAGTTGTGACTTAGGAAACCACAAAACCTAAATTAATAATGAAGATTTGTTGATAGAGGTTAATGAATAGCAAAGCTGGTAATACCTTTTTGTAACTGAGACCATTCACGATTTCATGCTGTGTGGGAGAGGAGGTCTGAGCATTTTATTAGACAGCTGAAACACATTATTAAAACCTAAGTTCCTGGTTACTAGTATCTTAACTGGACTTAAAATTGTATCAACTATTGCATCTCAAAGAATGCATATATATATATATATGTAAAAATATATATGTAATGCATGTGTGTTTCAGTAATTTCATATTGATTTTTAAAAAGGATCTTTTCTAGTCTAATATGTTAAAGCACCAGTTTAGCTCAGAAATTGAGTGAAGCTGGTAAATCACATTTTTGTGTATAATCAGTATTAATAAGGAATTTTCAAGGCAAAACTGTGCTTCTTATTAAGCCTGGAGGTGGTACCCATAACAGCTAGGCACAGTTAGCATCAAGACTGGACTTAGGCAGGGGGATTTCGATAAGACCATCTCTTAAACCACTTGAGGCCTTTCTTGGTTGACTCAGGAGAGCAAAGCTGAATGAATTTGCATTCTGTGTGGCTGCAATAATCAGTATTGGACGCTATTCATTTCTTCTTAAAAGCATATGGTTTAATGAGTTGAAATCTGAAACCTGGGCTTTAAAGGTTTACAGCGCATAGACTTCTCCCCTCCCATCACTTAGTTCCAAATCGTACTAATACGGTGGTTATTTTATGAAATTACTCAGATAGTAATTTTTTAACCAATAATTTTTAAGAAATACATTTCTCTTTACCCTAATTTGGTGTGATTATTTTTTTCATTGTAAGGAATTAAGTGTATGGCTTGTTCAGCAGGTTTCATAATAGATCAATAATTTGTTGGCTTAACTTTTTTTTTCCTGTGGAGATGTGGGAAGATCAATGTCTGTAGTGCCCTGGGTCATGATCAATACTTCTAATAAAACTTCCTTTTTTTTTTCTTTTTTCTTTACCTTTGTACCTTTATATGGTTTTGCTTTTATTAATGAGCTTTTCCTTTAGTTTCAGACCATTAATGGTTTTCAGATAATGTCATACTGCCCAAGGTCAAGGCCAGTTTGAACTTCTAACTCTGCTTATCAGTGATTAAATCTATTGGATGGGCTTAGATGTGTTAGAAGACATAAAAGTTTGAAGCACTGCTTTCCAGAGGCTCAAAGTTAAAACAAAACAAAATCTCAACCTTTTGGGAGGATAACAGATTAAGGCTTTTTTTTTTCTACATTTCCTTCTTAAACAAATAATGTGAATCTCACGTTGGCATTAACATCGCAAGTAACTACTGCGGCCTTGATTGCTCTTCAGTTAAAGGTACTAAATGCTCCATAGTGAGTTTTATAATGGTATACTGCTCATTTTGCAAAACCGGTTTGAAATAAGATAATGTATCTTTTGTTCACTGCTGAAATTCTGAATGGGAGGGTAGCACCTTCTCAAAGTACGGGTTATCAGCTGGAGCGCTTGCAGTGAATGCGGTGTTATTGTCTCTGGGGCTCAACCCAGTGTCTTTTGAAATCAATGGGAAGATCTCATTAACTTCATTGGATATCGATTATGGCCATGGAGAACTTAAAACATTCATGAATATTAATGGTTTATACTGATCCATGTGTCTTTTTGTGTGTTGTACCTTGGCTGCAATCTCCGATTGAATTTTTGTGGTCTACCCAGAGGTTACACAAAAAGCGAACTTTATGTACGCTGGACGATTTGATAACACATCTTACCTTAAGGTATCTTCTTTGTTGTCTGTTACAAATGAGGCACATAAAGAACTGGACCCTCTGACCACTGGCACCTCAGCAGAATATCTTTTGTAGGTCTTTTTTTTTTTCCATTATTTTGGCAGCTTTAGCCTTTTTTTTATTAGGCAGCAGTTCACTTCGTAACAAATCATCACAGAGGAGTCTGAACAGCAGAATCTCTACTCAGAAGGTGCCCTACAGACTCTGATAGCCTATCATCTTTAATTTAGAGATTTTATTTCCCATCTTGTGATTACAGTCGAATGAACATTGTAGAAAAGTTTAAATTGTAGCTATCTGTGTCATGCTTTTGCCATAAATGATGGAACTTACGTTTTCAAGCCTCTAATCTTCACCAGCTCAAATAGTCACAGTAAAATAATTGCGCAGAATGGAAAGAGAGTAAAATGTGGGTATGTATGGTGACCCTGCACAAAAATTAACTGCAGGAACTCACCCTCTGATTAGAAGTTTCTCTGCTATAGCATCCAGTTGCAGGCAGTAGAAGTTGTGGGAAGTGGGTGGCTGAATGGAAGACAAATCTTTAGCTGGAGGAGGGACAGAGCAGAGATCCTGGCTAGTGGAAAAAGTGGACAAAGAGGAGGGATGAATGGGTCCTGCTTCACCTGACTTCGGGGGTTCAGGATTCATTTGTGTAAGACAACATCTAGAGTTAACACTGGGGAATGGGGGAGAGGGAGGTTAATTTGAGTTGTCAAAAATAGTTAATTCTCTAAAAGTGGAGTTGTGAGATTTTATGATCAGTTTGGCTTTCCGCAGTAGATTTTACAGATAAAGGAAAGTGGAAGTGGTTTAAATGCTGTATGTGGAAAGTAGGCTCTGCGTGTTACTCGTGTACCAGTGACCTGGCCGTGACACACCTGAGCATGATATGAAGTGGCAGTTTAGATATAAACCTCTGGGTACCACAAAAATAACGTTTATGTAGTTCATCCCCTTTGAATGAAAGTGGGCTCCGGCTTACTTTCACCATAGCTGTTCTCTTTGTTATGAATAATAAAGTCAGTAAAGTAAGCAGACCTGACTTAAAGTATATACAGACAGTGTATTTAGTGTATACAGTAAACATGAAATATTTTTACATTGTTAAGTTTGGGCTATACTCGCCCAATGATATAATCCTAATGTTTGTTTAAAAAGAATACACAGAGTCGTCCGAAAGCAGATTTAAAGTTTGGAAGGCTGCTTAGGTTTGATTTTGTTTGCTGTAGTTTGCTACCCTGTGCCCCCCACCGCCCTCCTAATCCCTCCCGATTCCTCTGCCTGCCCCCGTGATTAGCAGTCAAAACTTCATCAGAGAGGAGTCTATGGAACCAAATATTTATGTCCCTTGTAATCCCACACTGTGATATTGTACTGTGAACCTGAAAAGATGCCAGGCCATGCATTGTGGCTAATAGCAATTGATCACGAGTGAAACTGCAGAACCCTACTCCAAATTGTTGGCTTTATAAATTTGATAATAAGTACATTTCCTGACAGAATATAAAAGTGCAATAAACTATGCATGCCCTCTCCTTCCTCCCCACCTGTCCAATTGCAGAACGCTGTTTGTACAGTATATTGTTGTTGCTGACAACTGAATAAGAATTTTTAGGAGCAGTTGGCTATCAAATGATGGCAAATTTAAAGGTTATGCAAATTGTGCCAGTACAGCCCAGCTTGTTTCAGACCTCTTTTCTCTATTATCATATCAATTGAGTCAGCTCATAGTAGACAAAGCAAGGTTATGGGAACCACCTAGAGCATCATGCACCATTAAACATCAATGCAGCATACATGAACATCTGCAACAACGATCTTATTAACAGAGGGTATAACGGAAGGCAATAAACAGCTTTCTTAGCCACTTAATTGTAAAAAATTTAATAACCTAATACTTGCATTATTTATCAACAGCAAGTTGGTAAAAAATTGCACAATTGTGGTGGATTAGATTACAATTCCTATTGCACAGTGTAAATTACTACAAAAATATGAAAATCCATTTGTGAGCAGTTAAGCACTATAGTTAGTAGAGTGCTAAAAATGCAATTTTCTTTTAATTTCTGGTGCATCACGGAATATAAGTGATGCACCAGTGCTTTTTGCACTGACATTTTTATATTTGGCTAAAACCAAATATAAAAAACCTAAATATTGGTTTTGGATTTCCTGCATAACTAGACATCTTAAATGTTTCAAAAATCAAGGGATGGTTGTTGTGAAAGGTAGAATACAGAAACCACCAAGTCATCTTTGTGTGTGTGCAACCGAAACAGATGTTTGGAGAAACAAAGCAAAGCGCGTTAGGTGTTCATACTGGATTTGGGTTGTGTGTTGGCTTCTGAGGCAATCACTGTACTGATCTAGAAGGTGAGACCATGTGAAGCTGTCATCTCAAAGGGATTAGGGACATGAATACAGAAATTTAAATATGTTAGAAAATGATGATAAAGAGAAACGAGGTTTAGTTCTTCAAGGCCAAGCCAAACTGCTCAGGATCGGCTAGGGTTGGAGCACATCCTTTGCTGGAATCAGGTAAATTGGTGGGGAGCGACAGCATTTCTCTCCTTGGAGACCGGGGGCACCAGTGGCTTGCCTGGTTTTGGTTAACAGGGAGCTGGAGGCCTCCTCATCAAAGGTTAGAGCTAGAGGAGGAAAGCACCACTCTTCCCATTTTGACCTGAAGGTGCAAAATGTACAGGCATTTAAGAATAAAATCAGAAAAAAGGAAATAAGAGAGTGGATGAGTAAAACAATACAGGCTCAGAGGTCAAGTTTGACAAGCACATTCAGCAGAAAAACCTGCTCCCAACGTTAGTCTGCTCCCGAGCAGATTTGTTCCTTCCTGGCACCCTCTGCTCCCGCCTCTGCTGCAGTAGCAGCTATCAGCTCAGATTTTTATTTATATGGAAAAAGAATGAAGCCTCATGAGTTGTTGTTGGCATAAAAATCCAGATTGAGCAAGGATCAACCTCCAGGTCACCAGCAGGTCCCTTCACTCGTGTCTTGCCTTTCTTCATAACTTTTCATAACTTAAATCATCGGCAGAGTGTCCACAATTTATTTTTACGTATCTATTTGCTTGCTTACCAACCTAGTTTTTCAGATTGGAAACTCTTTAAAGCAGGAACTTTTGGATTTTTGGGGTTTTTTGGGGGTTTTTCTCCTTCTAATACGTACCTTGTTGTTCAGCTTGACAATAACAAGAGTACAAATTAGGTTTAAGAGATCACAAGTTGAACTTGGCTATATGTGTCAAAGTTTGATGATTTTTAATATGTTTTATTGCTTCTGAAATGAAGATCAAAGCATTGTTTTGAGTTTTAGGTTGAAACAGCTTAAAACTGAATGAATCAGCAACTTAATACTACAGAAATGTAACTTTAAAGAAAAGTAAGTGAGTGACAGGCAATGGCAGGAGTTTGACAAGGTTCCGCAGAGACAGAGGTTGGAAATTTTTAATTTGTCTGCTAGGTTAGTTATTTTGGTTTTGTCAAGCAGCCTGTTTTTATATCGTTGGGGTTTACTTTAAATGACAGTAATGCACACATTGTAAAAGCTGTTGTATTACCTTTATGGGTGCCTATATCCTACTGCCATGCTTAAAAAGGCTGTTACACAAACATATGATTCAAGAGCTCTTGCCGGAAACTGTGTTGTCAAAACTGCTATTATAGTAACTGTATCCAAATGAATTTAGTTCACCATGTAGTCAATATTGTATAAATGCAGGGTTGCGTAATTTACATTAAAATGTATGTGAAATTATTTTAAAAGGTGGTAGATTAACCATCCCGCTTAAAGCAGTGATTAGGTAATACTTTTACACTCATTAAGTGATACCACAGAGATCATCATTTGGGATATTTATTTATCTAAGAAATAATCTGCAACTAATTTAGGGGAAAATAAACTCCATTTTTGGGGCAAATTCTCTTTCTAGAAAGACTGGCATCATGCTTAAAGAATTCCATTAAAAACAGTGGAGTTGCTCTGTTTTTCACTGGCGTTTTAAGAGCAGAATATTTTTCCATTGAGATTAGAACAACTTTCAGCCTCCACTGCAGTGACATCTTCTAATAGCTCTAAAACCTGCAAACGCTGAGAAAATTCATTTAGCAAGCATGTTTTGTTCTTCAAAAATAAGTAGTCTAGGGAGATCATAATTAAAGGCAAGACAGAATTTGCAAATATAGCTTGAGAAGAAAAAAAAAATTGTAAAATTGTAATTTTTTTTAAGGAGAATATATAAGTGTGTATATATATGTGCATTAACTTATTTTTAGTAATGTTTCTAGGGGAGGCTGTCTCCTTCATTCTGATGGACTGATTGTATTTATGAAACTAAATATAAATTCTCCCAGAAGAAAAAGCTCCTTCAGAACTGCTCTGTAGTGACCTAATGCTCACTCCTTCTCTTTTCAGTCTTACTGATGCTCAAGTAAAATAGAAGTGCCTTGGGCCCATTTCTGCCTCCACTGACGACCCATGCTTCTCAGATTATCATGTAGCATAAACAAAGCTGTCATGTAACATGGCATTTATTTAAATGATGTGATTTCTGTGTTCACCACTCTGAAACCCAAGGTATAGCTATGAAAGCTTGCAAGTTTTGACAGGTGTGTTTGCCCCACTAGGGCAATATGCTTAATGTATAAAAAATGTGAGGCATAATACGGGGGTTTTTCCTGCTCAAAATCAAATTATAATGTGTTTTTATCCTTTTTTTTCTTTCTTTTCAACCCAGCCCCCTGATCAGCTTTTGGGTAGGAGTTGCTCTGACGTTATTATAGGTTGATATTTGCCCGAAGATTCTGCCATAGGAGTGTTTTGATGGTCCCGCTAGGCAGGGGATTAAAATATGTCTGGAGAATACCATGAGATGGAGTACAAACATACCTGCACCCCTGCTAGGGTGTGGGTCAGTGCAAACACTAAGTGAAGTGCACAGTCTGCTTTCTGAGCTGAAAGATGCTTCATTTTTTGCACAGTCCCCATAGCCAAGTTTCAGAAGGTTGAAGAGCCTGTGTGAGCTAGGACATATCTGTCAGTGTAATTGGACATACATATGTGACATATTCTTTACATTAGACATTGAAATTCCAACTGTGGTCATTTGCGTTTGTTTTCAATTCTTGAGCTACCTATTTATGGACAGAAATAGATTTGTCTCTATTTCCCATTCCCATATACAGCTCAAAAATTAATGGGGTGGGGGGAGTGTTGGTTTAATATTTTACATGTGAGGGTCAAATATGATGTACAGTGGCCAAACCAAATCATGTAGGATTTACAGTACAGGGATAGAGTTCTATTTTTGTTAATATCCAGGGCCGGATCTGGTTCTGTTTGACTGTTGTGGCTGTACTGGTGTCAGTCTGGCATTAGGCAAAGGGGATCAATTCCCTGTGTTCTCCATAAAGACTAGGACCATGCAATTCATGGGTTTTGTTTATTGTAACCCATCTCTTCCATCTTCAGGGGCTGATTTTGATCTGAGCTCTTTCAGGACATTGTGTTGAATCAGTGAAACATCTGCAAAAGTTTTGAGCTTTTCTTAATTTTGGTGCCTATGGCTTCACACCCTTTGCCTTTCCCGAGTCCTCAACCCCTTTCCTGGTAGGGAGAGAGATACAGGAGGAGGATTTAGCTCTGAACACTACCTTATGTCTTCAGCAGCCACGCCGAGTTAGAGGAGTGCATTTTCTGGCAGTTCAGTGGGCGCAGTTTCTCTGAAATCTGTGCCTACCGGGCAAATGGCAATACTCTTGTGTGCTCGGAAAGGCTTTTTCAACAGAGTTCATCGCCATTCTAAACCTTAAACATTGTGACACATGCCAGAAAAATTCAGCGGCTTGCTCTTTAGGGCAGTTTTTTCATATATGTATGCATATATATATATTTATGTTTTTTTAAAAATGTTATATTAGCACCAAACTGAAGCAAAACTAGTATTTTCTATTGACCTCTTGCTTCCCCATTTCTTGCACACAGTCATAGTGGTTTGGTTACTTGTGCAAACAAGAATTATTTCATATGAGAAATAAAGTAGAGCTTCAACTCATGGTACTGGCAGTGATGATACAGAAAATACTGACATTAAAGTGGATCCCACATCTTCTATAAAGTAAATAAAAAAAATTTGGGCCTGTAGAAGCTATTAATGAATCATTAGTTGATGCTGTCACATTTTTTTCAACTGTTTTAACTAGATACAGAGTTTTCAGTCTGATCTTATGCTGGTATAAATCAAGAGTTATTTCGAAGAAATGATGTTGAATTATCAGGAGAACAGCCAGAATCAGATATAAGTTCAGAAGACGTACACTGTGTGCAAAAATAGTGTTTAATTTTACATCATTGCTAATAGCTGATGTGTATGAGTGTACGAGCTCCTTTGGAGGAACCTTCTTTCCCCTATTAACTCTAACGCTATGAATCACACTTTAGATGCTATGAATATGACTTCTGAATAAAAATACTCTTGACTAGATAATGGGACAGTGTGTGTGTCTGGGGAGAGCTATAAAGGGAAGGCGAGTCTCACTGAACATCTTTGGATTAACTTTACCTCCTAGGAGAGAGGGAAAATGGAGTCTGCACTCTGTCATTTCCCCTGCAGATAGCTATAGGACCCTGAGTAGAGCCACAGAAGATTCAAAGTCTTTGGCATCATATTTTTTCTCTTCTTCTACTGAAAATTAACTAGCTGCCTCTGAGGGACAATTCTTTGCATCCTGGCCAACACAGCTATAAGGACTTAGATTTGCTTAGCAAGCTGCAAGGAGAATTTTAGCCTAATTGCACTATTTGGGTCTTTTATTGTGGAAATAAATTAGTGTTTGAATTAATTAATTATATCATAGCAAAGACATAATTTATTATAAATGACAACTACTCCACAAGTTGTTTGGAGTAGCATTGTTTGTTAACAGCAATAAAGGCTTAACCTCTTCTTCATTATTAGTTATGAAGTTTTCTTGGTTACATATTTAATTCATTAGTGTACAGCATCATTTGTTGTGTACTATTAAAATATTTGATTAGAAAGATCCCAAAGCACATGGCTGACATGCATCTTGCTTGTTACATTATTTAACTTCATTGGCTGGCACGAATAAATTCCCTGTTTTTCTGACGAGCCCTGCGTAGCTACAGACCTAGATGAAGGAGAAGAGGAGATGTTGGCATGCAAAACAAGGGACACTCAACACGCACACAGAAAGTGCCGGGGGGGCCTGGGGTGCTCAGCCGGTACAGCTATCTGAAAGTCCCAGCCTGAAAATGCAGGATCTCCTTCTGTTTGCTTTGAAGTGACAGGTTGAATCAGCGCTGCCAGGTTTGAAATCCATCATTGCTGGAAGTCTTAGGGATTTCTCACCGGGGCTCCAGCACCCTGCCCCGCATTGCCCTCTGCCTTTGGACAGTGCTGGGCCCATACGGAGAGAGAATTGTGGCCTCCCTTTGACTTAATGTTGTCGATGGTATCTTTGTGTGAAGTACAGCAACAACAGCATTTTTTACTGCAGACAAAACAGGAGAAAGTGTAGTTACACTAATAATTTTTAAAGATGTATTAATGTGCTGGAAAAGATGCAGAGACTTGGAGCCTATAGGCTTCTGGGTTCTACCTTCTGGAGAGAGGTGAGAGCTCAGAATCACCCTGACTGACATGGGCCGGTTCCAAATACTTTTCTCATTACCTCTTACCTTATAGCTGCCCAGAGACGTTTATAGGTTTTGAGTTCAGGTTTCTATGTCCTGTTAAGTTCTTCCTGTCTCTTTTTTTTTTTTTTCCTCCTTTCTTTTTATCTGTTTTTGGCCCCCGATCTGAAGAAAAATAGAGAGGATGGAGGTGGGGAGGAGATGGGACAGAATTCTGTTTCACAGTTGTTCCTTTTTTTACAAGTTAAAGCTCACGAAAGAAACATGAATGTGTCTCCATCTTGTAAGCATCTGTACTACAACTACCAGCCCACGGATCAAAAGCTTATTTGAGGAAATAGCTAGACTTTTTTGTATATATTTTAGGGCTCCCTTCTTCCTTTTATTTTATTTTAATACAAAATAAAGGACACTCCAACATGTTGCCCATAAGAGTTCTGTTACAGGTAATTAAATGTAAGTTTACACATTTAATCTACTTTTAAGAGCAAGAGAGACTGGTAAATGACCCAGTTAAGGAAAGTACTCAGCCTAATTGGATGTAATGATTGCTTGCTGGTGTTTATTACTGTACTAAGAGTAGACGTGTAGTCTGTGATTCTAATTTGGTTTAAAGACAGACCTGTAGTATTTGCAGCTACCATCAGAGTTCGATTGTTTCTGTTAACATCATGAAATAGTCTTGTGTTCATTTGAGAGCTTAAATGTATTAGAATGGAAGGAGCACTGTTTTTTCAATTAATATTGCTCTCCAATTATTACCTCTCCAGACAGTTTTATCTACAAAAATATCTTAAGCTAGATATGCTAGTGCATATTTTTGCCCGTGGAAAATAAAGATAGATTTCACATCTTTATGTACATAATGCGACAAATTAACAATAACTAAATTTACCAATGAGCTGATTCATTCTGATTTATCTGTGAATATTGTCTTCAGCCTATGAAATCACCACGTTAATGTTTGATTTTTATTATTTCTATATCATTCTAAAACAGTTGAGTTCCTCACTAATGTAAAATCATTGAGAGAGCTGAATCCTCAAATTTTACATTTCAGTAATGCTTTTTACTAAAACTTCCCTAATTATAGACACTTTATTGCAATTTGCACTCACAATTCTGGGCTTCTAGGAAATAATATCCAAGTGGAATGTATTGTATTCCAGGGTTTTTACCATAGAAGATATTTGTTGCTTAAAAATAGCACACTGGATTTTATGCCCAGAGGAGCCAGTGCTTGGACTTTAAAACACTTATGTACTTATTCTTTATTTCATAAGCTCTCAGAATGATAAATGAAATCAGAACTGACTTTGAAAAGCAAGGCCACTGATGACCAGTGCGCTTAGCCAAGGTGTCTCTGTGTTTGCAATGATGGATTTGGGAGTTTCATAACATAATAGATCACACACCAAAATGAAGTTAAAGCAACATTAAAGTCACAAAAGCAAGGATATCCAGAATGGAGACTTCTGCTTCATCTTAATTCACCCTGTTGTGCCCGGTTGTTACAAAACACAGATCAGTGAGAGATGTTAGCTGTTTTTATGCTGTTGCACAGACATAGCAAGGTAAATTAATGGCAGCTTTAATTCTAACTGACTTCATTTCTTGTGAAGGAAAAAAAAAACAAACAGGCCTCAGTAGTATTTTGTTGTACCTTTCAATGTGTATTATTAACTATAGTTTAGCAGACCCTACTATGCTAGTAGAAGTTCTCCTAAGGTTAAAAAAAGATAATTTGCCTATTGGGTTTGTGCAGATGGTAACATCTTTATAATGTAGTATGTGCTGCAAAGCCGTGCTAGCTGCTTCTGAAACTTCAGTACTTCAAAATATGAGATTATTGCTCCTCTTGAAAATACATAAAGTTATAGGGACAGAATGTATGACCCACGTAGGGATGGAAAACTGTGATCAGAACAAAAAAAGAGTGTTCTCGTACCAGCTGAATTCCTTGATGTGTTCAGAGTTTTAGACTATTTCAGTTACTTACAATTACATCTACTGCAGAAAGACTAGAATAAGAGCTCCTAGTGCAATACTTACCTGCAAGTACTAGAGGGAGCTGAGGGGAGGAATCAGGCCACAGGAGGAAAAGAAAGGAGAAAGATGATGGTGAGAACTTTCATTGATGTTAGTTTGCTAGAACAGAGCCTTGTTTGATGCCAAGCCCCATTTACAGCATTCGAAATACAATGTCTGTGCCCAAAAGCACACATTTGTATGCACGTGCCAGTGCCTGCTGTGTCTGTAACGTAGAACATCTGTGTGTGCCCATGCACACTTGGGAAGGAAGCAGGTTAGTTTATTACAATGTGTCTTCAACAGACTTGTCTCTTTGATCATTGTTTTAGTATTAGCTAGAGCAAATCATATATGCCTCCTTATGAAATGGATGAATACATTCTGCTCGTCTGGCAGAGTTTAATCTAAGACCTCTCTTTCTTGATTTCAAATGAATCCTGTTAAAATTACTGAAAAACATTGCTCTTGAAGACTATCTTAAGAGCACAACACAGCATTGAAGGACTTTCCTAAATAGCTTTCTTAACAGGACAGAGAGTCGGATGCACTGAGAACTGACTGAAACCTGTTCTTTAATTGGAATATTCATCTTGTGTTTTTCATTACCCTTTTTCCTGTGCCTCTCATGGCTGGTTGTTGCTAATGCTCCCCTCCCCTCCCCTCCTGGTGGGCCAGCCAACAGTTCCCTCTGGAGGCAGCATCATTATATCTGCCTGGTTCACTTAGTAGCAGATGGTGAAGAGCAGTAGAGCTGATACACTGCATTTCACAGAAACCAGGATCCTTCTGGTACCTCTGCAGCACACACAGACTTGCCTGATTTGAGGCTGTGAATTTTTATATGCCTCCCAAACTAGGTTTCCTTGTTTGCCACTGTCTACGTCAGGGGAAGAATGATTTTTATGATCTGCTCTGTCGCTGGACAGTGAAGAAACTACTCATCTCCAGCTTTCAGCTACTGGAAGATCTATTCCCCTTTTTATTTCTATCTTTACCAAAAATTAAAGGAAAACAGCTCTGATGATTTTCATTTTCACTGGTTGACAGGCTTTTCTTCCCCCTCCCCTTTTTTTAATTCCTGCTGTCTGCCAAAGGACAATCTGTTTGCTCTGAGACAGTTTAATGCATACTGACTACCAGAGGCAGAACTTCCATTGGCTCTGTTACAGGGGTAATTTACACTTTAACAAGGTATTGTGACAAGGTGGTAATTATATTTTTATCACGTCATTATGACATTACCACCTGGAAAGCCATAGCTGATTAATTAGTGGCATATATTAAATTTATAACCCTAGAACTCTAAAGTTATCATACCTAAGTGGTGTAATTATGTTGAACTGTGGTGTGGCAGTGAGTTGGAGGTGAAGATGCTGAGTATCCACCTATTGCAATAGGTTTAACGGGTGCCAGTAGAGGGCAGGGAGCTGCAGAGAAGAAATGTGGTTTTTTTAAAAAAGAAATACTAAGGAAGAGGGTGAAGTCATTGAAATCTTGAAAGCACATCTTGTCAGATGGCAAGTTGCAAGGCTTCTTACATATGTGTGTTTTTTAAAAAGATGTAATTTGAGAGCACTTTGATTTACACTAGTTCCTGCTTTTTATTTCACAGCTTTATTTTAGTTAGTTCATGTGCATTTGGGTTTTTACAATGCAGCAATTGCTGTTCAACTTTTGGAAGCTTGGACTGGCCGTTCTGGAGGCTACATCACCTCTCTGCAACTAACAGGAAGCACTGGTTTTGTCAGGGTAGATTTTTCTTAGTCTTGTCCATATGCCCAGGTGTTTTATATTGTTCCTCCTGATTAACCTTTTTTTTCTCTTGCCCTTAATATTGGGAGGTAAAGAAAAGAAATTAAGCTGGAAGTAATTAATGAAAATGTTCACAACAAATAGCTTGATCAAATGTGTTTCTCTATCCCTATGCAGTAAATACAGATAGAATTATAAACTAAATCTGTT
Organism: Limnodromus scolopaceus; assembly: GCA_028565335.1. Taxonomy (NCBI): domain Eukaryota; kingdom Metazoa; phylum Chordata; class Aves; order Charadriiformes; family Scolopacidae; genus Limnodromus; species Limnodromus scolopaceus. Next base: position 16,513,406 of record JAOXNO010000002.1, on the reverse strand, counting down.
TTTATCCAAATAATTGTGCTAAAGGTCAGAGCTCCAGTTTTGAATTGTTTTGATTTTCCTTGGGTTTTGTGCTTTTCAAAGTCATATTTGCAAGTGACTCACGTCTTACTCTCCCTTTCCACTATAGAAAATGAAGTGACTACTTTCCCGGTGTTGGTGAGTGATCAGAGTGAAATCGTGGATACCAATGGAGCTGGAGATGCATTTGTTGGAGGTATTTTTTACTTCTTTCTCTTGTTCGGAGATTATCCTATTATTCTCCCTGTATAAAATCTACCATTTTTTCCATTGAACTGTCCTTCAGAATGAGCTCATTCTTTTAGAGCTTTTCTCTGCATCCGGAAGTTGCATGGTTTAATTAAGTTCTGATTTTCAAAGGGAAAGTGTGTTCTATTACTTTAAAAATAATATGCTATTATGCTGTACTCTGGTCTTTTTCATGAGATTAATTGTATCTGTCAGACTGTTGCATAAACAAGCTGCATCAAGTACTATATAGTGTACAGAAATCCCTCCTGGCTTAAATGTTAACACATTGTTGTTCTTTAAAACAGGTTGTAGTGAATATTAAACAGTATGTTAATAAGTGAGCATAATGTCTTCTGATCATGTCAATTTTGGTAGAACATCTGCTTCCAATACAATTATTTGGACATCAGAAAAGAACACAAAGGGTTAATTTGTTAAAACAAACCCAGAAAATATCTGGCATTGCTTAATATCCATTTGCAAACTTACTATTTTTTTTGGCACAAGCTCTAAGGAAAAAAAAAGGATGTTTTGTCTATGCCTGTTTTAAAAAATTATTCAATATAAGCCAAAAGCCAATCTAATCCAAAAGTTCTGTCATTCATTGTACCTTCATACATGTAGTTCTGTGATGCACTGTTGCATCCTGAAGGCTCTAATATCCAGTACGCGGTAGCTGTAAGGAGCTCCATTAGTCACTAATTTACTAGAAACATTACCAAAGAGACTTTATAAATAGAATTGCAGGGCTCGGTCTTGTAGCTGTGAAGGGGATAACAAGCAGCTTTGTTACCAAATTAAAGCTACAGAATTGTGTCCTGCTTCAAGAAAGAGAAAATATTCGACATAAGCTTAATCTTAAGCATGTGAGTAATTCTGTCCTTACTTAATACATCACTTAAACCAATGATAAATTTTCAGTACGTGCTTAAATCTGGCTGAAAATAGGAATGTTATTACTCATTGCTTTAGTGCTTTCGTGAATCAAAAGGACAGAAACGGAGGGAAACACATTAGATCGTATTATTCACACACCTTTTAGTGCACGCTTGTCACTCTCTATTGTTCCTAAATCACAAACAAGACTAAATTTGAACCAGTAAGTAACAGTGACTATAACGTAAATGGGATCTTCGTCAAGTGCTTGTCCTTGCATACCTGTGCTCTGTGTATCGGCTGTGCCATAAGCTGCTGTTCTTGTTGTGAAAAAAGAGAGAAAAGATCTTGCCAATTTTTTTTCAGATCCTGAAACTAAAGTAATACTGGGTAGGGCCCAGGTGAGCAATACAGCAGATACCAGCCAAGCTTTGCCTCAGCAAGAAGCAGCTTTTCATGTGTCTGTCATGTTTATCTCAGGTTGTATTTACTGTCATTTCTTCAGATTTTAGGCATTTTCAAATCAGGATTTTTATCTTTTTTTAATAATCCTTCTTGTGTTCTTTCATAGTTTAGCTGCAGGAACTCTATTGCAATCACATAATCAGGCTTTAAGAACTTCCTGGTCTCTCATAACCCTTCCTCTTTAAATTATATCCTTTTCCCTGGCGTCACCATAGCTGCTCGTTTTCTGTAGAAGGGCTAAAACGTTGACTTTAGTGATTACTCAGAACATCCAGAATGGAAAGGCTGATAGGAGCCACATCAGACTCTATTCCAAACCTTCTAGCAGCAGTGGAAGGAGTTCCAGCACATCCTGTCAGGCTGGTCTTGGATCAGTTGTGAGATTCCTTTCTCCAACGGGAAACACGACATGGAAAATGCTAAACTCTGCTGGGAAGGAAGGAAAGAAAATAGATCTAAAAGATCAACTCCTCTTTGTCATCCATAGTGTGTTGAGGCAATGTGTCTGGATACAACAAGCTTCAGTGTATTTGGGGTAAACTTAACAAAGGTCCCCTGTCGCTGTTTGTGGACGTATATTATTTCCCTCAGTTCCCCCACAAATAGCACTGAGGCATCGGATGCTTTTTGTACGGAACACAGGGGCAGCGCAGTCCAGTGGTAGCATGGCATTGTCCAGGTCACCCTCGATACCCGGGAAAGAAAGGACCACATGTATTTGTCCCTCTGTGGTGGAAGCTGGCTCAGCAGTGGCCAATCTGTCTGAGATCTCACTGCGGGTACACACTTACCTGAGGGTCGGCATCTGAGATGAGGTTCTTGTGGAACCACGTTTCTCTCTGCCGTGACCCACAAAGCAACAGGAGCTTTAGCATATCCATGGTTCTTTCATTAGCTTCTGAGATACCTTAGTTCTCTGTCACTCCATAAAAAATAAATTGGTCATTTTTTCTCCTCAGAGAACAGATTTTCCCGGGTTTAATCCAGATGGGAGATTTGGGAGTCATAACAGTCTAGATACACAGCTGATTCTAGTCTTAGATACTTTGGTCGTCTTCTTCATGGAGTCATTTCATTTTCCTTCCCATATGTAGGAAATAGGATACTGGACTGGATAGGCTTTGATTTGGTCTGTGTTTCATTTGGGGGAAATGTCTGTATTTTATCTATATCACACTTTTCATGTGTTTTCAAAGTACATGTTTGCAACAGGAAAAGTTCTTTATTGTCTCCTTACCAGAAAGCCCAATGCAGTAATGTTGGTAATACTACTCAACATATGTATCTTCTGTTGATTCTAGCATTGAGCCAGATACAGTGTGGCTGTCCTGACAGAATTTTTATCATGGGAAGGTTATATTCTCTTCAGTTTTTCTCTAGCTTCTTTCTTTGATTGAGGTTTTTATCAAGTTGTTACTACCTAGACAACAGTACGTATAATATTTTGATTTTAGTGTAGTAAAATGTTTCAAAATTCATCCCTTAACTCAAAAATGCACTCAGTGTTATAATATTCTCTCCTGGAAACATAGTTCCTTTATTGAAACAGCAGAGAACAAGAGTCCCATGGCAAAGCTTCCCATGCTTCTCTGGGACTGGCATGGTAACACGACTGAACAGTGGTGGTTTTGGAGCGAATGTCTTAGCTGAGAGGGGAATGTGGGGTATAATGAGACCTAACCCCATCAAGCAGGATTTATTTTACGTTAGGAGGTCGGGTTTGTTAGACTCTATCGTATTTTGAAAGGTCTTTCATGGAGGCGCTCTCTTCCAGAGGTATAACTCACAGATTGTAAGGAATTTCCTTCTCGATAATTATGCCAACTTGGCAAATCTCTCCTCGTGTGTTTCTCCATGTGAAAGTGGAAAATACGAAATCTGTCTGGGTTTTTTTTCTAGAACCTATCTAACTACTGAAGGTCTTGAAACCTTAAAGTCGTGAAAAAGTTTAAAGACACAAAGTTTCTGGGCACTTCTAACTCTGTGAGTTGATTCATGAGTTCAGCATTTCTGAACACGAAGCCGCCAGCCTCCGAGGAGAACTAGCTCACTCCAACAGCTAGCAACAAGAAATGAACTGCATTCTTCAGTTGAAATGTGTTTTTATTAAGTTGGCACCAGGAATATCTCTGAATTTTTTGCCTCTTACTGCAGGCATCAAGTCATCTGCCACTCAGGCTGGTGCAATGCATGAATGAGAAACCGAGTTTTAAAATTGCTGCGAGTATCTTTATGCTAAAAACACTTTGTCGGAGCTCTCCCTGTATTGCGTTCCAGCAACACCGCTACCTTCCAGACGTTTAAGCAATAGTTATTTACTTTGTCACATCTCAGCTCCTCTTGTGGTTTTTAGGGATACCACAGATTTTCGGTTATAAATCCCTGAAATACCCATAAATTAAAGTTGCAGTTCCACCTCCAAGTTCTGATGACATTGACAAATCACTTGAGCTTTGCTGACATGGCTTATGTCACCAGAGTCCTCTTAATGGAATTACAGCCTTCGTTTGTAGAGTTTGGGGAACATTCTATTACTCATCAAATTAACATTTAGTTAGTTATTTATTACTAGTCAACCCCAGCTTGAACCTTTGCAATAATGACAATCAAAGAATATTTAAAGGCAATAAACAGATTGAAATATTGACAGTTTTGCTATCTTATGCTTTCCTTTATGCCATCCTGCTGGCTTTAGCCAGCGTAGGTCTGGGTCTGCCTTCTGTTTGGACTCCCCTTTGTCATTGCCACCGTAACTAATGAAAACAATAAGCATCTTTTCTGATAGTTGCTGCCATTGTTCCCTGCCAAATCACTCCCCTAGAATCTGTCTACTCAGTGGAACTGGGTAGAGACTTCAGAATAAATGAATAGGAGAAGGTGTAAAATCGATGTTTCTTCAGGTTCTGTCAATATAAATATATTGACTTAGTAATCTACTCTGATTTAGTCATATACTGCATGAAAAGTACTAGAGTATGAAATGTAACCACAAATCATTTTAAAGTAGCGTGATGAAGCAGTGACAGAACGATCACAGCAAGTGTGTGTTACTTATCACTGTGCTATAAAATGTTATACCATTCTCAAGGAAAAGAAATCCTGAGATAGAAGGAGCTCTTCATTAAGCATCGTACGGTGCCAAATACGAGCTGGTAGTAATTTGCCTCTGTCAGTATTAAAGCTGAGGTCAACGGCTCAAACCACCCGTCAATTTAAAAATCCCATTGGCAGCTTTCATGTACCGCAGGATCTCATAAAGCTGCTGGTTATAGTTCAAAAGAGACATTCAGATTTTTTTTGGTGCACATGCCTACAGAATAAACAGTTCTCTCTCTCTCTCTCGTGAAACTTAGCATGAATCTTATGAGATGGCCAACTACTGTCTCGGCTATCAGAGGATTGCTCTGATAGAAGCCAGGGACAGCAGCAAAAGAGGAATTGTCATCTTTTATACGTGTCCTTGCCCGAGTGTGCCTCATGGCATCCTTATCTTTTCTGTAGAGACCACAGGGCTTAGTGGAGATACTTCCCTCCTTTTGTTTCTGCTGCCAAACTGGCTCAATAAAGCCATTCCCTCATCTTTAATATTGAGGTTAATTCTAAACATTATTTTTCCATCTTAATCTAAATGCCTTTACAAATTAGATAAAGACCTTGGGCTCCTAAGGGTTTGCCTTAAGGTCATCGCATTGTTCAAATTTTAGCCTGTTTTCATGAGGTAAATGCAAATTACTTTCTGTAGAGTGACATCCAGCTTTCATTTCAGAGCTAAGTAATATTTGGTATATACTTCTACATTATTGAAATGTTAAAATATTATCCTTAATGTGAAACATTCTTTGAATATATTATACCTATATGTATATTTGTAAAAACACAGCACAAAAAATATAAATATAGGTTTGCAAAGAACCCATAGCGCACAGAATAGTTGCTTATCACTACTACTCCATTATTACAAGTTTGATTCAGAAACCTTTTTTTAAAAAATAGCCAGGTTCTGTTTTGCAAAAACACTAGAATAACTTTGGAATACCTTGACTGAAGCAGGTGGATTTAAACAAGTATGTTATTGATAAAAATGGAAACAGAATGGAATCCAGTATAATAATTCTTCTATTGTTGTTCTGCAGAGTCTGCCATTTATGGAAGGAATCCAAGAATCTTTAAAATAAAAAATCGTCAGATCTGAGTTGGCCCTGCTTCAAGCCAAGGGCTGGAGCAAGTGACCTCCAGGCGTCCTTTCCAACCAAAATTGTGCTATGGTCCTATGAGCACTAATCCTATAGGAATTAGGTTCCCAGGTGCCATTTCCTGCTCCTCTGAAAATCCAGCCTCAGTCGTCCTCAGAGGGCAGCGCTGGTGGCTGAAGAGCAGCAGCTGACTGAATTAAAAAATGAAACTTATGCAATGGGAATTCCATCTTCTCACAATAAATCTGATACAGGGCAAAGATGGACTGTATTCATTACTTTGTCTAATAAGTCCCTTATGTATTTCGTATGAAGGAATTGTGTGGATGGAGGCACGTGCACATGTGAGAAATGAAGTAAGTTCTTAGGGGTAGTTGCTGTATGGCTATACCAGGAGTGCTAAACGTGCCAAAAAGGTCTGATAATGCCTTCAGCAGAGACAGGTGATTTGAATGGTTTGTCAGAATACTAAATTATGAGTGGGCCTGTGACTATATTAAAAATAAAGTTCCTTAATGGATTTACAGGGCTTTTTAAGATTGTTGAAGAATCTGTTTTCACTGAAAACATCGTAGAGAAATGAAATATTCCTCTTATTTGTTGTATTTTCATCTCTGTATGAATCTTTGTTGTAAGAGCTGTCCTCCCTCCAGTACTCGCCACCCCTAAAACATTCTAGATTTGTTGAAAGAGAAGTTCAAGGAACTAGAAACAGTTCTTTGCTGAACAGCAGGAGTGTGATATCAGAAGCTACTTAATCCACTTACAGCGGTCTTTAATTTGTATAAGGTTTTTATACTTGTTTAAGATACCTTGGGAAGTTGTCATCATTTTTTAATCACATTTGATAGAGAGTGGATAAAATATCACTGCTGTGAAGTACTGCAGTCTGATAACACCAGAGCTCTGAGATGCAATTTTATTTGCCAGCTGGGACTGAGAGGTACTTTTTTTTGGTGATATCAATTAAATATGTATGTGCACGTAACTCATTATGGCTGGTTTTTGCTACAAAATTTATCTTCACGAGCAGAAGGACAAGGGGATACTACTTTGAATTGTTCTGTCTTTTCTTTGAAGTAAAGATAAACGTTATAACAGGAATCAGCACTCTCTCAGTCTTCATTTATACAACATGGGTGGCTAATTGCCTCTGAGCAATCCCGTTGTTACTGAGATCATGGCTGATGAGATAGGAAGCTTTGAAATAAAAATACCTTCTTCATGTCATCAGCATTTTGACTGACAGCCTGTTTTGCCCATCTTTAATACTCCTGTTTTATAAACAGTGTACAGGAGTGTAATAGCTGAGCTGCAGACAGGGCATCAATCTCTGCTTGCCAGGGGATAACGTGTCAACACGCTCATGACTTACCGCCCCTCTGTTCTGGTGGCATTCTTAACCCTCTCAGATAAACATCCCATCTAAACCCCGGCTATTAGATGGCCACGTTATCTCTGTAACTGACCTTCTACAAACTAGAAAATTACCAGATTATACGTTCCTGCTTGATTTTCCTCAGTCTGAGCTAGAGGCACGTCGTTACTCTGATCGATAGTGTAGCCAGTCGCTGGTAATTTCTGCATTAGTACTGGCACAATTTAGAAATTTGCCACAGTTCAAATTGCGGCTACTTAAACAAAAACATAAAGATAGATATCACTCAGGAAAAACATGGAATATTCCCATTTTCTTTTTAATTCCCTACTTCACTTTTTACCAATTTCCACTCAAAATTTCTTTGGAAATAATACACTCTTCTGCGCTGGCATTTTACTTAAAACTGGCACCAAGTGTCGTCCAAGTATAATCTAATTGTCATCCAGTCTGGTTTAATTGTTTTGTTTTAATTGCTACCCTTCTCTTGGTTTCTAACTGTTCTTAATTTTATTACATACGTATTTTTTATCAAACGGTAGTAACTTAAATATGGTAATTCACTTTTTCACCTCTACAATTTAAAGGCAATCCAGAAAAATATGTAGTAGAATTACTTTAAGGCAAAACATTAGTATACTTGCTGTCATCTTTTAAATAACATGTAGAAGGGAGAGATCCATTTAAAAGGATCAGTGTATGGAATTAAAAACCCTCAGAAGTTTCTAATTAGATGGAAGCGGGACCTGATCCTTCCAGCCACCGTGTCTCTCTTCTGTCAGTGACACCGTCAGTGTTAGGGGAACCTCAGTACACAGCAAGAGGATTAATATTTTGCAAAATTGGGTTTTAAAAGGCCTAATTTACCTCGCCATAAATTCAGTGACATTCTGGACAGGCTTTGTGAGAAATAAACGTTGAATAGGTTGCATACATTTCAAAAAAATAAACCTACTGTCTTAAAAATAGGTTTTCAAAACCAATTATAAAGTTCCAATTTTTGCTGTAATAGCTATGGGACAATTACAGATTGACTTAACGCCTCAAAGCAAATCATCACCATTTAAAATACTTTGTCATGCCTACTATCCCTATCCTCATAACATTTCATTTTATGTTAATGTGTCATGTGTTAGAAAATCATGTAATGATAAAGAAAATGTTCATGTGGAAGGTTAGAAATTACTTTAATGAGTTATTATTACCTTGCTCGCAGACTGTTGGTAATATTTTTGTGTTATTTTAATGTATTCTGAGTAGAGACAGAGGCACTAGTCAGATTGGATCATCAAGAACATTCCCCTGGGAATCAGGGCAGGATGTAGTCCCCTAAGAAACGATGTGTCAGATTAAGCTGATGCTATACTCGCAGGAGATACAACACCACACAACGAAATATAAAAATACACTGAAATATGTCATCTATTCCACCTCTGCTATGACTTGGTGTGGTGCTGTGGGGACTGACAGGATGACCACGGAGGTACTTGTCAGGCGGAGTTATTAGCCAGCAGGATCCTCACTCACTTGCAGCGGCCTCTACTATGTGATACGTTGGTAACGTCTCCCGTAACTTGTTCACTTCTCCCACACTGAAATGGGCTTATACTTGAGGTGGGGAGATGGCAAGGTTGCAATTAAAAAAAAAGAAATAAAATTAAAAACATGGTCCCAGTTGAAAGCAGTGGTAGTGGCAGGGCTGGTTGTTTGATCTCTGACTCTGCTTAAAGGGACGTCACTGTTATTGGTGATCAGTAAATGATTAGTTCAGTCCAGGACTGTAAGAGATATTTAAACAGGCAAAAGACATCAAATGCCACTGTATTAGAATAGGACCGTCATGAACATAATGCCAGGTTGGGTATTTCAGCCCACAAAAAAAGAAATTGGTAGGATGTCTAACTGCCGTATTCCCACTGCGCTGGGACTTGCTTTCTGATTGCCTACTGCTGGCTTGAGGGTGTGGGACTGTACCTACAAATAAACCCTTACTGCGAACACAGCTTCACATCTCCTACCTTTGGTGCAGGTGAATCTCAACTATGAAGCCTCACGGAGCCTCTTTTGTAGTTGAATATATGACAGAAGCATTATGCTTGCAAACAACATTAAAAACTGAATAGAGGATAGTATGTAGTATTCCATGTTGTTCTGCTTAGAACTTTGTTATTTCTACATTAGATTAGTGAAAGTCTCTTCCTCTTATCCCAAGCAGCAGGTGTAGTAATCTGCACCATTTAATGTCAATACAACAGATCTGTTTTGAGGCTCAGAAAATTTCATCAGGTACTAATAAAAGCGAGCGTATTTAATTCTGCAGTCTCAAAAATGGCTAAGGAGAATTTTAGCTTTTGAAGAACACTTCTAGGAAACTTTCTCAGAAATGTTTTTAGGAAAAACAAAATAAAACATCAGCCTGGAAAGCAGTTTTTTCAGCTGGTTAGCAACAATGCCTCCAATGAAAATACCTGTATTTGCTTTGGCATACGGAGCGCCTTGAATATTCTTTGTAAGCTTGGAGTGTTTTGGTTTTTTTTATCAAATGTTTCCCCCTGATCCTGGCTGTTGGAGACAAGCCCAAAGCCACCAGATGCTGATCCAAAAGGGAATTTCCCAAAGTTCATCATGTGGATTTAAAAATGAAAAATAGGACCAAACCATCAGAAGTTATAACCTTGTTATCGACTTCCTCCATCACATCTTTCTTGGAGCATATCGTAGACTGAAGCAATTCTTTTCTTGGACAGTAAGATGCGCTGGGGGTTTAGTAGAGGTGATACACAGCAGGTTAAGAGTCCATTGGTTAATGTGAAGGGTGTCACAGCATAAAAGACTTAAGCCTCTCCTCCAGCTTTGAGCTGTTCCCCCTCAAAGGGTGGACAGTAGTCACACAAGGCATAGGCCAGTGATAGAAAAACTCCCGTCAGTCTCAGCAGGCTTCAAATCAGGATCTAAGTTCTCCATCCATTACACGGCCTTCAGGACCTTCACTGTAGAGTTACAACCGCCGTTCCTCCTTGCACAAAGACATCAAAGAAACAAGAGTGCTGATTTTCCTTAGAGAGTCTCTGGTGGGCACGAGCATCTCTACAGGCCTTGGGAAGCATGATGGCACCTTACTCTGCGAGCTGCAGTGAGCTGGCCCAGTATGTCCAAACAGTGGTAATCATATATGCAATGCAATAAAATTATTCAGCCTTGAGTAACTGATCCCTAATGGAGTAACAGGGATGTAGTGGAGTTTTATTTTATTTTTTTTATTCTTACGTTTTTGCAGGAATCTTTCATTAGCTTTTTCCACATGTGATGGTTGAAAGCATTAGGGTCTGAACTCTTTTTTGGTTTGTGTATTCAACACCTCCTCTCCATCCCAGGGAAAGGCTGCTAAACTGGAAACACTCCTTGCACTTATTCATAGTTGTCTAGTAAATGCAAAGTCATATTATCTGCGTGTGTCCATAAATGACTGTGTACCCTGAGACTAGGGAATACGTGCACCCATCTGAGTGATCCTTACAGAAATTCAATACATTCAAAATGTAAATGTAAAGAAAACAAGAGGGATAGGGACAGCAATACCAATAGTAGCTGCTTTTCTTGGAAACATGCTTGGTTTGGTGTTCATGCTGGTGATTAGAAAATAAGAAGTTTGTGTAGGGGGGTTGTACAGGCAGCGAAATGCCTTTAGCACATGACCATTTTATAAATAAAGTAAATATAGACTTCCGAAACATTTTATTCGTGATCTCATGGTTTTGTCATTCTCTGGAAGTAAAAATATTGACATTTACCAGGCTGTTTGTTCCAGCTTTCTGATCTCCTGCAGTTTATTTTTATAACAACCTTATCGATGAGCCTCTTACTCAGCTCTCTAGGTTTAACTGAGTTGAGTCGATTTGTTACCACAGCTTCAAGTAGCTGTTACAGAACAAGCGAGACATCCTAATAAAGCTGTAAACGTGTTTACTCAAACATGGTATTGATTTTACTTGGAGAGGGAGAAGGTAGTGCTTAGCATGGTGTCAGGGAGGATGAATTTAACTGCAGTTTTTCACTGTCATCTGTCATGGTTGTGAAACACTAAGTGAAGCCACAAGAGGATAATTAGAATTGCCAGAAATTTAGCCCCTAAAATCAGTTAACCACTTGGGATTTTTGTAGTTTAATTAGTTTTTATTAAAACTTTCCTCCAGTGGTATAGACAGGAAGGCTTTTCTAATGTTCTTTTCAGTGAGGGTGAGATTTCAAGGTTGCCACTTCTTAGATATACATCTTAAATGACTGTTTTTCTGAAAGGGTTGGTAACCTTTTTTCTCTCACTTGTAATTAGCCTGGCACTACAGTTCTGCAGAAGCACAAAGCCATCTCATTTTAAAAGAGAGGGAAAGACTCTTGTTTACTGTGTGCGCTTGTTTGCACATGTGTACATTTGTAGTTAATAACATACATGTGCATGTGTGGAACAATTCTTACACTGTATTGTGAGAGAGAAAGAGCTAAGGTGTGTGAAGGCTGAAATAAGTATAGTGTAATTGAAAATGTGTACATTTAATTTGTCTTATATACTGTAAGTCTAATGTGTCAGACCACAGTGCCAAAATACATGAAAACAGAAGCCAAATCCCACCCTTAATCAAAAACGTTTCCATTTAGAATAGCCAACATTCGGTTTGATAGCAGTGGGCAGGGCCTCTGGCTTACCACAGTTCTTGGCTGTAATATCCACCATCTGCCACAAAATTAAAAAAGGAGAAACCTCAGCATGTTGACGTACGGTCGTTCAGCGACTGTATTGCAGAATCATCCCATGCCAACGTCTTTTACAAAATCTAGGTTGGCTGGTTGGCTCTTGGCACCAGCGTTGCGAACCACCTGATTCCAACTGACCAGGCTCGTGCTGCCGCGGCATGAACCCGCTCCAACAGCGCTAAAAGACAGGAACCAAAAAAAGCCTCAGTCATATCAGCTACGAGGCTTTAAAGCGCCAGGGTAATGCTTCTTGAAAACTGCATCTTCCCACACTGCTGGCCTGGAAAGCTGGTGGGAGCACATAAAAATAGATGAGCCTTCGAGCAACTGTGATCAATGCTGTACACAAACGGGAGTGTAAAAAGGTGCTTGCGACCGTCCCCCTTAGTGCAACAGCACCATTTTTAAAAAGGCAGTTCATAAATTAAGCTGCAGAAACTTTAAATACACAAAAAAAAAAAAAGAAGAGAGGAGGCAGCTCATGATGCTTTCTGTGTCTGGGACAGTGTTGTTGTGAGTGGCCTGGCAGCGTGGCTCGTGTTAGATGCTTCAGGGTTCAGCTGGAAGAGGAGGATTGTCTGGGAACATCACATAGCAGAAAGATTTTGAGGGGCTCTGACTCAGGGTCAGCTTGTAATTGTTTATAATTAATGCATTTGATAATTGCTTTCTTTCTTTTTTTTTTTTTTTTTTGCTTTTCTCTCTTGCATTTAAAAAAATGCATTAATTTTGCCTTGGGCATTTTACAAAGGTTGGAAGTGTGAGAGAGACTGCAGAAAGACGAGTAGTGGGGGAGCTGGGTGTCGGAGTCTATAAACGGATTTCCAGCCAGCATTAGTAATTAACAGTCATTAAAATTAATTGTCAAGTGTACAATTTGAAATGAAACATTTGGCTTCAATATGAGCTGTTTTTAAGTGTTGTTAAACCATTACTGGAGCAGACCAGAACTGTTTTAAAATCTCCACTATTGGACTCCCACATTCCTGTCCAACTGCAGTAGCACTAGGCGCTCATTCAGAATTACCACCAATAATCTGAAAACAAAACTTGCAAAGAAACCACTGATTTCGGTGAAACTGCCTCTGGAATGTCTATTTTGTTGGCCGCAAGAAAATGAACTTGGTTCTCCTTTAATGGTTTTTGAGTGCTACTCAGCTCTTAGAGGTAACAAAGTAAAGACAACACCTTTTGTGTCAGTGGGTGGACCGTCTCGCTGTGTCCTTTCAGGCTTGTATTGACATCCCCAAAGAGATTTGAGCTGGTTTCAGTGAGGGCCTTGGCTTGGGTTTGGATTTTGAGGCTCAAGCACCACTTCTGGCACTCGGCTCACAGAACTTTTCACTCGGTGGTGAGCACGAAAAGGAAGAAAGCAACTTGGCTTTTCCATCCCTCATTCTGTTTGCAGACCTAATGATGATAAACATGGTCTTTGAGCATATGTAGTGAGGAAGCTGGAGATAATAAAGATTAACTCTCAATTATGTCAGGCACACTTTTCAGAGCAAAGTGATTTCAGAAATGCTTTTCTCTACTGAGCAGGAAAGGAATAATTATGGGCCAAAAATAGCTATTGATGTGTTATAATCACTTCTATCATCTGGGAATGCAAATACATTTTGTTCCACTCTGAGGTTTAAAGCAGCTTTTGAAGCAAAGTTGTCTTTGCTTTCTAGGAAGATGCTGAGAAGTGGAATGGATTGGACACAGTTCCAAATAAGTTCTTATCGTGCTACAAGGTGGTTTCTTGGCTGTCCACACCTGTGAGGGACTGAGGCATCCCAGGCTACTCTGAAAGCTTGCCGAGATGGCAAGCTACAGCAGGGTGGCCTGCGAGACGTCCTGCCAACTGCCATTTCTCTTACTCCATAAACGCTTTGGATGTCAGGGCAGGAGGCAGAAAAGCGGGAAAGCCTTGAGTTTGGTTCTTGCCTTTGTGTTCTAGTGTGAAGAGAGTGGCACACCTTGCATTAACACCATCTACAGCTTCCGCAGTGCAGGAATGCTAGTGCAGAATAGCTGCAATTAGATGGTAGACAACATTGCCTGAAGTTGTTTTGGTAAAATGTTTGAAGTGAGGTTATCTTGCGTAGCCAAAATATACTACTGCTTTTTGCACTCCACTCCAGTGATAGGAAGTAGTTTAGGCCATTGCAGAAGTTAGAATAGTTGCTGAGCTACTTTAGTATGTGCTGGGATGATCTAGTTCTGTGATCCCAGGCCCGTGATACAGGATAAGAGTTCAATCCTGCCCTTTCCGCCTGTGAAATGGTAGGAGGGGTGTGAAGTAAGTCTGAAGCCATGTTCGCTTATCTTCTGGCATTTCCAGACATGGCACCTTAAAGAGATTACAGCCTTCAAGTGCTTATCATCTTCCCTCCGCCGCCCTGCTCACTGGTAGAGCTGTTTGAGTACTCACTAACCCCCTTCAGTTTAAATCAGCTGGGTTAGCAAAGATCCACTCTTCAACAGCTTACTGTTTAAACTAATCGGGCTCGTTTGGACTGAGTACCAGGTTATGCAAGCAGCAAAGAAGGATGGTGAAAAACAGATGGGACAGCAACTTCTTCATCTGGAACGCGAAGATCTGAATCCATGCCTTGAGAGTGTGACTCATGGGTTTGCATCACACTACCTTATACACTGGAGGAGGCAAACTCTGAATTATATTCTGATCATGTTGCTTTTTACTGCATTAACTAAAAAGAACATTCTGCAGCTAAGGCAGCCAACCTGATAGAGCTCTTTGTTTCTCTCCTCAAACTACAGCGCTTTCTGGTGTTCCCTCGGGGTCTGCTTTGCCAACTGCCTAGTCTTAGTGTGTGATGTAGTTCTGTGTTTGTGATGTGTGTGTTTGTATTGTCATTCGATGCGATATTGTGTCAGATACTGCTATTTCTATTTCATCTATGAAACACATACCTTTTAAGAGAAACTCAACAGACAAGAGAATGGTTTGAGGGCAAACTCCCCACTGCAGTTTCTACATATCTCATATATGACAGCTGTACTTAATGTCATCTCTCCACCACTCTGAAATCACAGAGATCTCTCATTTCTATCCTCAATTAGAACAGGATGTTTCTTTACCTGATTCTGCTTTCACTTAGATCAGAATAAATAAGAAGTAGCTTGACTGAAGACAAAAGATACATACTAGCTTGAAACTACAGTGAGTCTGGGAGGCGATGACAGTCTCAGTCTGGTTGGTATTGAAAAATAATTCATGTTTTATGGTCCTTCGCTCCTTGGATTTTGTCATCTTCATATATGTTTGATGCCGGGGTCATAAACATAGAGGACGGTTGTTCTTTCTTGTGTAAACCTCTCTCTGAATTCATGCTCTGCACAAAACCCAGCCTCCTGTTTGCCTTTGGAGGCCTGCCCAGTGCATCTTCAGTACTTACTGAGTCAGAAATGGACTGTCTTAACAGCCTCGTTTTACATACGGTTACAACTCGCTCTCAAGTTTTAACCACCCAGAAGCACACTGGCAAGCTCCTGCCTCCCAGGCAGTTTAAATTTAATGATTGACATTCTCCGCGTATCCAAGAAAGTTTCTCCTAAGAATGCATGTTAATTTAATGGAGAGCAGACCATTTTCGTCTTGTTATTCAGAAACGGTCTGATTTCTGCCAGGCATGCTGTTTGAATTTCTCCAGTGTTACCCAACTATTGCAGCTGGACCATCCTGCCACAGTTGTGTTGTCTGTCATCCCCAAACTGCCGTCAGTGATAGCACTCACAGCAACATCTCTTCCTGTTTCGCATTCTCATCTTCGTTTACTGGAAAGTCCTGTCTCCTCCACTTGTGCTTATGGGCTTAACTGCTGTTGGTGAAGCAGTCATTTTTTCCCAGCTAGTGCCAGTCAGTATCTGTGAAATTCCAGCTAATAGGCAGTTCTCTAGAAAAGTGTTGATGTCAGAAACGTGCAAGTTTTGTCCCAGTTGTCAACTAAAATGCCTGCTTTCTATGGCCTCCCGATTCCAATGAAAATTATTTGATTTATAGATTTAGGAGTTTCAAACTCTTCTCCCATTTGGTGCAGTTTAGAGAACACCATACATCAACAAGGCTTCTTTTCACTATCAGTCATGACCGAGAAGCCCAGATTTCCTTGGTAATTCACGAAAACGGCATCTTTCACTCACCAGTATTATCCTTCGTTAATCTAACCTTATTTTTTCATTTTTTACATGATTTTTAACCTCCAAGGAGCAGACACTATCGCATAGGATAAAATATTTTTATCATCTTCTAAAAATATGCTCTAGTGTGCCACGAAAGGAGACATTTAGAAAAGGAGCACAGGTTAAATGAGAACATCACAATCTAATGTAGAGTCTTTGTTCCAACAGTAACCAAGCCAGACAGAGAAAATGCATTTGAAAGCGAGCTAGCAAAACATAACATCTTTGAATCAAAATTTGTAATATGTCAGAAATTGGTACCGATCAGCTCCGCAGTGCTTATGAGAGACATGGTTTCAAGACTAGATTTGTACTGTCAAGGCCCAATGCCTGTCAGATTGTGACACAAGGAGCTTGAAATGGTGGATGGAAGCTTTAGAAAGAACATGTTTCAGCTTGCTCGAATTTTGATTTTCCTGGGCCAGCCTCGCTTTCCTTCCATGATTGGATGAGGAAGAGAGATACATCTGAAACATATTAAAAACAGGATAAAAGCGAATAAAATATTACCTCTAGAATGACAGAGTGAAGTTTTAAATTATAAGATACTAAGTTTACTTTTCACATCTTGAAACCTCTTCCAAATTTGAAATACCTATTTCACCTCTGCCGTAAGTTCTGTCACGCTTTCGATCACAATAGTTTCAACCAAGACGAAGTGTTTCAGAAGTGAGGGACAGAAAGTAAAATTTCTGGTGCCGCTTGTACTTAACTTTTCCAAGTACCTGTAAATAATCTCCTTTTTAGGACTCTCTGCCTAAATTCATTTAAAGAGGTGCTCTGGTTTTCAAAACGCTTGGCTCCAGGTGGTTTCTGGTTTTCTAAGCCACGCAGGTGAGGGCTTTGTTAGCTAAAGCAGTTGACCAAGGGACCTGATTCTGAGAGGGTCTTGGCTCTCCATAGGGGTTGCTGTTTACGTAGCTGTGGGAACATGCTCAGAGGTGCCCACTGTTTCTGAGGTCTTAGGTTAAATTTCCCACAATCAAGGGCAACAGATGTCATCCAACTTCCGTGATCAGATAGTTTCTCGCCTTCTTTCCATTGCGAGCACCTGTAACTGTGAATATGGACATCTGTTTGCTATGTGCCTTTCTCTTTTTTTGAAGAGAGCTTGCAGAATGACAGTTGTGTGGGGCTGTGGCTGTAGCCAGTATGGACAGAAGGAGCTCTCTTCAGCAGGGAAAACTGCTTCTTTGTTCTCGAAATGATATTTGAGGAATCAGGGGCTCTCTCTGGAAAAAGAAGAGAGGAAGAATTCTCATAAAATAATTTTGAGGGCACTAATAAAGATCAGTCTTGATAATCTTTGATTTACTTGAAGCTACCAAATGGAGAGTTCAGGTAGAAAGAAGAGCAGCAGCACGCCAACTCGGCACTCGAGTGCAATACTAAATTTATAGTAGCCCAAACCATGACACCAGGCTACCTGTGTACATACTGTACATACAGTATTTCAGTGCCTTGCCCTGTGACAAACTGATCCACCCAAAACACAAATCTAACCATTTTCTTCCTTCTTTTTCTCTCCCGCTTTGTTCCATAGGCTTTCTCTCACAGCTCGTCTATGACCGGCCAGTGACCGAGTGCATCCGGGCTGGACATTACGCTGCCAGCGTAATTATCAAGCGTTCAGGTTGCACCTTCCCAGAGAAGCCCGACTTCCACTGATACTGGTGAATTGGAGGGATCAAGAGTAACTCCCACGTTGCCGTGGGATTGCTGCCTACATTTTTCCTCCTTCCTTTTCCTCACCTTTCCAATTACCTGCATCAACGCTTCTGTACTTCTGTTCATTGTATTCTAAACGAAATATATATTTCTATGGTGTTTTCCTTTTCATACCACTACGGTGTCTCAGTAGTCTTAACTTTGGAAACAGTGCTAAGTGAAGCTTATTCTCTCACCCATCAGGAAAAATTGTTCTATTTACACAGTTTATAAGGAAGCCCCATGTAAATGACACCGCTGATTAACACCATTAAAATACTTCCGTTGAATTATCTAGTTTGTATCCAGCTGTGGCCAAATCCTTCTCAACTCGTGTGAAATCAACAGACCTGACTTTATTTGTCACTTAAACATTATAAACCAGAAGTTGTTCTTTCTATATAGTGGAGTCACACTAGCGTAAAGAGTGGTGTAAATGTCCCAAGATTTTCCTTACCTATTTGAGTGTACAAGATCTGGCCACCAGACCCAGCCCAGCTTCCAGGGAAGTGAGTAGCTATTTTGTGGGTAGTTGAAGGACCAGACCCAAAGCTGATGTCGTGCAGTCATCTTGCACTGAGGCCACTGGTTTTGGGTCTGGCACTGCCTGAGAGCAGGGTCTGGCCACAGTCACATTCATCTGTCAGGGGAGCTCACAGACAGGTACTTTCAGTGATTTCAGGGCAGATGCATGACTTGATGATGAACATAAACATACAGATAGATGCTCTCTCCTCTGCGTGAGCTTTCTAGAGGCTGTATTTAATTAAGGTACACATAGTGAAAATGAGATACAGAAATATTTATGCAGGATATATTGACAGGATATGCCAAACGGAATCTCTGAAACGCACATTTTTAAACTTTTAATTTACTTTGGATAATTAAGCAATATGGTGGATTTTGTTTGTATTTACAGTATTCAAAGAGGTGATCTGACACTGCATTCATTACTTTGCTATGTAATTTGATACTGATAAATAAAAAATTGTCATACAGTTACTCTTGGTTTTGTATTGGTATGTGTCTGGCTTTCCCCCACCTATTGTACTGAAATGGGAACAGGAAATGGGTGTTTAACCCACAGTTTATGTTAGATCTCAACATTTTATACGAGACTTCAGTGTCCAGGTGGGTGTTCAAGGGTGATCTCAGCAGTAAGGAAGGGAAGGAACATCAGTTTGGTGTTTGTACCGCAGGAGAGATGAAAAATGAATGGCTACAGTTCATCAAAGAACGCTAAGTCAGTGAGGGCTTCGCACTTTACTGCAAAGCATGGAAAAAGGGGCGCACAGAGATTGAGCGGCATTATTACAGGTAGTGCATTCCAAAGAGCATGGGGAGAAGTCAAGGTTATGATCCTGATTCCCTCATTTGGCCCAGTATCCAGTCTCATACACCAGAGAACAGGCTCTGTCATCCTAGAGGTCACCTGGTGGGATCCCTGCAAGTACATCCAGGAGCTTCAAACCAGCCACTTCTGAAAATCCTGGTGGGGCCATGGAACTCCATCGTCGCAAGCACAGATCACTGCATCGTAAGTACAGTCTGTTCTTTAAGGACTCGGGCTCACAGTTTCTATCGGAAAAAGTTGCATGTACCAGCCTTGTCTGTCTGTGGACCTAATCATGAACAGCTTTCTGCCAGTAAGACTTGTCTGGCTTATTCACAGTGCTACTCTTGGAAGGAGTTTTGGACTTTACATTTCTGATGTTCTAGCGTAGGAGGAATGACTATATCGGAGTGAAAATGGAACTGCAAACAAAACTGAAAGAGGCTACAGTGTGCATGGTCTTCAGGCTTTATGGGTTGAGCAGAAGAATGTTATTTTTTACATCTCATGGTTAATTTTTAGTTCTTTAACTTGATGTATCCATGTGATATATTTTAATCAAGAAAAGCTGACAGGCTGAGGAAGGATGTGTTGGAGTCCCCGCTTTGAATGTATGGTCACATATGCCACATCACGCTTACTGCATGAATTTGGCTGTCGGTAAGGAAAAACCCAATGGTCTAGTGGTCAAATTTGCTGTTCCCTTTGCTCTGCATCCATGACATTCTCCATTCCTTTTGAAACTTCTTTGTCAGTGCGCTGGCCAGATAGTTATGGCTCATTTAAAGCAGAATATAAACATGTAAACATTCTTTACAGTACCAATGAAACTACCAGACTTACAGTCAACTGACTAACTACTGTAAAGGAAGGGAGGATATATAAAGGAAGGTAGTCGTAACATAGTGGGGGTTATTTCTTTTCTTTCTTTTCTTTCTTTTCTTTCTTTTCTTTCTTTTGGCTATACCTTGTTTTCAATTCAGGATGCAAGAGAGTCAAGTCAGAGGTTCTGTTCTGAGCTTTTCCACTGACGTGCTTGGTGAGCGTGGGCTCCTGACATTTGGCTCTGGGGGTCAGCTACAAAGCATAATTTGAAGCCAGTGGGAGCAGCTGAGGAATAAACTACTACCCAATTCATGGAAGGGCATCAGAGTCTGACCCGCTCTATTTAGCCATTCATTATTTCTCCAATATCTGTCAATGGACATTCTTGGATGATATATGGATACTTAGAAACATACTGCCAAATCAAGCTAAGTAATTTGAATTTGTGCTGTCAAATTGCCTGACGATTTCATTCTGGATTCTTTTCAGGATCTGTATTTCTTTCCTGCTTCTCTCTGGTGAAAGGGTTTTTTTTGATCTATACAATGGATAAGGATGCCATCCTTAATATTCTCTCTCACAAATATTCTTCCTCTCTCTTTGGTCCTTCACCATCTTATTCCACACAGAGGCATGTTGGAAAACTGGGCTTCCTGAAAAACATCATTGAAAGAGATGTCTGCCAGTGACATGTGCCACTGTCTCAGATCCCAGATGGGATAACTGAAGTGAGTCTGTCACTGAGCTTGAGCCATCATTCAAACCCAGAGTTTTTACCTGGGATACTTTCAGGAAAACAAGTACTGGAAATCCATTCCTCACTAGCCACCCACCAAAGCGTATCATCCTCCCTCAGATAAAACTCTTCCCTCTTGCTGGAAATAAGACTGTGTCTCCTGTGCCCAGCATCACACTTTTTAGGCTTGTTTGAGTACCACATCCAGTGGGTAGCGCTGCTGCTGAGATCAACAGGAAAGGAAATAGGCTTGGTATTCAGAAAGCCACATGCTAAAGACTTGAGAAGAATTAAGAGCTGGGAATCAGGAAATAAAGGTTGCAAGTGATACACTTTGTTACTTTGGGCAGATCACTTTCCTTTCTCAGTCTCTTTCTGTAAAGAAGATGGTAAATGGAAGAGGTGAAGGTGGTAAGAATTCAAGCAGGGCAGTGTCAGCCACATCTCTGTCCCTACTCATCGCTGGCCTTTCCATTATTTGAATTTTCCCTTTTGTGCATGAACTAATTTAAAACTATTTGTTTACCTGTAAAAATAGTGGTAGCTGTTACTACTTGCTTGAGGGTTAAGGCAGGGAAGGCAAAGGAGGGGAAAGAAAAAAAAGCTTTACTTATAAATTGAAGTAAAATATGCTACAAGAAAATGACAATAGAAATGCACAGTGTTTTAAGATGACAAGTCTGGGAACAATCTTTAATTTAAAGGGTCTTATCCACAGTTTTCATAAAGAAATGTTAATTAAAAGTGTGATGACATGTTTGGGATTTAAAGGAAATCTTCTGCAAAGGATTTATAGCAATCACAGCTCCAGAGCATTAGGATTACAGATCTTGTGCTGTTCCTTTTCAGCGATCATGTGATTGGCCTGCTGTTAAATATAGCTCCCATTTAGTGAATTGAGACAGGCGAGGGAAAGGTAGGGATAGTTTCCCTTTAACCAGCGGGATTTCAGAGGTGTTGGAGATTATACAATTCATTAGTTTTTACATAAGATCAAAGGGAAAGAGGAAGTCTTAATTTGGGCACCAACTGCTTCTGTCTGAAAGTCTTGCAGATGAAATGAGAAGAGAACATGTGCGGCGCTAACTGCTTGTATTAGAGCATGAGCCTATTGTTTTATATCTCACTAACTCATTGTTCTCTTCCCGGAGATAATTCTCACACTTAAGACCTTGGGAGATAGTTATGTCTATTGTGAATAGTTCAGCAACCAACTGGCTCAGAGGTTATTGCCTAAGCATCTTTCCCTTGGTCTAATCCCCTGCAAGGTTTTTTTCTGAGCAGTGTTGTTAATCTAAAATGACTGCTAACTGACTCCTGTGTCAAACATTATTCATTATGTGCTTTAAATGCTTCCTGCAGAGGCCAAAATAAATTCTGCTTTTTAAAAGCAGACCACAAGGAGTGCCTATGTAGGATATTTCCTAAAAGATTAGACTCAAAACAGCAGTTAAGATGATGAGGGGAAAAAACTGTGCTCAAAAACAAAGCTTCACAATTTAACCAGGGACGTACAAAACGAACAAGCCTCAGTTACCAAACCCCACTTTTCACATAGAATTATCTGTAGCCTGTTTCTGGGAGAAAGAACATGCACCCTTGCAGGGCAGGAGAAATACTTTTATAAAGACATGGGATAAGTGACCTTATTAGCAAATGCAGGCCAAATAAACAAAATTTTTAAAAGCATTAGTTCTTTTGTGTCTTGTGCTGGTTTTTTTCAGGTGTCACTGGTGTTGGCATAAAGCGAGAGGGGCTTTTTGTGTCAATGGCACTGACAGGCCTTGCATGCGTAATGACAGTATGGGAAGAGAGACAGACAGATAGATTTGAATAGCAATAAGGTGGGTTTTCTTCCAGCGTGAAAAGAGCATGGGATCCATGTGTACTGAGATGAAGTATAGCCTTGCTGCACAGTGCAAATATTTAATGCTGTTCTAACTATCCCTTGGTTATTGGAGTGTGACAGTTAATAGCCGTCAGCTGCCAAACCCAGTGAACAGTTTGGTTCCCTAAAAAGAAAATGAAAAGTTAAAAAATGAAGCCAAGTCAGACTAGAAACCTGCAAATCATAAATGTGCTATAGCTTAGCAGGCAGATCATCTCCAAAGTTCAGAGCCGTGTCGACCTGAGCTGCTTCTCAAATGAGAGAAGGATTGAGAACGTCTGTCTTCTAGTCCTGGCTTTGCCAGGTGCTCACAGGCGAGCTTTGGCCAGGCTTTCTGCCTCCCAGGGCCCGGCTACTCCCCAGCGGTGTTGGTAAAGGAGATTGAGTAAAGGCTGGAATGAAGCAAAGCAAAGCATTATCATTACTCCGGATCAAATATCTCAAGTCAGTGGTGCAGCGTAAATGCACAGAAAAATGGAAGAGGTCCTAAACTGAGTGTGAGAGAAATTGTGTGCTTGGAAGGCCTCCCTGCCTATGGTGCCATGGAGATGTTAACATTGGTGTAAAATATTGCCCTGAAAGAACCATTACAGTTGAATAATAACAGCATATGAGAGAATATTTCAAGAAACAGATTTGGCTTGAAAACCATCGCTCATTCTACATATTATTTTTGTTATTCATGCCAGAAGTAACACTTCACTATACTTTAAAATTGCTCTATTTTGAACATACCTACTCTTTGGATCCTTGGGAATAGTCACATTCCCTCTTCCCCCATTTATTCGCTGGCTGCTCTTATGTGATGCGAAGTACCAAATGTGATTAGGCCATGCTGCCCTGTGCAGCCACTGGAGAGCATCCCTCTGGAGGACAAGTAAGAGCAGGGAGCTGAGCAACAGCTCCCGAAATTCTCTGCAGGCACCTGTGCAGGCTCTAGAGGGAAGGCAGGATGGGACCTACCTACTCCGAGGCTGCTGGCCACCTAAAGTGAGAACAGAGAGAGGGACCGCACTGCCCTGGCCTTTTCCCCTTTGTTGGTATGTGCTTTTCTCAGAAAGGCAAGAGGAGGGAAAACCAATAACAAGCAGGCAAATAAAGCAGCAAAATGTACAACCATCGGCAACATGACTCAAATTACCTTGATCTGGGTTCCTTAAAATTATTTTGATTGCAAATTAATGATGATTCTATTCTTCCAATCTCTCCTCTTCGTATTAATACTTGTGGTAGATATTGTATAAAATCCCATTGCTCATCTGCTGTTTGGGCAGGGCTTCCTACACAACCTTTTGTTTCCACAGGAGTTACCTCTCTCCTGAAGTATTTCCCCACAAACACACCTCCTGTTCCAGTTAGCTTCACAAAAAGAGTAGGTTTGGAATTTTTTTAGGGGTGAGGCAGTAACCAATCACAACAACTTTTCCCAAAAATTAGATTGTTGTTATATCTGTGGGTCAGTGAATTATAAATTAAATCATTGATCCAACTTCAGGATACCTTTTCAGGGATATCATCTGTTGGTGGGACTATTAATGGCACTCAAATAACTTGCAGTATTTCCAGGCTTCTTCTATCAACCTATCACATGGACAGACCTATTTTAGTCTAGCCTGTCCTAAAGCATAGCCAGCTGCTGTGGCTGTCTTGCAGGGTAAGGACAAAGCGCGTTTCTATTCATCTCCCAAGGTCAGTACAATAACAAACACATTTTATGTCTGATAGTGAAAAGCATTTATCAGTGCAACTTTTGCATTCCATAAATGGCCACAGATTTCACAAGATGCACCCCCTGGATTTGGGGAAGGTTGTGTTCCAGATACATGGTGATTCGTATGTATCATGAATACATACATGATACATTTAATTGCCTAAAATTAGCAGCAAAACAGCCTCTTGAGACTTGATGTTTATAATGCACCACAGTGTTTCAGGACAAAGCAAGAAAAAAGATTTTAGCACATAACCTGGCAAATTCAGCTTGGGAAAGGAAGAAATTAATTTGGAATGACTTGTCATAGTATGTTTACTGTAGAAATTTATGCCAGCTCAGAAGTCAGCCTTCTACCCCCAGCAGCAGGAGCAGCAGCAGCTTAAATTGGGCCATGGGAGTCTCACAGAGTAGGAAGGTATTTGGGTTTCCCTGAGATTCAGCGTTCTGCCCTGAACAGAAGCCTCACATATTGTTGTCTCAAAGGGAAAAGATAAACTGTAGTGTGTTTGTGTATTAACTTGCACAGTATCAGCTACAGCTTTGCAGTTTGGGTTGATGTGCAGAAGTACTGTGTCATCCTTTTGTGTGTCATCCTTTGCACGGCATAGCTGCACACCTCTGCCTGACACAGTCTTTGCTTGTCCCTCTTGATCCTGCCTAAAAAGTCACAAGTACCCTGTTTTATTTATCCGAGCCTTGTAACCTTTTCCTAATGACGTCCCTTTTCTGAAAGAGATGAAGATGGGGCAGTGACGGGGAGGACATCTCTGCCATATTGTAGTTCATATCTTCTGAGACAATCAGCTTCCCTGAAGAATCACTCACTCTTTGCTGAACTGATGATGGAAGAACTACTCTGTGCTAAAAAGGCCAGTGGGATTTCTAATGATCCATTGTTGGTTATGCCTCTTCCCATGTTTCATGCTGTAGTGAGAAATCAACTCTGTTGAACGACCAGGCAGCCACACCAAAGGACTGGCCTCTCTGCTTTAGTTGGCTTTAATTCTCATTTTTTAATTTTCCTTGGATATATCCTGCCCACGTACTAGCCCGTCCTGATGGTGTAATATTGAATGGGATCAGAGCACAGCCTCTGATCACTTTGACACTGCAGCCTCATATTGCAGCTGGACAAAGCTGAGTGGCACACAGCGCCCCAAGGATCAGGAGGATTTTGGTTTACTTTCCCTCCAAACACCACTGGCAATAAGAAAACAGACATAAATGCCTGTTGCACAGATCTCTTGCTTCCCTATTCTGCTCATTTATCTCACCTTAATGATTCCTTTTGGCTGCCTCTTCCCTTCCAATCTATAGCTGTGAATATTCATCTTTAAAAGTAAAGCGCCATGGAATTGGGCCTTCATACAGGACTCTCGCCGGCTGCCACTCCTGCTGACAAAAAAGATTGCAAGAAGCAAGAATTTGAATAAAGGACAAACGTCACATATGCTGTGTGCTATGGAGGACAAATGCTGAATACAAAATATGTTTAATTGCTGAGTTAATTATCTCACTAAAGTCTAAATGTTGTTTTTCGGCACTCTCCCCCCCCCCCACTCAGTTGTTTACTTTTATCAGTTAGAAAATAAAAAATCAATGTCATGAAAAACATAATTATATTCCTACTAATCTGGAGTGTTTTCTCATTTGAGTACTGCAGTCTGATGCATTTTATCACTTTCCATCAGATTATAGCAGTGGAAATTGCCAGTTAAAAGCTATGGCTTTAGAGCAAAAAAGGGGAAGAAGAAAACCCACCCCAAAGCCATGTGCCTTGCCAATCAAATCTTATTCCTAATGACAAAGCTTCTGCGATTTCCTTTCTGACAATACATGAATAGCTAGTGAATAATTGGTTCAACAGGAGCTTCATTAAAGTCCAAGAGAGAAAGCAGGATCTTTCATGTGAATAATTTGGAATGATTGGTAAAGATGAGGCATTATTATAGGATTGCCTTCTGCTCCACAGTCAGAAATATGCAGCCTCTTCCTTGCTGAAGTGTGAAAACATTTTGTAAATAGTTCTAGCTGCTCCCGAGTGGTGGCTGATCTTGCTACTTAGTGAAATGACTTTTTGCTTGCTACTGTTTCTGGATTAAATGCACCCATTCTCTACACAAATGGAAAGTAATTGAGCTTTGTCTGGGGAGCCCAGCTGCAGCCACATCCTCCCGCTCCTGGCTTGAGCAGGTTTTGATGTAAGCCTTGGGTGCTTCTCCTCCACCACTGCAGCACAAAGGGTAGTGACACTGACCCAGAGAAGCCCAGACCCCGTGACTATGTGCCCCGGCTCACCCCACTACACTGCTTCACTCCATGCCATCCAGCCTGGGCTGGAGAATACAGATGTGTGAAGTGCATCAGAGCAACCCCAGAGCCATCAGGCTCTGCCACTACAGTCTTCCTGGTGGGCAAAAACAGTACAGAGAGCTCAGCCTGGCACCTGGTCAGCAGAGCGAACATTACCCATGAGAGTCACCTCTGGTCATTTACTGGAGCAGATGAGTTCAGGTCAAAGAGCCACCTCAGCATGAACGACCCTCTCCTCCCGGCACACTTACCCACACAGCAGGGTCCTGCCAGAAGACCACCCTCCTGGCAAGTTAGGAAAAGGCAAAGGGAGCGGAGATGAGCTCGGGATTTCAGGGAGTGACCAAGCTGGGGTCTGGGAACTGACACCCTATAAAGACTGGCCAATATTTGAATTTCAGATCTGGGTTCCCTCCTCCCTGATGAAAACCAGGCCCAATATTTCTGATCAGAGCCAATTAATCTCGTGGCCCTGCTTGGAATTTCATATGCCCCCAGGTTTGCCCTGTGGCATTCTAAGCTCTACATATACCTCAGATTCTAACAAATAGCCATCTTTTGAAAGGAAGGACCAGTTAATTTCTTTACCCTGCAGATGCTTCACCTCACATGAAAAATCAGTGATTCTGGCAGCCCCTGAGCTGAGTCACCAGACTCCAGCCACCTTGGATGGATGTGACCTCAACATGGGGAAACTCAGCAGAAGGGCAGGCACCTCCTTGTCTGTACACCCCAGGGTAACGAAGCTTTCTCCAGTGTGTCATCTCAAGAAATCACGTGTCAAGCTTTAAAACAGTCAGTGAATGCATTAAAATATCACTTTAAAGATAATCTCATAGGGTCGTTCACAGTCTTGAGGCAGTGTTCTAGGTCGGGTTGGAGAAGGCCTGGAGCAGTACCAGTGTGGCTCTAAGTGTCTTCAAGGAAACAAACCCACATCCCAGCTGGACCCTTTCCCAAGAGGTTCAGCAGGCTGTGGTAGGACCACTGTGTAAAGACAGGTCTCGAGGAGAGCATATTGGATGAACATCTGGTGAGAGCAACCATACATGTGCCAGCAGACACACATGCCCTCCTCCTCTGGCCTCGGCCTGTTTTGACAGGAGCCAAAAATCAGGGAACTGATTTTTCACCCAGTGTACCCACCATAGCTCAGCACAGTTATGCTAATGTACAGAGACATACACTACCTGCCAGAATTTGGTTAATTCCTGCCAAATTAATGACTGCAATAAATAAAAACAGCGATGCTGAACATGATCCTACTCCTCTAGGCAGTGAATAAAACAGCCTTCCCAACTCAGAGGCTGTGGCCTGATGTCAAGTGGCTGCAACCCAGCCAACTCGGAGCAGCTGAGGAGGCTACATATACCAGAGGAGATTCACTGCAGGATAACTTATGGAGGGAGAAGCCAGTTTCATTTGCTGTGAGTGCTTGTTTGCATGGACAACAGCTAATCTGAGCTGTCCCTTTACCATGCTGAGGCTCCTCACCCTGTATGTGCCTGAAATGCAGAGCTCCACACTATCCCTGCAGGACTGAGACTCTTCAGAGGGTTTAGAGCCTTGGTAGACCTTTCGCTGCAGTTTTTGAGTTTACAGACAGTGTCCATGTTCATTTGATATTCTTACAGCCTACTTCTTAAACTATTTATCCTGTGTCTTTCTCTTTTCACAGGTCTTCAGGTGTCTGGTCAGCAGAAGGTGCGTTGCTGGCATTGAATAGCCCTGCCTGAGAGATGAGAACTGATAGTATCAGGATTGATATATAAAAAACATCAACAAATTCAGGGCATGCAACAACAGCGAGCAGGATTTCTGTGAACAGTTTTGCCATTCATTCCCCAAAAGAAAATATTTGTCATCACTCTTCCCCAGAATGTTTTTACAATGGCAGCTGCTACCTGAGCTGGTATTTGGGTTGCTGAGCAAGTGAGCAGCATCCTAAGGAAATAAACACACAGGCAGGTGTGCAACCATGCTCATTTGCTGCTTTTTGAGGGCAGGAGAAGGGTGATGTAATTAGCAGACACATGTTTAAATTTTTAATTAAGAGTTTTAATGGATTATTCACTGCCTACCCCAACACACATGCTCTTACTTTCTCGCTCTTTTCGGCTGGGTTCCTAAGGAAACCAGCTTAGTCAGTCGTGCTGCCAGCCAGCCTTCCTTCCTAATCAGTGCTGAACTTGTCGGGGTTCATGGCAGGTGAACACCACTTTTGTGGTAAAATCATGACTGCATCACAACACAGTGGTAGGAAAAGGGCTGAGCAGCTGCTGCAGAAGTTTAGCAATAGGCACAAAAAGACTCCTTCCAGGAGGAGGGCCCCAGCCTCTAGCAAAATCAGCTGGGGCAGGGTAGGGGGGGAGGAAGGCCTGAGAGGAAAGCAGGGGAAGAAGAAAAGAGCATCCTGACATGTTGACCACAGATCCTCCGGACTCCCTCTGACTTAC
The DNA here is from genome assembly GCA_028565335.1 of Limnodromus scolopaceus. NCBI lineage: Eukaryota > Metazoa > Chordata > Aves > Charadriiformes > Scolopacidae > Limnodromus > Limnodromus scolopaceus. The sequence goes on along the minus strand of JAOXNO010000002.1, from coordinate 16,484,333 downwards.
TGTTCAAAGAGGATTTTTTTTAATGTTTTTTTTAGTCTCATGACGCTTGCTGGTGCAGTGATATTCTTTGTGGGGCCAGTGTGATACAGCCTGCAGCTGAGGTCAGTTAGGGTGCAGCAGGGAAGGGCACGTAACTGAAAGATCCATTGGACTCCAAGAGTTTTAAAAGCCACTGCTCACACAAGTTGTTTTTTTCTACTTCATAAATTAATGGCATTTATTCCCAGGATATCTCTATACTGTTGGTATAGAAAGGCTAGAGGACTAAGAAAAAGAGTTCCCGAAGTTTCTAGGCCTGCTTTGTTATTGCTGAGACAGGGGAAGCAATATAAGACTACTAATTTTACTTGTTCCATGGTTCTGTAGTATAAGTAGTAGATTTGATTCCTGGCTGATCCCACCATTTATGTTCTTCTGTGCAGGAAAATTGGTTGGCATTTTTGCTGAGATGAGTCTTTAAAAGCTATGGAGATTTTGAGAAGAACAGCCCATCAGGGAGCAGCAAGATCTGGCTCTCTGCAGGGGAAGGTGAGCTGGGAGTCGAGCACTGTAACACAGCGGGCAGGGAGGGCAGGAGTCTCACCAGCTCCACAGCCCCTAGCTGTGGCAAGCAGGGCAGGGCCAGTGAGGGTAACGAGGACCAGGCAGGGCCCAGTGAGCACCAGGCAGGATTATGGTGATGAGGCAGGTCTGAGATCAGGCTGGAGGTCCACTGCAGGTCAGGGTCTAGGTCCAGAGCAATGGGCCCAAAGCCAGCTTTAGCTCAGATGGGGGCAAAATGGAAGGGGCTTAGCTTAAAAGCAGGTCCCACAGGGAACGGTATCAGCCCTGGCTGAGGCCTCCCTGCAGCGCTGTGTCCAAGGCCAGCAGAGGAGGTGGGACAACTCTCAGCTGCGCTAGCTCCAAGTTGGCCCTGAGCCCAGGCAGCCAAACAGTCAGGAGGGGGGGGATGCTCTCAGGGCCCTTAGACAGCTCTCGTCTCTGTGTTTGCTCTTGCTGAAGCATGGAGGAATGTAGGAAAGTTGCTATGTGATGTGGAATGGTCCCTGATGGCTTTAAAACCCATAATCTTCCCTTTTAGATTTAGGCTTGCCAGATGCAACTGCTGCTTGTTGCCTGGTGGTCCAGCAAATGGGTTTTCCAACCCTATGGAGTCTGAGGAAATCATGTGGCTACTCAGCACCTGCTGGTGCTGGTGAACATTCTGGTGGATATGGGATGGAGAGGACTCTAAGCCCAGTGTGAGATGGATGACCGCCTGGGAAGTCCAAGATGGAGAGCCATGAATATTAAACCACAGAAGCTGAACAGATAGAAATGAAGCACGTTGTTATGGTTGAATGAGAATTAAAAAAAAGACAACAACAACAACAACAAATATCCACAAACAAACAAACAAAAAAAAAAATCCCTCAACACAAACCAAACCAACCAAGCAAAAAAAACCAACCAAAAAAACAGGGGAAAAAAAAAAAACAGAAAGCACTTGGGTTGGTGGGTTTTTTATGTGCACAATTTAAGCAGGAAAGTGATTTCACTGCATCCATGTAGGTACAGAGCTGCTCCTGTAATCTCAGTGCTCCATAAACTCACCTGGCAGCTAGGCTGGGCTCAGACTCTGCGCTCTCAGCCAGTCCCAGCACAGCATGAAAACTGGGTGTTGCAAAGCAAACTGCCAGGGAACTCCTAGCACCAAACTACAAGAAGATTCTTGTCCCGTAATTAGATTCTGCATGTTTGTTTTGATTGTTTTGATTGTTTCACTGCAAAATACCTCAGCGAAGCTACAAAGGATATATTTGACATCTTTCGCTGACAGGTTTTTCTACTCCATTCACCAAAGCAATGTTTTCTGTGCCTTCTCTTGTGTTCTGTTTACTACATGAATGATCCAGGTATTAACACAGTTTACAATCACTTTCATTTTTGTTAGTGTTGCATTCTCACTTTATGGGTAACTTTGTTTATTAATTCCGTCCCACCGACTTGCCTGAAGGTAACGCTTTGTTCTGCACCAGCACAGTCCTGCTGAGCTGCTTCGTGCTTCTCTTAAGAAGGTTAGCACCATCTGAGAATGACCTAGAGAGAGATGAGCAGTTGGACTGGGCTATCAGTGTCTGCTGGAGGTTCTGCTTGAATTCCAGGGCACAACATGTCCCTAATGGACTTCCCACACTGGGATCTCTGTTAGAGCTGTGGTTTGAACGGACGCGGTGAGTCTCTTGTTCAGACTCAGCACTTGTTGCAAAAGGTGCGTTTCCACTTCAGTCAAACAAGACCCAGCCTGAATCTGGTTGGAGAAGCAATCTTGGAGCCTTAGGATCTCTCTCTCCTCCAAATCTCTTTTGTAGATAAATTAATGAACGCAAATGTTGTAGGAGCAGAATGAACTTGTTCGTGTTATGACTCTCTTCTCAGTTGACTTGGGGATTGTAATTTTGGTCTTCATCTTGTTACTGCACTTTTTTGCTGGTAATCTTTGTTTTGTTCACGTATATTATTTTAATAGTCTACATATAAACCTATAACAACATAACACTACTAAAAGTATGTGTGAGCATGTGTCTATAGTCTTATATAGATATGAATTAATCTGTCTTTTTAAAATAAAAGTTGCCTTCTCAGATTTTTAAATGTGGTGCCAGTTTTTCAAGGTCCTGGCCTAAAATAATTGTATTAATTTAGGAATAAGATCGTGTTGGACTTATGGAAGAATTTTAAGACAGAACTGCAAAATGCAACATAGAATGGAAAATATAAGATACATTTTTGGCTTCTTCTCTCAGTTTTTAAAACATATGAAATGGAAAAAAAATCTGAAATGGAAAAAAAATATATATCAGAAATCAGCAGCTAATAGAAAAAAAGTTTTTTATAGAATGGAAATATGGACAACTCTTCCAGGCTGCCTTTGAACAGGAAAGCATATATCAAGGACCAAAGTGAAAGAGAATAGGAATATTTGGCTGGACTTAAAGTTGGTTCTAATAATGATTCTTCCAAAAGACTAATTGACTATTTGAATTCTCATAGCCAAAAATATTTCCCACTCTTTTTCCATGAGCAATTTTATAAATCAAAAGGCAATGGATATTGCAAAATGTCCTGAAAGTACATGGACGAGTTTTCCAGTGAGCATCCAAGAAACTGGAAATGTCATAGGCCCTTTAAATTAACCTTCCTAGCACCAACAGAGAACTTTCATGAAGTATTGCCTTCATCGGAACTGCTCACAGCGCCAGATGTCTGCAGCGGCATTTTTGTGCATGGCAAACTCTTGCAATATGGAAGGTTTTCTTTTCCCTGGCAGTGCAATATGCAAATACACTCCACTGATGCAAAACTGAGCCCACTTAGTGCAGCTTATCATCCTGAAATAGCCTCATCAGTGCAAACACCCAGCATCCTCTTAGCCAGGCTGTAATAAGATCTCAGTGACATATACAAGGGGCTGTAGGATCAGGTTATTATTTGTGTAACATTAAAGTCCTGCTCTGTGTGGCAGGCAAATGTATGGTTCTCTTCATGGCATTTATTTATATAAGAAAACTTGAAACCACAGTGCATCTATATAGGTATTAATGGCCCTGACCAACCACACCTGGGGCATCCCCACCACCCCACCCCTGCCCAGGAGCCCCATTTCAGCTCAGCCCTAGGTTATATAGTAGGACTGGTGGTTTCTAGCTCAGCTGCAGCCATGCCTGTGCCTGGCCATGGGCTCTGTTTAGTCAGACCACAGCCCACAGGCGAACATCCCAGCTTGACCTTGGCCCTGCCTCATCGCTGTGCCTAGTACAGATCCTGACTTGCAGATTGACTGCCTGGCTTGACCTCGGACCTGCCTCGTCACCACAAACTTGCCTGGTGAGCTTGACTTTTGGTTAAACCTGGCCCTGATCCCTGCCCTGCTCCCTTGCTGCCAGCTCTGGGATACCCCTCAGCTCCTGGGCTGTAGGGGGTAACTGATGCTCGCTGCTCCCTAACAACTAATTATGTGTGCCCAAGAACAAGAGAATGAAATTAAGAGCTGAGTTACAAACTCAAGAAAACTTGTTAATAATGGAGTCAGTGACTCAGCACCCTTGCCACCATTAGGATGTGCCACATGAAGGATTTTTTTCTAGTGTGTCTCAGATCCTGCTTCAGCAGTATGAAATATAGATCATGAATTAATTAGAAACAATTCAATTGCATGATCATAAAATTGTTTTTCTTTCCATGAACGGATGTAACTCATCGGTCTCTGTCACAAGCGCTCAAATTTGTCTCTGAATTGGACTCAGGGCCTCCTGAGTTTCAGATTCTCCCTCATTAGGGATTTTTAAATTATACATGTGGTTCAGAGAACCTCAGTCTTTCGGGGGTTTTAAATCTGTCTAGCACTGGGAGATAATTAGGGCCACAAAAACGATCAGAGGAACGGAACACCTCTCCTGTGAGGAGAGGCTGAGAGAGTTGGGGTTGTTCAGCCTGGAGAAGAGAAGGCTCCAGGAAGACCTTATTGTGGCCTTTCAGTACTTAAAGGGGACCTGCAGGAAAGATGGGGACAAACTTTTTAGCAGGGCCTGTTGTGATAGGACGAGGGGTAATGTTTTCAAACTAAAAGAAGGAAGATTTAGACTAGACATAAGGAAGACATTTTTTCACAATGAAGGTAATGAAACACCGGCACAGGTTGCCCAGAGAGGTGGTAGATGCGCCATCCCTGGAAACATTCAAGGTGAGGTCAGATGGGGCTCTGAGCAACCTCATCTAGTTGAAGATGTCTCTGCTCATTGCATGGGGGGTGGACTAAACGACCTTTAAATGTCCCTTGCAACCTGAACTATTCTATGATCCTATGCTAATAATTCTGCCTTCTTAAATACAGACATAAGGCTCTGTGTGTACCCCAGAAGCCTTGTACCTGGAACAGTTGACAGGCTAATTCTGCCCAGCATTGCAGCAGGAGACCAGGTAAAGCAGGAGCAGAATTATGGGCTGGAGGCACAAGCCTTGGGCAACCTGCCAGCTCCAGCTCTTTCTCAGTCCCTCTGATGCCCCTCAGTTGAGCAGCACATCACACACAGCCTCCCTTTTCGCTGAACAGGCAATGACTGCTGTCCTCCACTGTAATTCATCACGAAAGAAGAAGACAGACTTTTGTCCCTGGCAGACAGCTGTCTGTCTTGAAGTATATGTGCAGTTTGGAGCGTCAATTTTCTGGACTTGTGCTAAAGACACCTTTGTCAGGGGAATCTGGTATGTAGTGGTGCTTCTGTGTGTGTATGGGGGATGGTTTTATTTCTTCACTGCACATTTTGTGGCCTGTCACATCTTTTGATCTAAAAAAAAAACCCTGTACTAAGCCTCAGCAGTTCATAAAGCTGTGTTGAAAAATGTAAGATGCTGCTGAAATCAACTGTTGTTTAAATCCTTATGGATCATGTAATGTCTAAAAGTGTCTTTCCCCACAACATGGAGGAGATGAATTTAAAAACCAAACACACACACCCCCGCAGCTCCCCCAAGGTCAATGTGTAGTCATTCAACTCAAGCAGTCAGACCTGCCTGCAGAGAACAACACGCTTAATATTGCTAGACTCATGATGGAGATCACAGTGGTGTCAGTTCTCAAGTCAAAGAGAAATAAAGGTTCATGTTCCTGTCCCAAGAGAAGGCAATTGGTTTTGAAGGGTTGTCAATCTAGAAATTTTGAATACAAACATATACATATGCCAGCAAAGTCAGCCTCCTGAATGGATGAATAACCTTTCTCCAGACTGGATAGTGTAGCACAAAACCCTCTGAATGGCAGTCTTTGACACAACTGGATGTGGTGGTGTTTGTTTGAATCTTTCAGCTAACAAGTATTTGGAAACAGAAATAAGATAAGTGGCTACAGGTTGCTTAGTTGATTACTGGTGAGGAATACGGCAATTGCTTACCCAAGATAACCATTTGCAGTGAATGCTAATAAAGGAGAATAACTGATTTAGGACTATAATTAGGGTTGCAATGACTTAAAGCTCAGTAGAGAAAGATTTAGACAACACAAAGAAAAAAACACCTGAAAGCAGCAAGGTGTTTAGTCTATGAAATGCTGGAGAGGTATTGAAGGAACCTCCACCCAGGTCACTTCAATGTAGCTTATTGTGAAAAGTGCACAACCGAGTTACACTTTTATTCTGTACTTTTACTTGCAGGTCATCTTTAAGCTCTAAAGAACACATTTTAGGGAGCAACCCTGCTGGAAGAAGTTAAATTTGCCAGCTTTTCCTCATTTGGATCTAGGTTCTCTGCTTCCTTTCTAGGACCCTATACCTGGTGTATTTCAAGAACTGAATCATCAACCCAAAACAGGTAACTTTTTTCCTCCTACCTTCTCTCAAACGGAGGAAAAAACCCAGAGAAATTACAAAGAGAATTTTAACCAGATAAAATCGAGGAAATGCCAAATTAAAGTAGGCCCTTCTGTTTAAAGGCTGGTTAATGCTGTCACTCATTAGAATCACAGTAGTGCCTAGATGCCTTAGCTGAGATTAGGGGGGGAGGGTGGTGTCAATGTAGCTTTCTTTATACTTTAAATTAAAAAGACAGTCAAAGGAGGAATTGCTGTCCCTATATGATAGAAGAGAAGATGAACTCTGGGAGGTTAAGTGAATTACTGATAGGAAGCCTGTAAGAAAGATAGAAGATGAAGTCAGAGCCTCTGGTGGTTTATTTGTTGGTGCTTTATTCCAAATTCTTTCCCTCTGCCAGGGAGCTTTGTCAGAGTAGGGCTCCAAGGAGGTTGGGTGTTGCTTGACCAGGACATTTCTGCCTTTGCAAAGTGGGGAACTACAGTGCTCCGATCAGATGGGCTTTGTGGCAGGAATTGGAGCCAGTTAATGTGACTGGCTGTGGGTTAATTCTTTATGAAATGAGACTGTTGTTCATGTGTGTCATGCAACTGCACTCAGGAGACTTGATTTTGATTGCTTGCGTTACCAGCTGGGAAGACAGAAGTTTGTAATTTCAGAAGCAAAAGGAGAAATGTAATTTCCTGGACCATAGATGACTTTTTTTAAAAGCAATTATGCAATGTCTATAGAGTCAAAATGTAAACTCAGCGCTAATTCTTTTCAAAGAGGTTAATTGTTATAATAGGAAAAAGCCTTGTGTGCAGCAATTGAAATTGAGTGGGTTCATCACTATATTCATTTTCTCTCTAATATTACCCAGCATTTATACAGACAGGAGCATTTCTGAGCTCCAAGTCTGCTTCACCAAGAGATATTAACCAAGGTTAATATTTTTCATATTTAACAAACAAGAAAACTGTAGCAAGGAGCTTTCAGCAAGACTAGAAACAGTACCATGTGTTTAAAACTCAAAAGATCCTGCTGCTCACTATTGGAATTAATCTTTTCAGCCATATTATTTTCCATTAGACTATTTGCCTCTGATAGCTCTGGATAGCTGTGGATTTGAAGCCAAGGAAAGATTTGGAAAAAAAAAAAAAGGACAAGTGAAACCCTGAAAGAAACAAAGGCCATGTAGGCTGAGTGGACAAAAAGATGTGAACAGGAATGCTCTACTGGAAGTTTCTGGGTTTTAGGAATATATTGTTACTGCATAAAATTTCTCAGTGAGGTCATCACTGCTATTTTACAGAAATTAATGATTTATTTTTACAGATTTCCTCTGCAGAAGGTAAATAAAAATAGCTTATTTACTGTCTTTCCTGAAATGGCTACATGTAGGCACAGAAATTCAGGGCCTGATTTTCAGAGATGACAAACAAACAAACAAAAAAAGTCAGGCTTCCTTTTCCTGGATCTAATGAAGATGGAATTATTTTTCTTATATTCCTGAGTCTTCTCCATTTACAGATAACTATTCAACTATATGTTTTAATTTTACCCAAATTATCATGTTGGATTAAAAAGTCAACATTTGCTAATAAAAACATTGAGTTTATTGTGAATGCTCGTTCTTTGAGACGCTGCCTGCATTCATAAAGACAGTTTCTACATCCACAAGTTCACAATTTAAATGGTATTTCAAATTCTACCACATTCAGTTCTTAGTATAAGGAAAACCTGTATTATAATAGAGAATTTGATAATCTCTAAAATAAAATAATTAGAAAATGCATATTTCCAATGTAAATAATTTCTCATTTGCTTATTCAGTTTTACTACTAATTGAATGGTCTCCTATGTGTCTTGGCATTTGCAATGACAGCATTTGTGAGAAAGTTATTTTTATGATGTAATGTGGGAGTTTATTACATATATTTGTAGATTCCTTTCCTGTTAGACAATTTGGTGTTTGCTTTCTTTTTGATTTTTTTTTTTTTTTATGTATCCCTTGTTTCCCAGAAAGACCAGTGAGGCCACAGATGAGCTCTTTATTTAACTTGAAATTATTTTAATTTAGTCCAGAGTTTCCAAAGATTAATTATTTTGTTCACTCTACTTCAGATTGCTTCATTTGCAGGAAATTAATGTTCAGCATTACTTGGAAGTGAAGGAAAATGAACAGATCATTTTTAAAAATCTGTCATTAATACCGTATACTGTATTTTTCTATTCCTAATGACTGGGATTTTAAATCAGCCATACAAAATTAAGCCCAAACACTTCAGCTATGATAGTGAGCTCATCAGTCAGTGGAAACCTTTCACTGGTTTTAAAAGATTTGGGATTATTCCCAGAAGCAGGTGTATAGCTTCATAAAAACACACGTGAGTATCCCCACATAAAACTCCAAGACAGTTCAGTTGTAGTCGCACATCCTGTTCAGACCACAGACAGCAAGGCTGGGCGGGGATTGATTGAGGTTCTTGGAACTGCCCACCTTCCCTCCCCAGGCTGTCTGTTCAGGTATAACTACATCTCTAATCACTCCCTAAAATGTGATACAGTTTAGCTTATGCACTTTTAATGGCAGGTCATTTCTAGGATGTCTAAAATTTCTCTGTACCTTGTGTGGGACTGCTTGCGTGCCAGCCAGCGACAATTCAGGGGATGACTCACTGGATGCAAGTTAAGCACCCAGCTCCTGTCAAAAGACAATAAGAGTTGATTAACTCCCAGCTGAGCTTTTGAAAATATCCAACTTTGCTCTTAGGCCACCTTTCAGCTGAAAATAATGCATAGAGAGTGCTACTGGTTGCAGTGGAGCAGAATATTCATTTTAGCTCAGGCAGCATGATATCTCACTTAGCAGCAATAAGCTGCGTTTAAAAAAAAAATAAAAAATCTGGCAGCCCAGAATTAACAGAGTGGGTGAAATACTGTGAGGAGCAAGAGAGACAGCGGTGGATGTTATGGAAAGACACAGGGTCTGATTATCCAGGCGTTGAGAGGGATGGGGAAAAAAAAAGAGGGGATGTTCTGCAGCTTAATTAATGGAAAGAGGCTTGTGCATCTGACAGCAGCCCCTCTGCAAGGTGAATTCTTTCATAAAGAGCCTCATTCATGAGTTGCCAAGACATCCACAACCTATTCTTGAATTCACACAAAAATTAAAAGAAAAACAACTGACTGGCTAATTTAGCGACTTGCAGGATGCAGCTGGTGCTACTGTTTTCACAAAAAAAAAAAAAGGCCTTTTCCCTTCCACCTCCTAACCATTCCAGTCTTCCTCCCCACCCCCAGCTATTTTGTATCCTGCTGCACCAGTGAGGAGTGTGACAACTCCTGACTTAGCTGGCACTGTGGGATATCGAATAACAAAGGGGAATAATATCAGGATAACAGGGGGATTCTGGCCAGTGCTAAGGAAAACAATTCTGACAATCTCACTGCTTGCCCAGGTCCTGCCATCAGCTGAGAGGTAGAACTTTACTCTTTTTCTGGTGTGTGCTGTTTTGTTTTTTTTTTTAATGAAATAAACAAAAGGCTTCGTTACGCTGGATACTGCAACTCCTTCCCTGGCATCTTGATAAATCACCAGCTACCTATCCTATGTACCACTGAGGAGACAGTTTGTATAGGCCAATGTATATGAAGAAAGTACTTCGTGTTTCCAGCACCGATATATTATTACCTTAGCTCTTCCTAGCTACTACAGTAGTTCACATTCTCATATTACCTGACACAGAAAAGCAAGTCCCTCCTGCCCCCCAAATCCCTTTTCACTCAGATTTTCCTTCTCAAAGGATATTTAATACAAAATCCTGCTGTGCATGACAATAATTTAACAACTGGAGCTAGTCAGGTTGGGAGCCCTAATGCAAGCAAGCCACTGGCTATTTTTAAAGCAGCATTGAACAAATCTAAAGGTTTCTGAAAGGCATTTGAAATGATGTGGTATGTTGCCACCTGACTCTGACAGGCCTCCTAGTCTAGCTAACAGAGGTAGAGTTGCTCTAGTACTAGCAGCTATGGGAAGTGACTGAAATAAATTGTTTGTGCAGTCAGAGCTTTATTTAGCAAGGGAACCTCACAACTAATGCTGCCAACAAAGAAAGTAAAGAAAACATCATGCAGACCTAGATAAAACTCCAGCTGGAGATAGCAGTTTAGTCCTTGAGACCAGCCATGCTCAGCTTGGTTCAAGCTGCAAAAGGAGGAGCCCGGAGTGGAGGTTGCTCAATTCTCAAACAATACAGAGCAGACCTCAGGTTCCCCTAAGCCCAGGCTCAGCAAATTCAGAGCTGGTTTGTCATATGGGTTATCGCCCAAACTCCCAGCCTTTTTGAGAAGGCGGGTGTGCCAGGAGATGCCAAGCAGAAGTTGAAAGGGGAAGTGCTCCAACCAGCTCTGCAGTAGGTGAGGGTTTTCACTGTCCCTTGACTCTGAAATGTGGTGGGTGTGCCTTTCAGTCACAATTCTTATTGCTCCAGCTTGGGGAGTGCAAGTAGGGTTGCTTGTCTAGTACACCAAGGGCTGGGCAGCATGAGAACAGTCTCCAAATTACGTGGCTAGTAAGAGCCTCCCTGGTCATTTCAATTTCTTCAGCTTATTAATAGGACTTAAAAAAATAGAGTGGAAACTGGATGAGAATGGGATTAACAAAAATATGGTTAAGGTCTCTCCCCCACCTTTTTCTCCATGTTTCTTGGCAAAGTTTGACCAATAAAAGACTGCCAACAACTTCAAGTCTGGAAATTTTCCCCTGGCTAAAACTGAACTAGAATGTAGTACACCCACATCACAGTTGGAAGTTGTGAGGATTCATTCAGTTACATTAAGGACTGTCAGGATCCTTTACAGGCTCAAAGTAACCTTATTCAGCAAAACTGCCTTTGCAGTGTCTTTTATTTAGCTTCTAAGTACCGAGGATGGCTGCCCTTTCATCTGAAGGGCTCAGCAAGAACATGTCAGGCTTTTCGGAGAGGCTTCCCCCCACCCCTTCTTGTCCAGTTGAATCTGGAGAAAGTTATAAAAGTAATGCTCCTTAAAACACAGAGCAAGAGAGTATTCTAGCAGTTTGGAGATCACAAAAAGCTGTTGGGAAGCTGTGAAAGGGATTTTGTGTGAACTCTAAAAAGAATCCCCCCTTCTCATAAAGTGACAACCCAATATCCCCAAAGGGAACAGCAGGAGGGAAACCTAAACCTGTGGACAAAGTCAACCGATAATGATTGGAGAGTTAATTACTTTAAAGCTCACAAAGACAAGCTGAGGTGTTAAAACGGCTCCTGCAAACACCAGCATCTTCCCCTTTCACCTAGACTAACTCATCCCAGCAGGACGGTAGCAAGAAGGGCCTGAGCAGCGCCTGATTACGGCAGCTTTCACTAGCTCTGAGCAAACTGGTCTTTATTCATTTTCAGTTCCATCCTTCATCTCATCAGCTGCCCTCACTAAGTATTACCGTAAATGTGTATAAAAACACAAAGCTGCATCAAGTTCAGTGATGCTGGTTGATACAGAGTCCTGCAATATCCCAGGCCTCCCTCTTGGGATTAGCCTAGAAAACACTACTCTTGCACACAGCAGCAAAATGCTCCCTGTCGTATCAGTGCCTTTTACATGGCAAAAGGAGAAACTTAAATCCAGTATCGCTATAACTAACAATTTACTGTGGAGCTGAGGTGCTAATCCTTTTTTCTCCAGCAAATTTGTTTTGAGTCACACACTTTATATTAAGATTCCATTTGTGAGGTTTAACACAAGATTAGCAGGTGTTTCTCTGTAAAGCGTATAGAGTTTAAATACATCGATAAGGTGATTCAGACAATGATGAGCTATTGTTATAAAAAAACCTATTGACCCATTGGACTCATAACAATTGATTACCATTTATTAAAACATCTATTAATCACTTACTAATCCTTCATCATGTTTGTATAAATAGAACCTCTATATGCACTATTGTGAGATACTGTGTATATAAAAGACACCATCTTATAGGACATACATAGAAAAGCCACCTGTGGGAGCTTTTTTCTGCTTTGCTTTTAGCCTTTTTCTTTGCAGTCCTAAATTCTATTTATCCTGTTGCCTCTGTAACATGTATAATAGTTAATGCAGCAAAAAGACATGCTCCTGCTAAGGTTTCAAATATGTGTTAAGAGCCCACTAGTTTCTTCTCCCTGGCTAGCACCGCTACTCCGTAACTGGATCTCCTGAGGCTAGTGCAGGGCATGCGGAACCCAGGTGGCCAGATTTTTCTTTAAGCTGGCATCCTCTTCTAGCCACTTTGCTCTACGCTTTGTATCTCTGGTTGGAGAACAGGAAAAATAATATACAATCACCTAACAGAGCTCTTATAGGTACTAATTAATTAAGGATTGTAAAGTACTTTGATATAGCAATGTGGTGTATTTGCCAGAGTAGAATGGAACATGTGGGATTTATTATAAAAAGTCACTGTCTCCATCCCTGTGGGACAACAGCTGATCTACCACAAACACTTATTTCCAAATTACAGTATTATGCCAATTACAACTCCTGAGTTGAGACTGTTATAGCATTTACCTTATAACCTGTTAGTTTCAGGAATTAAAAAACTTCCAAATCAGTAAGATGGCAGCAGGAGACTATTTTATACTATTATTCAATTTTATTAAATGTAATAGATGAGACAGCAAGTGATCAGAAAATATGCCCACAGGTTATTCACTTCATGTGTGTCTGTGTGTGTACAAATATAGGCATGTATATAATAATATAATCTATATTAGTATTTCCTAATAGTGCTTAAATTGGGCAGTGATGCTCTGTTGCGCGCGGCAATGCATACCCTCACGCATAAACCAAGAAACGCTCTGTTTGTACCCAGAGGGGTAGACTTAGTTCCACAGGTGAAAAAAATGAAAGGCTATTTTAATCCAGAAGGCCTATGAGTTTGAAGATTTGGGTTACAGGGAAGCTGCTGAGCCCATGGCAGGAGAGCTAAGCAGAGGAGGTGGTGTAGATAAAGAATACATACCTGCCTTCAGCTCATCGTGGGGACACGCTCAGGGTGACTGCAGAGGCTGGGAAGAAACTCGGTGCGCTCTGGGATGACTTTTCTCCCCAGGATCACTTCTTTTGACAGCATATGCCAGGGCAGGCAATCTCCAGGTGACCGTATAAATCTGTGGTTATGTATGTTAATCATAGAAGGGACGTCCTGGCTTTGTTGAAGTCATAGGAAGTTTTGCCTTTGATGAGGGTCAAGACTTCACGCTCCAGCAGCTCTGAAGATAAATAGGGATCTGTCACCATACCAACATGGACAACTGTATAATTGTTTCTAAATACAGAACAGCCCCACCAGTTCTAATGGAACTGTACCAGTGATTAAAGCACTCTAAGGGAAAAATCTTATATATGGCAGTAATTTCATGCACAAGAATTTTCTCACTGATTTCAAATTAGTGTTCAAACTCTAATTTAGCATTCTTCTTTGTATACTGATGAATTTGGTCTACATTTGGGCTGGGCTTCATTTAAGTGGTAGTCTCCAGCTTGTCTTACACCACTGCTATACGTACAGCAGTTCTAAGAGTTTGATTTTGGGAACTGAATTTAACTCAGACCATGCTCAGCCCTTAACTTTGCACTTTCTCTCACTTGTGATCCAAAAATAGCAAACATACACACATTTTTAGAATAATCCTAAGGACTTTTGGAGAGAAGTAGTACGCTTACTACATACACTGCAATATAGATGTGCAATCAAACATATTTTTCCACAGGGGGGAGGAAAAATATCCTTTGAATAAGGATATTTAAACTATAATTAAAGCGGGTAAATTAATGGAACAGAGTGAACTGGGCCGTAGTGCTTCTTTCTAAAAGCTGATGAGAGAGAGTGGTTTTCATTTTAGATATTTTTTTTAATATCAGGGACATCTTCTTAGCAGATGGAATGGGTGTATTCAATGTGTAGGTGTCTAGGCACCTGTTAGTGCTCAAGGGCATTAACTGTTGTACTTCACCAGTTTAGCAGTGGCTATGGGAGATTAAATCCCTCAAAGTCTGACAGTAGAAGACATGCTAAAGTGTGAATTTTCTTGCTTGCACTAACTTCCTTGGTGGGCTTGTAACTTTTCCACGGATATTTTTAATGTAGTGGTTTGTTTTTTTTTTTTCATACAATAAACCGAAAACACTTCCTATCTAGATCACAGACCAAAACGCACACAACGTTAGACATTCTCAATTAAATTCAAAGTGTTTCAGGTACTTCTGGCTTGTCTGTGTAACAGGCACTGTCTCAAACTGAACTGCCCTAAATTCACATGATACAATTCTTTTGAAGTTATTATTTTGGGAAATAGTATAATTGCCAGTGATAGTCGATCTAAGTTTTCTGGAGGATGATTCACGTATAAGGAGGTTCATGTGCTTAACTTCACAATTTACATAGTGTTAGCTACACCTGTAAATGTCAAGATCCATAGGAATTTCTCTTCAAACAAAAGGTTCTTGAATATGTTAAAAACCAGAACACAACACTCAATGACATATTGTCCTATAAAATTTATTTTTAGGAAAGGAATCAAATTAAGAAGAAAGAATGACAGTATTCAAACCAGAGACTTTTATGATTTTTCTCTGTGCTATTAATTATGTCTTCAGCACACTGGTGATTTCAAAATGGCCAAACAGATTGTCAAGTTTTCTCCAGTGTTTTGTTTCCTGAACTGGGATGTGCCATGCCAAGTTTCAGCTTCAAGAGATTATTTTTCTCTTTTACCACTAACCAAGTTGTAAATTTCCCAGAAAGAAAAAAAAAAAAAACAAACCACGTTTATAATGGAAATGTTGACACAACATTCAGAATAGCACTGCAAATGTGACACTCTGCTACAAATTGTGCTGTAATGATTTATATTGTTTCCAATAATTTAAAATCTATTTTCAATCACAGCCAAGTCCTGCATAATACATGAACCTTGAAGGAGTCTCCAACAAATATTGGGTCACTACACATTTCAACTTCCTGCTCTACATTTAAAGGGCTGCATCTGGCAGTTAAAAGACTAAAACCTCAGTCAACAGGTATGGTATCATAGATACGTGCTAGAATATTATTTTTGCCTGGTAGCTTGCTGTAAGTAGGTCATTCAATTTTACAGTGTTCCAAAACATCACCAAAGAGCTTCCTTATACAGTATCTCCAGCAATTGACTCTGAAAAAGTTGCACTAAACCTCAACGCTTAGTATTTTATGTCAGAAACTTTGTTGGCTTGCTGGTCTACATACAGTACATGATCTAGGAAGGACCTTCTTGATTTATTGTAGAAGGTCATTTTCCACCCACTGTAAAAGGAGGGACTTTTTTTTCTTTTATCTTTTCTTCTTGAGGACCAGGTATTAATTTTAGAAAACTTTGCCAGACAGGTGGCTAACACAACGTGTCACCCACAAGATATGAAAAAAAGGATGTCTAGGAGACCTCTGAGATGGGTCGCGTCTCAAGCGTGGGAAGATGGGGATGTCTTCCTCGAGTAGATGCTCAGGTAGGTAGATTACCTTTTCCTCCCTCGTGTGGTACCCTATGGTATATACCCTACGGTACTTCATCACGCCATACTTCGCTGAAAAGTGTTATTTCAGCCAAAGTTGAGAAAAAATCCATAATGAAAATTAAAACTTTGACATGGTGAGTGGCCCTTGGCAGCACAGTTCAAGACAGCCTGGAGGAAGCCTTTAAACGAGTCTTAAGTCCATCTGTGTTACCACCTTGCCCTTTAAAATACACTCCTCAGGACATCTTGTTACACTTACAGCAAACTCAATGGGAGGATAACATCTGCAATTTGTTCGCCCTCCTTTCATCCCTCGGACTAATTATGGTTGCCTCAAACACGGCCCTCTTCCTCCGGACCCAGGAACCGCTCAAGCCCTCGAGGAAGGATTTGCCGAAACCTGCCCGTGTCGCTGCTGCCACCGAGACGTTTGAAATCGCCACCACATCGGAGGTGAACCCCAAACCAAGACCGCGGTGTGAGGGCCCCCCGGGGAGGCGGCGGCCCCTTCCCCTCAGGCCGCCTTCCCGCCCAACGCGCCCCGTCAACGGCCACCCGCGCGCCCCTTCCCTCAGCCGCGCGCCCCTTCCCTCAGCCGCGCGCCGCCGCGGGGACGCGCCTCCCCCCCAAACTTTATCGCCTTCCCCCCCCCACCTTCTCTCCCTTTTTTTTTTTTTTTTTTGAGGGAAAAAAAAGGTGGGGGGAGCTCAATTTCCCACTTGCCAACAGCAGATAAAAAAAGTGGGGAGGGACCTCTTCTGTCACAGCCTATGTAGATTAACCTTTCAATTAGCTGTTATCAGGTCCTGTGTCTTAGCACCCGTCCTCGCAATCTGCGCCCGCCCGGCATCGGGGAGGCTGTAGGTCTGGGGTGGGTTTCTCTTGCTTTAATTTCTAAAATTAATGATAATTGCCGGCGCGGCTCCCCTCCCCCGCCGCGGGCTGAAGGCTCGTCTCTGCTCTCTCTTCTCTCCGCCCGTCCACCTTTGAGTATTTTGGAGTGAGAAGAGGAGCCCCGCGGAGGAGGAGGAGGAGGAGGGGAGACAAGGTATTCTCTCTGTATTCATCTTTTTCCACAACCCCCCCTCCTTTCCTTGCCCCCCCCCTTCACCCCCCCCTTCGCGAAGGGGCTTAGCGACGGTAACGGGTGCAATCAATCCGCTGGGTGGGGATTCCCTCCACCCCCTCCCCGGCTCGTCGGGCTCTCCTGGCTGGGTCTCTTCAGGGGGGATGT
>JAOXNO010000002.1:16426845-16465259 GCA_028565335.1 Limnodromus scolopaceus | reverse complement strand
GGAGCTCTCCCCCCCCCTCCGCCCCGTTCCCCCGGCCGCAGCCGGCTTCCCGCCGCCGCGCTGCCCCGACGGCACCGCCGCCCCCTCCCCGGGGGCAGCGCGCACCTCCCCGCCCGAAGGGGCCGTGCGAGGCAGCGGGCGGGGGGGACCTGCGGGCACACACGGACACACAGACAGACAGACACGCACACAGACACACGCAGAGGCAGGGCTGCCCCACGCCGGTACCTTGCTGCCCTGGTGTTTTCCGTCCGGGCTCCTCCTTGCTGAGGCAGCTCGGGAGCGGAGCCGAGCGGGCGGGGGGGGGGTTGTGTGTGTGTGTGTGCGTGTGTGTGTGTCTGTGTGTGTGCATGCGTGTGTGTGTGTGTGCGAGAGCGAGCGAGAGCGAGAGAGGCTCTCCCCCCTCCCCCTCCCCCTCCTCCTCCTCGCTCTCCTTCCTTTAAACGCCCACTCCTGATGGGTGAAAAGACAACTTGAACTTCAGTGCAATTAACTTCGCCGGCGCCTCGGAAGCCGGAGGTGTCGCCGGCCTCGCCCGCCGCGCTCCCATGAGTGAGTCGGTCCCGCTCCTTCGGCGTCGCTCCTCGGGGACAAGGGGGGGGTGGACGGGGCCGCGCTGGGGGCACCCGCTGTGGTGATTTACGGTGCCGACCCGGGAGGGCGGGGGGAGGCGCGGCCGCTGCCCCCGTGGGGTGGGTGCAGGTGCGCGCCGCCGCCGCCCTCCTCCCCCGGCCGGCCTGTCCTGCGGGGTCGCCGTGCCCCGGGGAGCGGAGCCTGCGGGCTTGGGGGAGGGGGGCTCTGCCTTTGACGTTAAAAATCCCGGAGGAGGGCTTGGAGGGTTCCAAAGCCAGCCCCGGCTCGGCCCCTGTCAGATACAACAATGCCTTGGCGCTAGGCACTAGGCGTTGCGAATCTCCATGGCGTGGGTATACTGCAAAAAACCTTAAGTAAGTTGGGGAGGGGAATATTCAAGGTTCTGAAGCCACGTTTTGGAAGTGATGTTCACGCCGTATTTTCTTTGCCCAGACCTCACCTTTTAGCATTCTGTCACTGAGCATTGAAAATAGCCCGCTCCGCAAGAAGCAAGCGGATTCCCCTTGTGTTGAAAATCACTATCCCAAGAAGAAATGTTTTCAGGGAAACCTTCTTCCCAGGTTAACTGCTGGCAGTGAATATTAGCTTCCCGTGCTCCCTCATGTTGTCTAGTACCATATTTTGAAGTGCTCAGAACTACCGTGGAAGAGGGTGGGAAGGGTGAATTTGGGTGGTTTTGCTGGTGTCATGTTGTGCTGGTGCTGTTTCCTCTGGTGGTGCTTGCTGCTGTCATGTTGTCAACTGCTTTTTAGCATATGATCTTAATCTAGCTTGTGGGGTATTGCAGAGTGCAAGCGCTTCATCAGTTGTATCACTCCCTATGCCCCCAAGTCTTTTGGGGTAGTTTTGAAGTTACTGTAATGCCTTCTCATCTCTCTGTTTAAAGCATGTACAAGTGTCACTGCCCTTCCTTGGTTAATTGAAAACTGTATTTTGTCTACAAAGAATAATACAATAGCTGGCTTCATGATCTGAGTAATTTTAAGAGCGTCATGTGTACAGGGAGTCCTTGCCAGGATCTGCTCTTGCTCTGCCTCTTTGTAGGTGCATGTATTTTGCAATAGGGGAGCAAGTATCTTGCTTCTTTTGCATCATTAATTGAGATGGGGGTGGAATACAGAGTTGATTAGCTGTAGAATTCTAAGGAATAGCTTGGAGGAAAGGAAAAATGGCAAAAAGCTTACTGAATGCAATGGCAGTCTTCTCTTCTTCCTCCTCCTCTGCTGCAATCCTTACCTGACCCTGATGCTGCAGCAGAGAGCTGGCCTGCTGTTGCTTCTCCCGAGTGTGTGTAGAGCAGGTAGGAGGGAGCAAAATGAAATTGTGCTTCACAGGTCACCGGCAGGTTGCACAAGTTGCTGTCATCTCTCTTTCCCCCTTTCCCCCCCGCCTTTATTTTTTTCATAGCTGTGTTAACCTCAGTCTTTAAAAGTTTAAGTCCAATTGCATTTAAGACAGCCAAACCGAATTTTTCATGAAATTCTCCAGAAAAGACTTTAGATTGTATTTTCTGAAATGCTTTTGGATACTTCTGTAATAACTTCAGTTTCTTGGGGGGGAAGCTCTTTTTTTTGTGTGGTTTTTTTTTTTTTTTCTGTCTTTCTGACTAGATAGCTTGTTTTCACAATCTGGATCACTTAGAAATAATTCCAGATACTAGTTCAGTCTAAAAAAAACCTTATTACAGGATTATAGGATTACTGATGACACCTAAGATTGACATGTTCAGTCAGTGGATTCTTTAATTAGAATCAGTGGTACAATAGGTGTGTGCTTTATAAAGGACATATTTGCATTCATTCTAAATCCTAGGCTACAATTTTGCAACTTCTTTGTATTTATCTGATAATTTATGACTTAGGTAAAGGGACAAGCCTTGACTAGAGATGGCTTTTCATGTGTAAAAGGTAATGTATTGTACTTAACTCTCAGAATGCTTATATTCTGCAGCTTTTCAGTAGCACGCTTGTTAACAGACTTGACCAGGAATATAGTGCAACCGAACTTTCTCAAATGTTCGTATTTTCAAAATAAGATACCATAGAGTGTAGAAGCTGAAATACGACATAGGAAGAGCTTAATGACTGTTGCCATAAAACTTGGAAGTGGTCCTGTGCACTTAACAGTCTGGAAAATCTAATCTGTGATTGGATAGGTACTGTTGCGTGTTTGATTAAAAGTTATTTGATTACAAGGGGAGGAAGATGAATAAATAGACACGAGTGCCTGCTGTTAATTTGTGATCACTCTTAAAAATTGATATTTCCTCAAAATCTGTTTGGGTAAGCATCACACTTTTTATATTAACTGATACAGAACCGCCTTTTTGTGGTTTTGGTGATACTAAGTTCTAAACTTAGAAACGTGAATGTCACTTTGAACTTACGTGCGTCCTCCTATGTTTAATATGGAAAGTTTGTTTTGTCTTTACACAGTCATTCAGCATGTATATGTATATATCTCTGTATTGCCAATCTTGGATCAACCTGTCCTAACTTGATATGTGAAAGACCTGTTTAACTTACGGCTCTGGGATCTCTTAGCTGAATTACATTGCCGGCAAAGATGTTTGTTATTAAGAGGTTATTCTGAATTTTATGTGTGGTAGAACTTTTTTTTGTCAGTTGTGAAGGTCAGGGTCCTACTTTTCAAGTACATACCAAAGTGGCAGAATAACAGAAACTCATTGTCATAAACCAATTCCAAAATTGGATCAGATGAGCTTTGCGTGGTTTTCTAAAGCAGAATGAACTTGGATTCAGTTGGAAGGTGTGAATTTTAGATGTCTTCATTTTTCCTGTTGAAGTAGCCTGCCCTGTGTGTTGGAAACTCTATGCTCCTGCTGATACACTCAACTAGAGTTGATTTAGTAGGCACTAGTATGCAGGAGGTTGTATTACACGTAGGGAGTTTTAAGTAAATAAGTGAAAATGTAGTTCTGAACATATATTGCTGTGAAATTCCTGTACCAAGCAGCAGACTTTACATGAAGATACTGGTTTATGCTCACCTTTTGCCACAATCACTGGCCAATAAAAATTCCCGTAACCCACAAGTTACAGTGTTTATACTGCAATGTTCATCGGTGTCCAGGTGCTTGGAACAGACCCTGCACTGTGTGTTCTGGAATGTAATGGAACTGATGTGGTTGCTTGTATGAAATCTAATACAACAGTACTGCAGTAGGTTTAAAAACGAGGCAAGTACGTCTGACTCAGCAAATGCAGTGTTCAGTGTTTAATTAAGTACTGACTGTCTTCATGAAGACCCAGAGTAGAACAGCCTAACTAAATAACTTTTAAACTTAAAAGTAGCTTTCTAAGAATCTGGGGCTTTATATGTAGCTGCAGAGAACTTCCAAATCTATAGGCAGAGCGTATAAAGTAGTCTCAATGTGAGTGAGCCTCCACTATTTATATGGAGTTCTGCTTTGTTTTATTGTATTTTTCAGTGTCAGAGTTGTGAGAGAATCTGTAGGATTCATAATACCATGGAAACTTTTTCTTCCCTATATTTGTCTACATTTTGCAGCTACAGTGTTATTTTGGAATTATCTGAAAACAGTGAATATAAACAATGCTGTTAGGGAAAGAATGGCTTTTGCTAGCTGGATTAAACTGTTTGTTTACAGACATTGTTTTCTGTGTATTTCAAGTATTTGTGATAACTGTTAACAAATATAACTTGCATGAGTACAGACTCGAAGCAAGAAACAGGATCCAATTCAGGTAGATCAAGAGAGTTCAGTATGAGAGCCAATTAAAAGTCCATGGCTTGCATTTGAATCAGGAACGTGTTTTTTCGTTCTGGCACTCAGTTGAACTTCCACATTTATAAATCTGAAAATGCCTAAGCTTCAATCAGACCTCAAGAATGACAGATTTATAAATTGGATTCACTAATATTTCTGTTATTTAGGTATAGAAGAATTTTATTCACCAATAACCAGCTGCTTTTTGGTTACTAATCCTGTTGTGTAGGTGTAGTAATCTGTGAAATGTGATATAGAGTTTATATTTAAAGAGATTTTTGAGGGGGTAGAGGGATGAAAAGGTATGGGACCAAAAGTGGTTTTTTGTATTAATTCTCTTGACAGTTTCAGAGGAATCTTTTGAACAAGTTGAAAATAATTTAAATTGCTGCATCAATTCAGTGTGATGTTTTTTTTTCCTATTAATCATGTTTAAAACTTAAGTAAATTACAGAAATGCAAGATGACTTGAATAAATGAATAAAAATGAGGTCCAAGGCTTGTATAATCATAGATATTATAGTCAGTTATAGGCTGCTTGCCATGGCTTTATAAATGTAGTTTCAGATTAACTCAGTTTTAGCTTTTGCTGTGAAACTGGTGAATCTTCTACTTTACAAGACAACCCATTTATTGAAAATTTTCAATTTTTCAATAAAAATTTCAATCTTTTATTGATTTTCCACTTCTGTTTTTTATTTATTTTCCTTTGATTTGAAGTAATTGCACAATTCTGTTAACGTCTTCAAAAGTTCTGCCTCACATTTCATGGCAGAAAAACCTAATACTTCAAATATATTTATTTATTCATTGGGTACCTACTGTCTTAGTTTAATTTATGAAAAAATGATATTAAAAAAAGCTACATATATTATCCTGCAGGATAAATAAACTCCCGATCAAGATGTTCTTTCAGGTTTCTTAGATAAGTTTTTATAGCCACTGAATTGTCTATTGGAGTAATCTATTCCATAATAAGTAAATAAAATTCTTTGTTAAACTGTAAGTCACCAAAACATATTTTGTCAATATGACTTAATGATATATATCTTAATGCTGACAGTGTATTTATTTATGCCTCCTGTTAGTTCTTTTTCATTTCTGTTCATAACAGTTTGTATCAAAAATATGTGCCTTAGAATAAGTGACTTTGTGATTCCTTTCTGTGTTGTAGGGTACCTAGGTATTAATGAAAGATGTGCTCCTAGTAACTCAGTTCTGATATTTTGGTTTTGATTTTTGAGTTGTATAATCAACATATGGCATGGCACTCACAGCATACTGTAATAAAATAAATAAATAAATAAGAAATTAATAATTTGTCTTTCATCAGTTGAGGATTGTTTTTTGTTGTGGTGTTTTTTTGATTGTTTGTTTTGTTTGGTTTTTTTAGTGTGTGTATAATCTATCCAGATAGTAATTTTCTTATACCAGTGGGTGTAGAAATGATTTGTAGGCAGCTTGTTTTGGAGAATATTTTCAGATCTCTGGCTGAAAGAAAATTGTCCAGCAAATCAGTGGCAGGTTAAGGGTTGGGGTGATGGAATTTAGAAAAACTAAATCCACTGAATGTTATGAGAAGTGGAAGGATTTATGATGACTTTTTTGGTAGGGGGTGGGAATTGGTGAACATTTCATATAATCTCACAAAGATGTTTGCATACTGCAGCATCTATAGTGTGAATGCATGTCTGAATGTGTTCTATTTCTTTTTACTACTTCAGCATTAACTATATTCTTTCCCTGCCTCTCCTTTTTTCTTGTTACAGGTTGCAACAAACTTTCTTGTAAGGATGTACCAGTATCATCAAAAATGAATCCTTTCTACCTTTACTTAACGGTGAAGTGATTGGAAGCTTTGGTCAGCAGATATTTCCCAGCCTTTTCTGACTCCTCAGGATGGATATTTTTTGAGACGCATCCAAGCAGTGTATGGAATCCTTTGATTTGTGTTTGAGGTGTGAACTATCTCTGAAAGATCTGCTAAAAGGATAAGGAGGAACCTCTATGGGTAACCCTTGGCTGGAAACAATTACTGGTCAACCATGGTAAAACTTGCCAACCCTCTTTATACGGAGTGGATTCTTGAAGCTATACAAAAAGTTAAAAAGCAAAAGCAAAGGCCTTCTGAAGAGAGAATTTGTCATGCTGTTTGTGCTTCCCATGGATTAGATAAGAAGACTGTTTCGGAACAGTTGGAACTTAGCGTTCAAGATGGTTCTATTCTTAAAGTTACCAACAAAGGCCTTGCATCCTACAAGGACCCAGATAATCCTGGACGGTTTTCATCTATTAAACCTGGCACTATTCCTAAATCAGTTAAGGGATCTAGAGGAGCTTGTAATGAGCTTCGTAACGTGGATTGGAATAAACTTTTGAGAAGAGCAATCGAAGGGCTTCAAGAACCAAATGGCTCCTCCCTGAAAAATATAGAGAAGTATTTGAGAAGTCAAAATGACCTAGCAAATATTTTCAACAATCCTGCCTTTCAGCAGAGGTTGCGTCTGGGGGCCAAGCGTGCTGTGAACAATGGGAGATTACTGAAGGATGGACCTCAGTATAGAGTGAATTATGGCAGTTTGGAAAGCAAAGGAGCTCCAAAATACTCCAGCACTTTCCCCACTTCTCTTCCACCTGTCAGCCTTTTACCCCATGAAAAAGACCAGGTAAGTCTGAAAAATGAGAGCAAATGTAGTACTGCAAAAATTATTCATGTTGTTCTTTGTTTATTTACCTCATTCAGAAATAAAGAACAAAAAGAACCATTATTTACCCGTTTAGATGTATGCAAGTGAGGATGCATGTCAAATATCCATGCAGAATCCATTCTGGGAAGGAAGTTTACTTAGCTCCTGATGTCCTGCCATTCTGTGTTGGATAGTTTGCTCTTTGGATTTTCAGTAGATAAACAGAGCAGCAGGGAAGAGTACAGCTGTATGCTCTCCTCTAGGTCTGAGATTGTCAGGCAAAGACAGAACAGATTGGTGTTGCTGAAATTTGCAGTGTGATTTGATTGTGGCCTTTTGCATTTATTTTGCGCCTGGATGTACTGATTTTCCTTGTCATTTGAACACCGTCTGAAATACTACCAGTAGGCTGTTAGAATTATTCTAAAATATATTTGTATGTAGATACTTAGCTTTAAAACTATAGTTAACAGGAACTGGAGTTAATGTAAATATTCTAGGAATGTAAGTGAAGGTGTCAGAGTGACAAATTGAGCTAAACTGCAGAATCCTCCTATTTCACTTTTGTTGGCCTTCCTGCATGGGTTTATTTTTGTTATTACTTGGGCCTTGTTTTCAGGTTAATTATTCACAGAGTTTAAGCCTTGAGGGAGAAAGGGGTGTCAATTAGTGTTGTGTTTATGAAAGGATAGTATCAAAGACATGTCTGTAGGCATTCTTTGATCATTCCCCACTTAGCATGGTGAATTGTGTTTTGAATTTTCAGTGTGCTTGGAGGGGGGGGGGAAGCTACCTGTTCTACTTAAATTGAATCACTTAGAATATTTGATGGTTTGGTGTTTTCGTCTTTTGGCTTCTCAGTGATAAAAGTTTGGTAACAGTTCTTTTTGGCATGGAATAACGCAGACAACTTTGCCATTGTACAGGTGCCATTAGTGTCACCTAGAAACCGCATGATGGTTTTCACTTTACCTTTTTTCTTCAGCTGATTGTAAGGTGCTGGAGGGTGCGAAGCAGAAAGTGATTGTGTTAGAAATACTTGGTGAGGTCTACAAGAACAGCTGCTTGTGAAACTGTTAGAGGTGACACTACAAATGTTGGTACCTTTAGGTTGATTTTTTGTGAGCTTCTCTAAATGCATATTACAGTTGCTTTTATGTGGATATCTATCTGTTTCTGTCAAATTGGATTTCTTAGGTATTTGAAGGATGCGTGGGGCTTTGTGTCCAATAATCAGAATGGAAATTCAGGAGTGTTGCTTACTGTGTGATTGCTGCTATAGCCATACACCATAAAGATTTAATTGCTGGTAGAAATAAAGCTGTCTTGTTTAAATACTTTCAGAGATTCTTCTGTAATTCTGATACTCTAGTGGCATGAAAAATTTGAAGGCTGGAATACTGAGTAACCAAAATAGTTTAATACTGTGATACTTCACAGTGGAAACAAACATCTCCCTAGTTAGGCTACCTACTGGGACTGGCATCCATTGCAAGGAACGTGAGTTGGGTCATGGTGCTGAAAAAGCCATTACTGCCATACTAAAATACTGGTATAAGGATAAATCTGTCTTTTAGAAATTAGCCAAACAAATCTGTTCTCTAGCAAGTGCTTTGGCAAGAAGTAAGCTTTCATTTGGGTGCCTCAAAATTAGCAGCGTGACTTGCGTGTTCAAAAACTGTTCAGCACACACTTTTTCCTGACAAAAATAGTTTTGATGCAAGGTTGGCAAATCAGTGGCTGGATATCAGTGTAGTGCACTGCTTAGTTGTACTAGTTGTGGCACAGGTTACTGGGCACATTATATGTAGACATTGTTTAAATATGGGATTTTTGCTCATCTTCAAGCTGCATGGCTTTAAATACACCTAAAGAATAGTTCTGAAAGTAATTGTAAATAGGTGTAGATTATTGGGAGGTGACTGCATGTTCATTTGAAATTGATGGCAATTCATGAATAAGCTGAACAACACTGTTAGGCTATTTTTATTGGAAGTATTTAAGTGGCAGTATGGGCATGTCAAGATTATTTATTGAATTTTACACAATAAAATGTAGCCAACTGGCATCTCTCAGGAATGGCTAGTCTTTGAAGAGACCGATGTGTTTATAAACAGCCAAAGAAACTTTAATAGCTAGCAGAAGTAAGCTGTTGCTTTTTTGTTTGGGTGGCTCTTTTTGTTTGTTTGGGTTTTTTTTGTTTTTTCAGTGCTAGAGGTGAAGTTCGAGTATCTCTCTGACTCTCCGTGAGGAGAAGAAACAACAGGAGGATGTGCAGAGATCTGTTTAGGTGACTGTGGAAGTTTTGAGTAATTTTTACTTTTTAAATGCATAACTAATGTCTCATCAGGATGAGGCAGTGAAAAGATTTAGTGCATTAGAAGTGCATCAGAGCTCTCTCTTTGGCAATCTGAACTTTCACACTCCTAGTGCCAAATGCAGACTCCAAAGCTTTCTTCCTGAGTGAGCAAAAGGTGATTAGAAGAGATAAAGTACTGTGTGTGGGTGGTGTGTGTTGGGTTTTAGGGTTGAGGGGTTTTTTTTGGTGTTTTTTGTTATGGTGTGGGTATGTTTTGTTTTTTCCTTCCCCACCCTCCCCTCCAAAGGCATCAGAGTGTCTGGTGCACTGAAAAGACAGATAATATTGCAACACAGTGCCACTGAAGTTAGTTTTGCAGACGTGGAGCCTTGACTGTGTTACAAGGGTGTTGAGTGTTACGCATCCGATGAAATACTTCTGTGGAACAGGGAGGTGGAAGTGCTGAATTTTCCTCTTGGTGGTGATGATACGGAGCTGCTTTTCTTGTCTTCATATTGACTGGGTGATCCAATGCAACTAGATGTAGTCCTCTTGTTTCGTTAAATGTAGAAATAGGTGCAGTTAGTTACAGCAATATAGCTTGTGTTACCATGTTTCCTCCTATTATCTATAGGACGTGTTTGTGTAAAATTGGTATGTTTCCTTCAAGTGTTATCATGACTCTTTGAATTTGGGCAAAAGTGTGTCAACTCCAAGTTAGAGGAAGAGGAGATATGCAGTGCAGCTATTGAAATGTTCTTTTCCTCCACCTTTTACTGTTCTCTAGTGTGTGTGTGTGGCGGGGGGTTTGCTTTTTCACTTGTGTATGAAGAGATCCAAGCACAAGCCTTATAGGAAGGACAAATTCCACTGCAAGGTCAGTAGCTGTCATTAGCTATACGGTGTCCAGCCTGTACATCATATAAAGTGTAATGAGTAGTATAAATCACATTGCAAAAGGAAATCCCAGTTATCCTAAATGTTCTGTTGTTACGTTAAGGTAGATGCTTGCTTGATCTGGACAGGTGACTTGAATCAAAGAACTTCAAAAGATGCCTGTTTTAAAGTGTTAAGTTAGTGTGTTAAGTGACCAGCCAGCCACCTTAACAATAAATGGAAACTGAAAACGGTGTCCTTTAGGATGAAGACTTGTCGTATTTTTTTTTCTTTCCTGCGAATAAAAACCAAAACCCACACACAAGGAAGCAGAAAAAGAAGGAAATCTGTTACTCAGCAGTTTGATCTTGTGCACATCACTATGTTGCAGTGCATAGTTACTTTTAAGAATTTAACTGCTCTTATATGTTCTTCCTTATGTTCAGAGTCTCACCCAGCATCTTCTGAAAAGGGCTGTATGAGTTAGTTAATCAGAAAATGCAGTGTAAAAACTAATACCTTAGTAGGAAAGGTGTGAACAGAGAGGGAAATCAACCTGAACACATTGAGTGATACTTAGCTTTTGATAAGCTTTTGATGCGTTAAAATACACTTCTGGAAATGCAGCAGTAAAGTGGTAATTAAAAATTATGGTTAGTCTTTAAATGGGTGTTTAATTTGTCTTTAATGATGTCAACTGTAGAATGGCAACATTGATGGCGTTTTCCGTGCACGCATGTGCTGTGTTGTTCCTTGTTTTCCTCGTCACTTGGACAAACACTAGGAAGGTTCTGCAGTTTTGGAACTGCATGAAACCGCCTAGGTCATAGGAGTTAGCCGTCTCCAGAGCACAAATAGCATGTGAACCCAAAGAAGCAGATGTTTGTAGGCTGCAGACAGCTCTTTATTTACTTATTTTTAAACATGATTTGAAATGGTAAATCCAGTTTTAAAAGGTGAAGAGGCAATGGCCAGTGTAACATTTTTAGAGGACTGTGGGAGTGTGTAGTATATCTCAGTGGTTACATCTTTGCTATGTTCAGAATAATTACTACTTAAGAGTATATTTCGAAAGATGCAGTGTAAATGGGGATGACTTGATCCATACTGTGTTTTCTTTGTTCTCTTGAACACTGTCTTGAACAGCTCAGCAACTGTATTAATATTTGTTTCCATCTGATTCTTGGCGTGACAATTTTTATTAATCCCCCTTTCACTTTCAGTTTGTCTTTCTAAGCTGACTTTAATGCAAAACCAAACTTGTTTTATTAATTTTTCATACTCTGAACTTCTAATTCTGTTCTCGCTGGCCTGCATACATTTAGCTTTTCAAAGTATAACTTGGCATGGCTTGAATTTCAGTTTTCTGGTATGTAGTTTGTGCCAGTGCAGACACTGGGTGTTCCTCCTTCTGTCTTTCAGGCAAAGGGCCAATCTATAGAGAATCGCTTTCTTGGCATCCAGGCTCCTCCCTGCTCAGTTTTTCAGCTTCCTGCCTTCCTGTGGGTAGGCAACAAGAAATTATTGGCTGAATCTTCTTTGCTTGTTCCTTGTGGCCCTCCTAGACTTTCTACTGAGCAGAAACAGAAAGTTAGGAAGAAAGGAAGTGCTGTACAACGTATCTGATCCATTTACATGTAAGGGGATATTCATAATGCCTAATTTTGGAGCTGGCAGTATGTGGAGTCTGCTCCTGAGAGTGAGTCTGAGCACCAAAACACAGTGATAGGTAAGTTTAAGAGTCTCTGCGGTGCTACAGTCGAAGAGACTGTAGACAGGGGTATAAAAAAAAGAAAAAGGAAATCCAGACTTGACCTTTGTCAGTCCATAAAATACTATTGACTTTAGAGACAACCTGTGTTTTTCCCCTCGAAACATCTTCATAATGACAAAAGACTGAGGAATGTTAGAGTTACTTGACAAACACTAACTCTCATGTTTGTGCTTCTCATTATCTCAATTCACAAGATACCTTTATTTCTTGAAAGGGTGGCCTGCACCTCAGTGTGTGTAGCTCTTGTCCTTGAAATTGTGGGATGATTGCGAGGTTCTGCTGCTCTCTCACAGTTCTCTGCTGTCCTTGTAGCTTCTGAAATGCTAAAAGTACCAACTCATGCATAAGACAAGTGAACACTTAAAAATGGATCCTATTCATGCTTGTGATGCTGGAGCTTACCGGAAATTGAAGAACGATTTACCCCATCTTTTGAGCATTTAAAACTGAAAGGGAAAAGTCTTGTCATCCAGTATTGTGCAGAAGCACCTCGTACCACTGTAGAAAGATACATTGTGCTTTTGCAGCTTTTTTGTATTTTGCGATTCAGCATATTTGGATCAAACCAAGAAGCATGCTTGTAGAAGCTTTCTTGAATTGTATGGTGATAGGGAAGTGAAAAACTGCTATTTCCTAAGTTAAATAGTTCTGTTCCTTTATAAGGTGGGGCAGGTTGGGGCTAGGTTCTAATTTCTGATGTCAGTGACTTCAAACAGGTGAACAGAACTGTCAGGGAAGACCCTACTTACCCTTTTTTGCCCAAGATGGATATTTTGGAACGTAATTCTGCATCATGTGCTCATGATTCCAAACCTTATACTGAAAGCTGTTTAATCCTAAGGCTTGCTAAAATTTGATTCTCTTGGTAGTTTCTCTTCAAAATTAATTGGTGTCATGTATTGCAGTGAGCCCTGTATTGAAACTGACAGCAGTGAGTTAAAGAAATCCTGTATAGTTCCAGCAGTTCTGTTTGTGTTTGTTCATCTGTGCTATTTTCTGTGAACTCTTCTGTCTTAACTGGGAGTGACATTTGATTCCTAAACTACAGTTAAAGGTTTTACTCCTTGCATTTTTCCTCCCAAGATTAATTTTTCTGTAACTACTCAGTACGTGGATGTCTCCTTTGTCAAGATTCCTTCTAGAATATAGAAATAGCAGAATTCTGCCTTAGATATAAGGAGAACTACCTTGCATATTTTCTCAGTGCTGTATCTTTACCTGTCTTAAGTGTCTTTCCTCTTCTATGTTCAAAAGTAGTGATAGTCTTGAGTGTTTTTTCTGTGGCGGTTGAAATGCAATAACAATTCTATGTTGTTTCTTGTTGCAGGAACTTTGTTATAAAGCAGGTGATGAAGAACTTTGATAGCTTGCAGTTGAGGTTGTCTGCTGTTTTTTGACAGGTGATTTTTTTTTTTTCCCTCAAAGATTGCCAGGTGTGGATCAACCACTAATCAACCGCAGCTTTCCAGTTTGTTGGTTGGAAATGGCAAGACTGTCACTAGCATTGAGAAAGGAATTACTCAATTGGTGTAAAAGTCTTCCTTGCTACTTTGAATCCATTTATGGTCCTATTAGCATCTTCTTTCAAAGGAAAACTTTCTTCTCTGTATTCAGGGCTGTATTTGCCTGGGTTTAAGGACAAACTCATAGTTCCTAACATTGTGAGGGCCTGTTCTGAGTCAGGACACCAAGACTTTCTGGAACCAAAAGGAGGCAGTTGCAGTTGTGTACAGGAATGACAGTATTAGGGCTCAAATTGTGACTGTAGAATTTTGAGGATGACCCACATCAAATCAGGCACCACTTAGCTGACATCCATTGCTGTCCTTTGTGGTTACCTGATAAGAGACAAACAAACTTTTAAACTAGTTTGATTTCCTTCAGGTTTTGCTGTAGAGAAGATGTCATATAAGGAAAAAGTCCTTGGGAGGAGGGAAACTGTGGACTCATAAATTGTCAACACTTGTGTCTTGTCTATGCAGTAATGTGCACGTGCAGGAATTTCTGCTTTCTCAAGTGTTTTGGCTCTAGATGGGTAGAGTCTCATGTATCTCCCCTTGTGGTTGTGGTGGTACAGCACATCAGTTACCAACTAGCGCAGTACTAGGTGGAGCAGGCTTGAGACTTCTGTTTTTAATTACAAGCAGGATTCTGGCACAGGAGAAAAGCTGTGTATGATCTCAGCAAAGTTGTCTGGGAGGCATGGCTGATGTTTCCTCATCTAGGAAGAATCCGTAATAGAAGCAAGGGCTAGCATAAACTGTGATAAGTTTGCCACACATTTTCCACACGCTCTCCAGCATTTCATTTCATCACCAGTGGTGTTTTGAAGTTGGCTTCAATTTCACAGCTCTGTTTTTTTCCAAAATGGTGAAAATGACTGTAGTTTTAGGAATTAATTTTTATGTAATGTCCATGTATCCGTGGCAACATTAACTAGCAGTGTTTGGCTCAGTAGGAGACAAATGTCAGTGGCACTTGTGTTTTAGGCACTGAGTACACATAGTTCTTAACTAAAGAATAAGTAGTTACAAGTAACAATTGAAAGGAGTATAGTCAAGATCAAATTACTGTAGATGTGTAGACTTTTTTTGTCTTTGTAGGACTGTTGTGTTAAAGCACCTCTTTCAGCACTATTGGGTGTTTATAGTGCAAATGCAGACTGCTATTTCTCAGATGGCAAAAGGATAAGAAGTAACTGACACAAGTTGCAGCAAGGGGAATTCCAGATAAAGGATTTTTCTCCTTCATCTATAGTGAGGATGGAGAGGCATGGAACAGACAGTCGGGGTGGCTGTGGAATCTCCATCCTCAGAAGTGGTCGGAGCTTAACTAGGCAAGAACCTGAGCAACCTGAGGGAACATTTGAGTCTGAGTGGTAGGTTGGGGTACATGCTGCAGAGGTCTCTCCCAGCCTAGAGTATTCTCTTTCGACTTGAATTGAAAGTTTGTTTGCTTCTTCTAACTGTTGGCTAATAAAACAGAAAGTATAGTTTCTTTATGCAAAACTATGATAATAAAGATTTGCAGACAGCCGCATCAAATAGCCAAAGTGTAAGCTAAAGAAATTTGAAGAGGCATGGAAGCTTCATCTGGGAAAACCAATGCTGGAGAACTTGCACTGTATTTATTTTATTTGTGCACTGTGTTTAAAAAACAAACAAACAAAAACAAACCACAAAACCCAACAGTGAGTAGCTGCCTATCTTGCAGGCATGTTTTCAGCTTTTCAGGAGAGGGTTTCAGAAATCTTTTCAGATCTGAGTGTGTGATAGATGGTAGGAATCTTTTATTTGGAATAATAAACCATTGGAGGCATCTTCACCTGTGTTCCCAACTTCCTATACCGCTCTGAATTCAAAATGATACTTCAATTCTGCCTATGAATTTAAGGAAGTAATTGCAGCTGCTGTTCAGCCCAGGATTGACAGATTTTGTTTTATGTCTCCTAGAATATAGCAGTGGTGGGAGAGGGGTGTACTGGAATTTTGTTTGGTCACCTCTTTTTCTTACTGATATCCCTACCTTTTTAAGTAACACTTTCAACATGTGTACAAGTCACCTTCAGCCTGTTATGGAAAAGGTATTGATAATTTTCAGAGTTAGACTAGAAGTAAAACTGATTTATATGGTTTTATGTTAATAAACCTGCTGGAGTTGACTTTATTTGAGAAAGTGGCTTTGACAGCTGCAGCTCCGTTCTGCCTAAGAAAAAAAGAACACCCGGGATGTTCAAGCTTCATTGTGTGAACATGTCATATTTCATTTTCTGTATGTAGTTCTAAACAGAACTGCCCATAGTCTGTGACATGAAACTGAATCCTAATGATTTATATTATTTCTTTCTCAATATTGTGTTTGGATGTATTTTGAAGAGACCTCTGAAAGATAGGTTTTCTAGAGAAGAGCTACTAATATGAGTGAGGCAAGCTTTTTCCTTTTCCTGATCTCTGTCTGGTAGTAAAATTCTAATTTGCTTGATATTTTGTTATTACAAATGAATTTCAGATTTTCTTAGAAGGTTTATATGGAATTTACTTGTAAAGCTTGATGCCTTAAAATCTTGTACTTTAACTTAGACTTAGTTAATATATAAATATCTTAGCGTTCTTAATTGGAGAAAAGAACAGAAGTAACTTTCTCACCTCTGTGTAGCAGTGGAGGAAGTCCTAAAACAGGTTTAGTAGCTAAAGTGGTTTTAACTTTGAATTTTCTATTTTGCTTTTCCCGTCAAAAATATTTCTTAGTTTTTAGAAGACTTGTGTCTTACCTTTCGATTTCTGACAATAGCCTTAATAGGAATTTTTTTCCTCTCCCTGCCACACGTGCATTTTATTTACTTCACTGTTACTGATGTCATTGCAGGGCCAGCAGCTTTAAATAAGGTTAGCTTTTGGTTTTTATGTGCATGGCTATAATGACTCCCATTGTTACTGCTTTCTTAAGCCATGACAAACTTTTGGTGTTTTTTTTTTTTCTTTTTAAGTATGTATTTAATAGATTTTACCAATTAGATTGGACATCTGTTTGTAGATCAGTAGCAATCAAAATCACTTACGAACAAATTGTTGGCTCATGATGCATCTGAAATATTTCTGGAAGTTCAGCTTCTTTTTAGCTGTTGCTAAGAGATAAATTTTCATTGACATGAGGGATGTGAGGACATGTCAGCATGCTACCAGTTGTTTTATAGGCAGTTAGCTCTGCCGCCTTGCAGATGGTTGGAAAACTCTTGGTAGTGGGTAAATGTGTGCTGATTATCTCATTGAATTAAGGTAACCTTTTGTCGTTCATTGAATTCTGCAGACCAGGCACTGAGCAGCTGCTCTACTGTTGAATTCTAGATTTAGTGAATACAAAGATTATGCTAAAGAGTATTTAGTCCTTTTCCAGGTACTGAGCATTGGACCACTGTGAGAATTTTTTTATTTAGTACTACCTTCAGAGTGTTAGTAATCAGGGCAATCCAATAAGACAGTATCTTCAACATTTTGACTAAACTGTATTTTTCAACTTGGTTGTCACCACATGCTTATTGATATTTTAAAACTTTTGGAAGTAGGTCAGAAAGAGATTGCAAAGACGTGTTGTTTTTTCCTCCCCCCCTACCTGTTTCCCTCCGCCTTTCTTAGAGTGGTGCAAAGGGAAATAAGTCTTGTTTCTGCCTGCTTTTTGTATTGCTAGTTTTGGGTAGTGTTTTGTTTTAGTGTGGTTTGTTTGGTTTGGTGGGGTTTTTTGTTGTGTTTTTTGTTCTTGTTTCTTGTTGGTTTTTTTTTTTTCCCCTCCTATGACAAGTCTGATTTGATACTAGCTCATGTGACAAATACCACTTAAAACTACTTTGAAGTTTATTGGTGAAACTTGCCTCAAAACCAGTTTAAGCAATCTGTTGATTATAAAGTTCATAAATACATCTCTTTATTTTGGATTACACTTGTGATTGTGCACCTCATCTATTGGGGGTGTATTTTAAGGGGATAGTTCATTGTCATGTTAAAACTTGCTTCCTCATACTTTTGAAAACAAATTAGTAGTCAGAATTAGGTTTTTAATTGGGTTATTTTTTCTAAAGACTGTTTTCAATATTTAAATAAAATATTTAGTTTCTAGAAAGATTTTGGAAAGGGATTGAGGAAAGAATCGGAGCATTCCCCGGGTAAAGCTTAAATTACTTGGACTGCAGAAACTGAAAACACTTCTGGATTCTTAGACAGTGTTTACAGACTTTCAAAAAACAGTTAAGGTCTTCAGATCAATACAGTTTTGTCCAAGAAAATTCTATTTTAAGGATCCGAAAGGTGGGTTTTTGAGAATAATCCTGTTCCTTTGGAAATACAGAGGGTAAAGTGCAACTAGAATAAGAGATTGTTACAGCAACTATATATAAAAGGGTATACTTTTATACTGTGCCATTGAAGAGGGGTAATGTACTCTTTTCTGTAACATTGTAATGGATTGAGGATTTAAGGGACCTTCTAGAAAGCCACTTTCTCAAGGCATTACAGTCCTCTTAGCAAGATTTAGAAATAGTTTAGAAGTTAGCTGTGTTTGATATTACAGTTCCTCTTTTCCAGGGGAAGAGGTGAAAAGAGAAGGACTAAGTGTTTTAAGGGTCACTGTCTAATGCACCTTACAGGAGAAGGTGTTTCTGAGATCCAGCTTAGGTTCCTCTTCCCTGCCCTGCTTAAGTGTAACTTTGACTTCATCCTTGAAAGTGTTAGGAGTTTATTTTTATTTTTTTAATCTAGTATATAATGTCTTAACGGGTTCCTATGTTTCCTCCCAACCCCCAAATCGTATGCGCTGACTAGACTTCTCTCAATAAATAGTTGCCCATCTTCCATACAGTTTCAAGAAGTATTGTTGGGGTGTTTCTGTTGAAACTACATTGTTCAAAAACTGGAAAGTCTATTTTGATGTTAGGATTATAATGAAAAAGCTGAGTAAAAATCAGTATTTGAACTATAGTATTTAGAAATGAATCTGTTTTCAAGTTGAGTGAATTTTATTTGTTACGTAAAACTATAGTAAGATGGACATAGGATAGTCTGAATAAATCTTTGCAGAAAGCCTGGGAGCTGAAATGTTTTTCCTCACTGTAAAAATGTCACTGTCAAATGATACACTTTTGAAATTAAGCAAAAAAGGAAGTGACTTCCTATTTGTTTGATTACTCCCAATGTTTTTTTTCCCTAGTAATCAAATTGGCTTCCATTTCTCAATACTGTGTTAACCATTAGGTGGAATACCGTCCATCATAAAAGTTTAAATTAGCTTCTCAGACTGAAGAAATCGCTCTTCTCTTGTATCTAGTAGAATTTTTTATAGATTCCCCAACCCCCCAGTTTACTGAAATGCTGGTATCTAACTCCAGTACATTTCCACAAGTTCTTCTTCACTTCTGTTAAGTAGCTAACAGGTTTCTTTTGTGACCTGGTTCGTGTTTTGAAAGTTAATCATGTTCATAGGGTATAAAAATCTGTGATACTGTCACACTTGAAAAAATGGTCTGCTTAGCATCTGTGTGGCTGCACCAATGTTAAAACTAACTATTGCATAATAATGTATATGAAAATCATAATTCATGTCTTAGCAACTTTTCCTAGAATCTATTGGGTGAGTTAAGGTAAACCGATTATTAATGCTTTCTTCAGGCAAACCAAAATGTAAAAACTCATCCCGTGGTATCTTTCAGTTGTGAGGGACTGTGGCCTCGTGGGAGACAAGGATGAAGATAGGCAGGCTGCACGATAACTTCCGAAGTACCAGCTTCTAGTGTCAGAGTTCAAAATGACAGCTGATAGCAAGGCTTGGTTACAGCACTGTGGTTTCTTAGTAGTGCTGTAATGTGGCCAAAATTAGCACAGACAGGCATTGCACATGGTGGCACTTGTTACAACTTGGGACGTTTTACTTAGTTGTGTGATGTAGGAGTCCCGTTCATCTCAAGTTCACTAGCAAAAGGTGCTTGCTTTTGGGAAGCTTATTAATAAAATATTGCAAAATGCTACAGTTGGAGAAAAAAAACCCTGACTACTTTAATATTAAATTTAAACAGCTCTTTGGAAGGAGTTTCACCAGAGAGGGGTACCACAGGGAATATCGTATGTTACCTTATTATATCACTCTATGGAAAACAGGCTGTTAGACTATAAAGCCTGTAAGAGAGGGTAATTAAATTCTTAATTGGGGCTGATATTAGCAGAGGTACAATGACTAATGTTTTGATACAAGCAAAATGGCAACAGGAAAGCATGACTTAGAACTACATTTCAAGCTAAGACTGCAGCTGTTGCTTGTAAAGGACTATAGGAATGTGTGTTTCTTCTCTTTTAGTCTGTTGATATGTTGACTTTATATAAAGTAAAAATACCAGTTTTGCTCAGAGTTTTTAAAGTAATTCTACAAGAAAGTAATGTTTATATTTTAGTTGTGGTTTTAACTCATTTGTATTCACAAAACAGTAAATACTTAGTCTACAAAAATATTTTTCTTAGTAGATCTATTAAATTCCATCGCAGGTCTATTTGATACAGCTTATACTTGCTGTCAGTACCTATTCCCTCCCAGGTTATTGCCACAGGAGACAGGTTTGGTATTTTTGTTATATGCCTGGCTTTTTATTTCCTAGGTTTGGGGTTCCAAGCACTTTTCAGGCTAAGAGCAGCATAATCTAGAACAGATAACCTGCTCAGTGAAAACAATAGCAAAACATAGGGGTGTTTTTTGTTTGGTTGGTTTTAAACAGGGCTTTTAATGCTGATTTAGTAGAAATGCATGGAAGACGTTTTTTGAGATTTGGTGTTTGTTATGTAACCTCATCAGTGTAAAGCTTGAGGGAAAAGCTATAATAAGTACATGATTAGCAGCTTCCATGGAGGTGCTGAGAAGTGTCCTGTTATGAAAGTGGGAGGCAGTAGCATATAATCTATATAAAACCTGTTCACACTACGTACAGTTCAGCTAAATTCTCCGGGTTCTTTTACCAAATTACCAATTTGTGTTCAGACTCTATACTTACAAGGTGCTATCAGCATCAGTGAAAACAGTATACTGGGGGTTTTTTTGTTACTTTTGTAGTCACTTGAATACTTCTGCGGAGTACTAATTTGGAAGTCACTAATGCAAATACCACAAGTGGCAGATAAGGCCCAAATATTGTGTCCAGATGGATAGACTTCATTCTTTCTCTTTTAAATTTGTGGCTACTTCAGAAACTTCAAGCTCAGTAGTGTTCATTGCTTTGAACAGCCATTCTTGAACTTTTCTCAGGAGGGGACCTTAACTGGTAAGATCTTAACACAGGTTTTGTGGTTTCACTGCTTATAATTAGGGCAAGGAAAAAGCTAACTACGATGTGAGTTTACCATTGTGGTATAGGACACAGCAGAGTTCATGCTGTTTCCTGTCATGTCATAATCTTTATTAGGCTCTTTTGAAGAGTTAAATATTCTAATATTTAGCTTATAATAATTCTGGGAAATGGGAAACACACACGGTAAGTGTTGGACTGTTCATCCACCGAAGGAGGGGAAAAATCATTCTTTCTCACCTTCCTATTTCACTGGCAGTAGCTTCTCCCACCACCTACCTGCCTTTCAGCATCACTTCACACAGCTTAAAAAGTAGCTGGGTTGAGGCCCTGAGTACAGAGTATGTATTTCTTGACTAGAGTAGAACAGACTAAAACATACAGGCTTAAGGCAGTGTTTAAGTTTCCAAAGCCTTGGGAAGGGACTGATGAGTCCCGTCTGTGGTATGTTGGTTGTGCTGCAGGGTCTGCAGTGGTAGTAGCCAGATTCTAAAGCTTCACCTGTACTATCTCGTGTGTTAGCTCAAGAGCTCAAGCTTTTATAACTGGATTAAAATAATCTTTCTTTGATAGTGAATTATAACACTGGATTAAATTGTGGCTAAATTAAATAGATAATCCATTAGAGTAGAATCAAAAGACCAAATTAATGCAGTAAGATAGTTTTTTAGAGCCTAATGCTTAATTTTTCTGATTTGGGGGAAGATTCTGTCTTGAGAGGTCATGCAGATGTTTTATTTGAGGATGGAAAGGCTTTAACCTAAATTATAGAAGAGCTGTTCTGCAAACAAATAAAAAGGATGGAATTTTGTTAATAGAACATTACTCAGAACTGAGTAGCCTGGTTTATCCTGCAGAAGCATTTCTGTAGTACTGTAGTTTTTTCTGTTTAACATCTGAAATAATTACCTAATTTAAGAAGATCCTAACTCTTCTCCAGAATAAAACAAGTTATAAAGTGATATTTCCTTGTAGAGGAACAAGCTGTTAACTTCAACTTTATCTGTATATGATTTTAAGAGATACATGCTGGTAACTAACTCGGAATTTGTTTTGTTGTCACTGATAACAGGAATCTGAAGACTAGCTTTACTATCTGCCTTGTCCGTGTCTAAAGAATGCATTTCTCTTAAGGTTGTCTTGTTTGAATTTGTGTCTTGAACACAAATATTCAAATCTTTTTAATGGAGTGCTAAAAACTTCCTGTTTTGTGCCTAACATTGTACCACAAAGATCAGTTCCTTCCTCAAAAGTTAGAGCATACTAAAATTGTAATGCCATACAATTAAAATACTGTTCTTTTGCTGTAAGGCTTTGCTGCTGATTTCCTTTTTTATTTGTAGCAGATTGACTCAAATATGTGTCATAATTGATACATTGATAAATGATAAAATCATTATGTTAAACTATAAAACCTTGGGCCAGAAGAAAAGTATGCTGTGCTACAGAGCTGTTACACTGCTATGCTGTTCTATCATGTGGCCATCCTGTAGAATTGGGTGAGGTATTTGCCTTAATTTTGAAGACTTCCTGAATTTGGCCAGTACAGATTTTTCTGTGCAAGATCCATAGTGACCTAAAGTATCATCATTCTTTTATGGGGTGAAAACCTGAAGTATCTTTAATGGTGTAAAACAGGAATGCCAAATCAAAACTGAAGTGCACTGTACAGGTTTTCAGGCAGAATCTTTCCTCTCTGTCTCTTTTTCCCTTTTCTCACGGATTATATGGCTTTATTCGAAGGATGCTTCAGACGATGCAACCATACCAGCAGATGCTTGAGACACCTTTTCAACTGTCATCACAACTGATGGGTGCCTACCTGTGAAAACTGGAGATATTTGGCTAGTGTGTTATCCTTGGTAAAGTACATTTTCTCTGGAGGAAAATGTCCTGAGTGACACACTTGACAAGTTAGACGTACAACAACCAAAAGGTAGTGCCTTTTACCTCCTAGCAGGAAGCAGCTTTGTTGCTCTTTACCTTTTCGTTGTGTTTCTAGCAATATAAAACAAAATGCTTTAAATTTTCTGAAATCCCAAGCCATCATGCATATGCCTGATGTGAAAACAGTATTAATAAAACCCCAAAAGTCCATAACAAAAAGCTGCTATAAAATAAAGGGTAGAAGTGTGTGTGTGAAAACACTGCCTTCCTGTAAAAGTTGTCTTCTGTGTGTATGCACAGCAGTATACACACTGTTAGATTTTGAAAAGCACGCTGTTCTCATTGGTTTTTGCTTTGGAGGGATAAAGGTTACTGTACAGTACAGTTGCAGGCTGTTGAATACTGTCTTTTCTACTACTCTTTCTCCTTTGATTAACTGAAGGTCATTCATGACACTGTTCAGGGCCAATAGGAATGGGCTTCTTGGCTTTCAGACTTGCAGACCCTTTATGCTGAACAAGATACAGCTATTTTCTCAGATGTTCTTGTTCTTAGAGATAAAGATTCTTCAGAAGTAGATGAAAATATCTTTGGTTTTCTCATGGCTATTTAAAATTAAATGCTTACTGAATCTTCCATTGTCTTCCATGTCTGTGCTACAGGGGGTTGCTGTTTCAAGCTGTTTGGGTAGAAGAAATTCTGAGAATGCGCATTCTAGGTTTTCCCAGAAGGATTTAGGAGGATTTAGCATGTTGAGCAAATTGAGATTTGGGTCAGCTAGGACACTTCCTCCTCCTGCTTCGTGTTGGTTCAGGAGAATATATGGCGTGGCTGGACCCACAGAACTTCTATCCGCATGTTTTATTCACTGCTGTAATCAGAAGTAAATGTATTAATTTCTAGTACCAGAGGTAAATGAATCTTGAGCTGCTTTTCAGTCTCTAAGTAATGAGTCTAATCTATTGCAGTAAAAGCTCTACCAGTCAATGAGTGTGGTACTTTAAGTAATTCTGTGGTTTAAATCTAATTACTCTACAGCGCTTTTTAAATCAAACTTTAGCTGGCTGCAGGGTAAAGCATCTTAAGCTTTGTCAAACTTAAACTGTACATTATGTGGAATTATTTTAAGAGTGATAACTGTGATCCTGTCTTGTGCAATGTGTTCTGTATTTACAAGAGAAGAATTGCAGCTGTTGAAGTTGGTCAATTATATAGGAAATAATGGGATCGACTTTACTGAGATGCCAGAAAATAATTGAGTGTGTAAATGAGAGCCAGACTCATTAGTCTGTGACATCATACAGTGAATGCAAGGTTTTAATGATAAACTAGGTACTAATTATGAAGCTTTTTCTATGCTACAAATGAGCTAATTTATAAACTGCCAGCACCTGAAGAAGGAAGTCTCTTAGGGCCAGAGGCTTGTGTATTATAACATATTTATTGGTTTGATAAAAGCTGTATTGCATTATCTGTCCAATTTAACCAGGAAGTATTTTTCTTATAATTTAACTGTAAATCTCAAGAGGAGAAAACTGTAGGAGTGTGATTTTTACGTTCTAATGCTGCTTAGCAGTAGCAATTCAGGAATTAATGCAAATAACTGTTTTAAACAGCTTCTAGGGAAGAGATTTTTTTTTTTTCTTCTCAGAAGTGATTTCTGTGTGCTTTGGGGTACTCTATTTTTACACATATTCATATACAAATGTATCTTTGTATATATATATAAATGTTCTATTTGCATCACTCATTTATACAGTGATTACCAACCTTTTTGTCTTATGAAGACTGACAGATACTGATTTTAAAAATAGAAAAATAGAGTGCAAGATTCAGTGGGAGTGGAAGGGAAAAGACAGAATACTGCCGGGAATGAAAGAAAGGTGAAAGAAGAAAATTCTCTGTGTACTGTTAACTTTGTAATGGTGATATTAGTTGTTGAGAGCAACTTCCTTTCTGCAGGTACAGGCAGCCATTCAGCAGTGTTGATGTTTTTCACTTGTCTTTTCAAGTTAGATGAGTAACTTGGTGATAGCTGCAGCCAGCTGCAGATGCTTGGGCCAAAAGATGCAGGCTTGCTGTAACAAATGGCATGGCATCATGTTCCACTACAATAAACCAGGCTTTTATTGCTGACAGATTGTTTGATAGTCTTCTGAAATCACTCACAAAATTGTCCTGGAGCCTGTAGTGTCAGTGTGTTCCTCACCTGTGAGATGATTTTATGAGAAAGTCATGTGAGGGGTGGGAGAAACTCAGTAGGACAGCCATTCAGGTGGTGATTGATTCTTCTTTTTGTCATAAGAACTTAAGGAATGGTCTCTGCACTATCACACT
Organism: Limnodromus scolopaceus; assembly: GCA_028565335.1. Classification (NCBI taxonomy): domain Eukaryota; kingdom Metazoa; phylum Chordata; class Aves; order Charadriiformes; family Scolopacidae; genus Limnodromus; species Limnodromus scolopaceus. The sequence goes on along the minus strand of JAOXNO010000002.1, from coordinate 16,440,242 downwards.
TTCTTACTGCTCGTTTATGGAATCTTGAACATCACTTAAATAACCCTGTTAAGATGTCTGGTTTTGGAGGTGGGCAAGGATTTCTAGGCACTTGAATCCCAATTCAGAACTCAGAGCTACGAAAGTATATGAGACTAAGCCTTACGGAGAGTTAAAGGTTATAAGGAAGACAAACAAGTTATGTCCTTTCCTCCTCCTTTTGGTCTAGTATTCATAATCTGTGAAATTACATGTTTACCTGGAGCACCTTAAGTATTCTGATGGTTAAAGGGATAGAGAATTAGCTACTACTCTGAGCATGCTCTCTGAGAATTTTCGGAGTTGTCATTGCCTCAGTGCCTACCTGTGATGCTTAACTGTAATCTTCAGATAACACGTAACAAATCATAAGTGACTGGCTCTGGTCCTCAACCTACCAACTGCTGCTTTTTTTCACCTTCAAATGTATTTTTTTTTTTGTAGTAAAGCTTTGCGTTTACTGAACTTTCCCTATTGAAAAATTAAGCCTTGAGAAATTTTTGTATTTCCTGCAGAGCTGGTCCTTGGTTTTCTGGTCCATCTTAAGGATCTTAAATTCCAAACCTAGTCTGCTGCCAGAAGACTTTCTTCTGCCATCCTGACTTGGTGACAGCCAGGCTTCATCACGTGTCTTCTGTTGGCTATGTTCATAAGAATCAGAACGCTGCATTCCCTGTAGGTCCTGCTGGTGCCTATGACCTTCCTGTTGTAGTTACTCCTGCAAGAGGAAGGGAGCAAGGCAGCGTCTCTGTCTTCAGGCTCTAAAGGAGTCGTTTGCTGTTGCGTAGACTGCTTTTCAGACTATTCCTCGTGAAAACTGTGTTGTAGAGCTGCAATGATCAGGATATACTTTAGAGAGCATTCTGCCCACTGGCATGTTTTTTGGCACCTCTCTCTGTTACTTGTGGTGTCCCGTATTTTCTCAAGCAGAGAAGTTTCATTGCCTGCCTGTAATAGTTACTAGGATTGCTTTGAAAGTAGCATGACTAAATAGCTTTGGATAGTAGTTGTTGTTTCAAAGAATGGGAAAACCTTTTCATAAGGGCTCGGGGTGAGTGGGGATTTTTGCTTTTGTTAATTGCTAAGAATACTGTTGTACTTCATGCTAGGTTATCCCCCTCTTCCCTCCCACCCCAGTCTAACATGTGACCGCTATTTTCAACTCATTTGTGGTGTAGGTACTGTACTGTGTCTCATAGTAAGGCCTGATATTACACGGGAGCATGTTTCTATTTCCAAAAGAGAGGACATGGAGGCATGAACTGTGCCTAGTGAAAGCAGAGGGGATGGGACAGGACACAGCATTGTCTTGGGAAGATAAAAACTTAACTTCTAACTTCCCCACTTCTTGAAATGACATCAAAGATTTATTCTGTCTGAAGCAGATGATGTGTGTGCACTTTGATAAAATATAAGTCATGACTAGGTATTTCAATTATATCATCTAGGATTTTGCTTGGGTGCCTATCTGATAGCCAGCAGTCCCATTGCATGAAGTGTACTGCCCGTCTCATCTCTTAAACTAGAGCAGAGTAGAAAGGTAAATGTGTGTGGAAGTGATTAACATTATGCTTTTGAGTTATTGCACATGTTCTTTAAGCACATTTTTAGTGTAACTATCTCTGTTTTGCCAGAGGTTTCCATACTGCATTACGTGGGTGTCAGGGCTCGTGATATATATGGTGACCGTCATGCCCTGTCCTGGGAGAGACTGGGGTAAAAACTTCAAGCTGGAGACATGCCCAGGCTGCTGAAAACTGTTCAGTGTGTCCTGGCAGCTACATATGGAGCTGTGATTGCTGCCACTTTTGTAGAGTTGCTGTTGCTCTTGAATTCATGTAGCAAGGAGTGTTGGTGTAGTTCTCTTAGCTGGTTCTGTCACTTCTGTGCAGTCAAGTGACTCAACACAAGTTTCCCCAGCCCATGGATGTGATGTTTCCCAAACTGGCTTTGCACAAGCCACCTGCTGCTGCTTTTGATTTCCAAGCCAACTAAGTCTGGGAGCCATAATGCTAAACCACATCTGTGTTAGAAGAATTAAACACAAGTCTTAAAACAGGAAGCTGGGAGGTTGTCATAGCCCGGGCTTCTAGATACTTTATTTTGGTGGTCTTCCTGCTTTTTGTCAGTGTGAGTTTCTGTGGTCAATAAGAAAAGAGTATCTCTCTGCCTCAAGAAAATGTAATGTAAGCAAATAGATCATTAATGTTGGGTTTTGCTCAGACTAAATATAAATGCCTTTGTTGTATTATGTATTAATGGTCTTGGTTTGCTTGGGTTACTTTATAATGCACAATTGTTTTAAAGGAAATGAATCTTTTTTAACTTTGTTCAAATACACCAAGCCTAATTGAAAGGCAGTTCGAACTGGATCTGGTTTAATGAGGCCCGCTTCTATCAAATTTACTGCTTTAAACCCAACTACAAATAAAGTGAATTAAAGACCAAATTATTTCAATATAGATGTGCATTGAGCCAGAGTGTTATAATGATTAATTTCCTCAAGTGTTTAATTCCCAGTAGGTTTTTGTGTCAACAGCCAAAAAGGAATTTATTGACTTTACATTAAGCATAGTTTGGTCTAGTTGATTATATTATTCAAGTGTGAATTGGTGGGTGGTAGAAGACTGTGTTGTATCGGAATTTTATTTTGTCTTAAGCAAATTATCTCATGCCTTATTAACTACCAGTGCTTAAAATGTTAGTTCTGGCTCTTGGAATAGATGCCAGGGCACTCAGAAGTGGTTTTAGCGGGTTTCTCCTATTCATGATGTAAGAATATCTGTATTCAAGCAGTGTTTTCCCCCTACCCTGCCATAAGTGTGCTGTTAAGACTGCATAGTAAGTTTGAATGTTTTGTGGCAGTTTCACTAGTTGGTTTTTTTATTTCATAGAATAAGATCTGCAAGTTCACTTTCAGTGTATACAAATTTACAGACCGTTTTCTTATCTGGGATAAGCATAGTTTAGACACAAAACACTTCCCATTGCTTCCCTTCCAAGTCCTGTCCTACATCTGTTGCTCTAAATAGATTACTTTCATTTGTCTCTGTGCATTTTATGGATTGCAGTCAGGAAACATGATTTGACTAATGTCTCCTGTCTCATGCAAAGATAATGCTAGAGGAGTATCTGGTTTTTTGGGGGTGTGCTTTAAAGGGCAGCAGATGCCATGTGGAGTAGTTAATACAGCGTATGTATCATTGTCAAAGAAGTTGTATCCTCAAGTGCATTCTTTTCTCCTTTACCCTAACGTGGCATCAAAATATCATTAGAAATGATGGGTGTTGAAATAGATGATCCTGATAGACCTTTTAATGTTTCAATTAAAAATTGTGCTGTACAAATCTAAAAAAAAAAGGGGAAAAAAAAAAAGGCAGACTTCTAGTTGGACATGACAGCCCTCCAGTTTGAAAAGTAATTACTGTTGGATCAAACTTTCTGTTCCATGTCTGTTATCAAGTTATCTATCAAAGAAAATGAGATGAGTGATTAAAAGGTTCTGATCAAAGGCAACTGATTTAGCTTCACTGGAGGCTCCCATCTTTTAATTTAAAATGTATCTATGTCTAACTGATTACCTCTCACATTTATAAAGAAATATTGACATCCTGCTAAAGTATGCAGTGACCTCACTTCTCGCTGAGTTGTGTAGGTTTCACTGCAGGCACTCAGAAAGCATTGATATTCCTGTAACCTTTTGAGGCAAGATATGTGTTTAGTGTATTAATGAGCTGGTTGAAGTGATGTACAGTAATTTCATCCTTGGGTAAAAACAGATGTGAAAGATTCTGTTTTAATATTTAATCAAGCTCAAAGCCTCTGTTGGCTTGTTTAAGTTGACCTGACAGCATTATACCTGGAAACACTTTGAATTAAACTCTGAGTGCTTGACCTTGTTCAAACAGTTGTAATTTAATAAGGCTGCTGTCTTTGTGGAGATAGTGCGGCTAATGGGTAAATCCTTTCTTGGCCAGGATTGCTTTTTATTGCAGTGGAAAAACTTCCTATCTGCTTTTAAAAAGATTTTAATCAGATGAAGTAACAAAAAATAAACAAATAGCAACCATCATACAAAACTTCTTTCGCTAGTCCTAGATTATAGTTAAAGAAGGGATTCCAGAAGATACTTACTTTCTTCAAATATCTTCCAGCATTCTCTTGTGACAGGTCCCTGGCAACCACTATACTGTAGTTCATTTCTTGCCAGAAATTTTCTTAGGGTTAGGAAGCTATTTCTCAAGTGGTATATGTTGGTTTGGCCTCAAAGTCAGTAGAGCTTGCATCAATTTAAGGGAAAGGGAATTTTTTTTCTCCCACTTGTGCCTGCAAAAATGTTTCTAAACTTTGATATGTTTCCCAAAACAATGGGACCTGGGAAAGAAGTGCTTGGATGTTTGTGAACGAGTGTCACTATATTACTTAAGCTTTTGTGTAAAGAGGTGGCGATGGGGTAGGAGAAAGGTACTCAGTGAGCGCCAGAGTAGGTTTCAGTGTGGTATCTGGGGTCTGAATGAAGCAGGCTATGTAATATTGAGAGACAGGTCCTGAGACAGAGGAGTTCCATCTTTGTTCTGCTAAATATGATTTGAATATACTGAAAACTTGGTCATTTTCTCTGGTCTCATTTTTCCAAAGGAGTTGGACCTATATGTCAGTTCAAATTCACTTACTTACACTTCCACATAGCTTTGCTTGTTTATTTCTAAGGTTCACCTTAAAATGTTGTCAAATCACTTAAAAAAACCAAAAAAATGTATCTATGGGCAGTCTGAGTAAAACTCGAGACAGATTTTAGGTATAGGTTGAGCCTTACCTAGAGACTTAAGGTTTGGATAGAGAAGAAAGAATAGGAGACAAATAAAAAGGAACTGGCAGTTAAGAAGAAAAATGGAAGAAACTGAAGTACTGAAATTTAGATGGTTACATCATCAGGATCCATATCATTCTAATTCTGTGTCCATATGTAATACAAAGGCTTAATAAAACTGTGTCAGACTTCTTAAAGATTTACTGGGCAGAACCGTGCTTCTGTTAGAATTTCCCATCAGATCTGCTCTTTGGCAGTTTGACTGTCTTACTTCCCTAGGTTAAGAATGTGTGTTAGTAATTCTAGAGGCTACATAGTTTAAATAGCAATAGTAAAATCAGAATTAATTTGAAATCATTTTCATTGTGAAATATAGCAGCACTTAATTATGCTACAGTGTTATTATGAAACATCATATGGTTGTTGCTAAAGAGTATTAATATAGTTCGAAAGTACATACTGGCGAGGACTGCATATACTCACAGAAAGCTGCCCCATGTTGTAACAAATGTGCCTCATGATGCCAAACAAAATCATCATTTATTAAAACCCCTTTTTCCTCACTCTAGCAAAACATGACTTATTCTCAAGTTCAGTAAGATAATTCCAGTTTTAATGTAATGGAGTTTACATTGATATAGAACGTTACGTTACAGCTTTCTTTGTATTCCTAGGATGCAGTTGATAAACATGATATATATGGATGCATGCATTTAACACTCCTGTTCTAGAGTCAGGCGATGGATCAGGGTAAGCCTGACCATGTGTTATAAAGAATTATGCCAATACTGACTGATGCCCCAGAGTGGATCCAGCACATTCTGATTTTCTTCAATCATCAGTCTCTTCAAAGGCATTAAAAGGAAATAGCTGTTCCGAGTTCTGCTAAACCTCACTGAAGCATAGCTAGTTGTGGGTGGTCTGTGACTTATGTGGGTGAAGAAAGGAAAACAAATGTAAAATAAGAGTTCTTTCATCTTATAGTTGGTTACTTTATTGACACCTTGTGTTTAGGGTTTTAACTGCTTCTGTGGTTTGAGAGCTTGATAATGATTTGTCAGTCTTGAGTTTGCTTCTCCGACCTGTCATCACTGTTGTTTTGTGCAGTAGCCTGCTTGTTCTAAAGCTTGTGTTTCTACTAAAACTCCAGCACGATTGTAAGGACACCGGTGATGGGAAGTGGCTGTCAACTCTGTGTTAGTGTTGGGAACTTCTGGAAAGACTTTGGTTTCAGTTTCAGTCTGTGTTTTGTGGATCTTCTTCAGATTCTGCTTTGCCTGTTGAAACGTTAGGTGACAGCATTTTGACAGTTTATTGTTGTTTGGGTTTACCCTAGAAGGCTGATGATACGTATTGCTTTTCACCTCCAGGTAACCGTTTGAATTACGATTCAGGCCCGTTACTATGGGAGGGTGTCTTTCCTACTTCTGGGCTTATGTAAAAGACAGAGGATCTCAGTCCAGTTCTTCATGAACAAGTGTCCATTTTAGACTTCATCGGGGTAATTTCATGGTCTTGCAAGTTTCAGCAGAGTCTGGGCTATTGATTTCCTGTAGCACAAGGAATCTGTGAAAGCGTTAGCCTTTAATGCAGTCATCCCTGTTTTGATTTTTTTAGAGTGTCTGAAGCCATCTGATGAACACGTTTGAGGAAACTTCATGGGCTGTGTTTGTTTTACAGACTAAAAATGCATAGCCCTTTTTCCGGGGCTGTTACAGTGGCAGGATTCTTCAGTTGTCTCATTTTGTTGGTAGGACCTTGCAGGTGGCTGCCTGTTAATTGCCATTTCACTCATGGGGACAAGTGTGGCTGCTGTTTAGAGCCAAGATGTAGAGGTAGGATGTGCTTTTGGCAGATGTATTCTGTGCAATTCGTTTCTCTAAGAGAAGGAGAGAGGCTTGAATTTAGGCTTACTTGATTTGCATGTGATTGAACCACCACCCTGCTTTACCCAGTCCCAAACCAACAGAAGAGATTAGTCTCAAGATGTAATTTATCTTTTTAAAATGAGTATCTTAAGAGTTTTCAGGCTACTTGTTACCAGTTATTTTTGGAATACAACAAAAGCGGGAGCACAGGCTTCATTCTGTCAAAATAGGCTCATAATTCATGAAGGTGTGACACTGTTTAAGGTATTAGATGTCTCCTTGGAAGATAGGTGTGTGAGCAGATTGGATTCCTAGGAAGCTTCCAGGCCACTTCTTTACACATCTTTATAGTACATGCTGCTGTAGAATGCTGCTATTAGCATGAATGTTCAGTATGTAGTTCCTTTATCCTGTGGTTATGAAAAGTTAGACTTACTACATTTAAAAATAGACAGCTTGCTAAATCTGGGTATAGCTGGGCCTGAGGGGAAGGTGTCTAAAGTTTTGACTTGTGCAGGGTTGTTTTAAAATGCAGCCCAATAGAACTAGGCAAGAAAAAAAACCTAATTCCAGTGTTGTTGCAGATGGACAGGTTTTGTTTGAATGGGAAGTCTCTAGTTTCTATTCATCTTTCAACAGTGCTAGTTTTTTCTGAAACATACGGATCTTGGATATATACTGCTGGGATCAGTAGAGATGCTTAAGGTGAGGCTGGCCCAATATCCAGGAACAGGAAAAGTATTGGAGTTAAAATGTCCACGAGGGGAAAAATAGTACATTTGTCAGGGTTACATGACTGCCGGTTTACTTTCTGCTTTCCTGCATTAAAAAACTTAGTTACATTGCAGCTGCAGTCAGTGTCAGTCAGATGTATTTTACCCATCTTCCCTTGGAAACTCGCCATTAAGTTAAACTCTACGAACCATTAGCTGGTACTCAACCACAAACGACAAGTAAGTTTTATGGAAATTAAGAGTGGTGAGGAGATGCCTTTGGAAGCATTATTTTTGAGAGAAGAGGAGGGACAGCTCTATCTACATCTTTGTTGGTGAATTTTCAGATAATGGTAAAGGTGGTAGTCAGCTAAACAATTCATATATGATGCTGGATTGGATGCAGAGTATGTGTCCTCTTGGTAAGATGGAGACCCAGGGGAAATAGAGAGGACGAGGAGGAATATTGGGGATGTAAGTGTGAGCATGAGGGGTATAGTTTGAAAATTTGGAGGTGAGGAGGTAGTGAAAGAAATACAAGATGGGTAATTCAGTGAGAAACCAAGTTTCACTAGATGTGTCGTTCTGGGAAATGAACTGCTTATAAAGGTCCAAGACTCTAGGTTAAGCTAACTTTGTTATTATGAAACTAAATACTTTCAAAATCTCATGGGTTTAAGGGGTATTTCATAGCCTAAAATAAAAAGGGAAAGCTGTGATTGTTGTTTTTCTTCTTTTATAGCAACAGATGCGGATTTCAGCATCTTGTTTAAACAAAGGATCTGCGTATTCTGACCCTTAGCACAGGCTGTGGAATTAGCCAGCTAGGATAGCCAGACATAGGAAGGAAAAGTACTTCCATTTCTTTGGTGTGATGTCTCTGCCCTTTCTGTCCTCTTCTCTCCCATCCTGTTCCCATTACAAAAAAATGATTCCAAGAAATGCATTTTTCCATTTGCATACCTTAATGGAATATGCAACAAAGCTAGGAACTGCTTAATTTTATTTAATACATTTAACTCACGGATCATTTTAAGCTGCCTCTTTTTTTTTTTTGGCTACTGGCTGAATGCAAAATTGGCAGCCCAGTGAGTGGCTTTGCTTTGGTTACACTGTTTGGCGTGTATTCTTAAGAGATTACCCCTGGAATCTCTTGTATATACAACTCTCCATCCTTTTAGAAATTGTGTAATATAAGTACAAAACATCATTCCTGTCTGAAAAGTATACAATGATATTTGATGTGCAGAGCTCTCTAGAAGTTGGAGAGCTGTAAAAAAAGCTGTAAAAAAAAGTATGCTTTCCAGGGGTTGGGACAAATTTGAAAACTTGTTTATGTAGTACTGATTAGTGTAAAGCACTTGCATTTTTTTGTTGTTGTTGCAAGCTTCTCCATTTGCTTTGCCTTCCTGCAAAATAAATACACGCATATGTAATTAAAGCAGGAATCATACTAGGTTAGTTTCCTCAGTAGGAGGTACAAATAATTTTACAACTTGTTTGTCATGACTACAGCTTTATTTTCTGAAGGTGCAAGCAATTAGCTGTGTTGATTTAGCTGCAGACTTAGTATCAATACCCTGCACTGTGCCTACAGAGTGATCAGTGTCACATTGAGTGCTGCTTGGTAGGATCTATCTAACAGGGTTCTGTAACACCAAGCCCAGGGGGGACTAGCAGCATGAGCAGCAGTTTGCTTTTGACAGCAGAATGTCCTTGTTGCTATTGATTGGGTTGTTCAGTGAAGTGAAAAAACATTGATCCGGCTTTAAACTGGTAGTTATATGATAATCCTGGAGATGAATGAGTATCAAGTGAAGTATTGCTGGGGGGAGAGGGCATGGGGGGAATCCAATACTTTTTTGTGTAGCTAATAATAGGCTAATGATATTTTTAAAATAGATGTTTTATTATATAGATCTGCACTAAATTAAATACAACTAATAAATATGAAACAGATCTTTCTGCACAACAGATGTAAACAGTGGTTAAAGGACATGTGTCTCCTCTCCCTAAGCTCCCAGATAGTTGTTCTGTGTGTATCTCTCCAGTCCGGGGCACTGTAAGCAATGCCGATATCTTCACTGGTGATGGAGGGTGAGGAGTTCCTCTTCCAGTATTTTGGTGTCTGATTGATGGTTATATTTGGCACTGAGCTGCTCTGAAACAACATAACACGTATGTTTTGCAGCCTCTGTCAGTTAACTCATATTTAAGTCTCATCTCCCTGTCCCCATCTCACCCCCTGTTACTTCTAAAGCTGTATTTTTCTTTTCCCTCTTTCGCCCCCCTGAAATGAAGAATCCTGAGATATTGGGGGCTGGAATATTAACTTGGAGCTGACTCCTCCTATATTCGATCTCCTCACTCTCAGGAATTATCAGGCTAAGTTGGATGAATGAGATGATATTGCTGGTGTTAGTTTTCTGGGTTTTGAGTCTGCTTTGACTTTTACACTGTTATCTTTGGGGTGGATGCTTCTTACACAGCTCACTGAAGGAATGGAACAGGCATCTTGAATATGAGATGGGAGGACACTCTTCCCCAGTCAGTGTTTGATAAATGTCAGTTAAGGAGAGGATTAAATGCTACTGTTCTATTGTTTAGCCTATGTTTTGGTGAATGGCTGCACCTCTATGCTCCTGCTACCTGAGCGTTACTGGTGCTCGTTCATCCTGGGATGCAAGCTGACTTGGCTTTACGAGGGGTGACAGCATCTCAAAACGCTGTACTTGCAACACTATGTTCTTGATTGCTTGTTACCACTGCAGCGCACCAGTTCAAAGGGTTATGATGTTAGGGGGTTGGATTAAGGGGCTTTCTTGTTGTTGCACTGTGTACTTAACTTTCTACCTCCATAAAGCTTCAGTTGCATGCACTGCTATAAAGACAGCACGGAAAGATCTATGTGGAGATCTTAATTTCTTTGTTCAGTGTGGTCCACAGAGCCTTCTCCAAATAAATGTGCCAACTGTAATTTACGCTTATGATATTATATTGGCAGAACAGACTGCAGGTCAGACTTTCAGAAATGCCTTTTGTCTTTCCCATCCCCCTAAAAGATTAGTCTCTGAAGTGTTTGAATTGTCTGTGTTGCATGAGCTTCAGAGATAGTGATGTAATTTTGAAGAAAACTGATTTATGATCTGCTGTTTTTAAAAAACAAAAAAACCCCAAAAACCAGCCAAACAGAAAACTCAACAAGCCTGAACTCTCTCCGACAAGAGTGTTGCAGTCTTGGATTTTCAGCATTGTAACTTCAGGCAGATCATGTTAGTTAGAGATAAACCTACATAACTGTTGAAGAATCCTTTGTCCCGGCTTGTATCCAATTTCTTCAAAAATTCAAATGGTCCTTAGTGCAGGAGGTCTGATAGCTGTTACAGTGCAGCTGAAGAGAAGCTGTTAGAACGCAACGCACAAGCTAAATATTGGGGAAGAGTTTTTTGATCTGACCACTTGAAAGTGGTTTGATTATGGCATACGTTTCATTTCAATGGCTTATTTGGAAAGCAGATGACTTTCTAATATGTGCCTCTGCATATATTGTCAGAAAGCAGTTATTCTTCTCTGATAAATCTGGAAAAACTAGAGAAAAACTGGAGTCAGTCCAGGTGTTAGTGTAGTAAACCTGAGTGGAAACCAAAACCTACCAGATTCCTCTTACAGATAGAAAGGGGAGGGAGGAAAAAGGGTACTAAGCTTTAAAGAAGCGTAAGTGATTTCAGTATTATTGCTGTTCTACAGTACAGTCTCTGACTGTTTTATCTTCATGTGTTTCTCTGCTCCTTTTTAGTCTTAACTGTCAGCTCTAACAGCCTTCCAGGAAGGTTAATGTTGACAGGGAAAACACGCCCCCTAACCAGCTTCCTCCCGCAACATTCATTATCCTCAAATTCGCTACTAAAGCATGATCATTTGCTGATCTCATCTTATATTTACCCTTCAGTCTTGCTTTACACACTTCTTGCGATCAGATGATTATGTACTTAATTGAGAAGCTGGAAGTGGCAAATCAGTTCAAGTGCTTGGCTGTAGTAGTTGTCCTCAGCATCAAAATTGTGATGATACCGCAACAGAACCTGGTTGCAGAACCGTATTTGTCTTACATGCAGAATTTAAGTGTATGCACCTGTGTATACATTTTCCCCTCTCGTCCCTGCTAATCTGGATATAAACCAGTCCTGTTGCCCATGTTGTATTTTTTCCTGCTCTAGCACAATTTGTTGCGTGTAGTCAGGGAATTTACAGAAACACTACATTAGATCAATTTAGTATAAATTAAGCCTGCACATTGATAGAATTTATTCAGCTGCTTTATTTCTGGCATCATAAAGCGTTGTATCTTTTGATTTGTGATTAGATTACTGGGGTTAGACAGCAGTTGTAAGAATTTAGAGCTCTGGCCCGCTGTTCCTACAAGTGAGGGACTGTTGGGAAAGACACACTTAAAAACTGTTCAGGAGGCAAAACAATATACACAAGACTTCAGTTCTTTCCTTGAAACTCCTTTTGATAGTTTTCCTTCTTAGAGAGGAGGTGGGCAGACCATTTAGAAGAAAATACTGATGCACCTAAACTCTCAACATATGTTGTGCATACTTCATACTGTAAAAGTATAGACAGTATTTGTACACGTATTTATAATCTGAATTTTGGAGAAGGCCTGTTCACGCAAATGGGAGGTCTGCATTAGAGCTGCATGCTGTTTAAAAAAACCTGTTTCAATGGCAAGTTTATTTTCAGAAACATGTCTAATGGGCTTGAGACTATTCTACATGTTAATTGCTACACAGAAATGCTCTTTCTAGCTTTAGTTACTTGCTAAAACTAAGCTAAACTTGGGTACTTCCCGCCACGTAAATGGTGTATGCTGAGATGATGTGTTGCTGTAGGTGACAAGTGCTGGATGATTTTTGTGCCCAGGAACCTATTTTGGGGACACCTAGAAATTCCCTTTCCCCCTGCCATGGTCAAAACTGAAGTGTTGGATTTCTGGTGTTCCCTCTCCACATTCATGTGATCAAGTATTTTCATGGATTTGCCTTTGTGGACTACGCATACAATTGTTATGCTTACCTAATAGGCATCTATTCTTACAAGTAAATGAAAGGGCTTGGTTGTCAGATGATAACTTTTCAAACTGGAATAAAATGAAGGCGTCTCCCTTAATATTGCTTCTGATATATCTGAATAAGTGGAATGGTTAGTCTAAGAAAGGTGTTACTTTTTTGCTGTAACACTATGAATTGCTTGTTAGTTTGTGGATATGTTGTATTAAGAATAGAATTGCTTTAAAATACTAAAATGATGTCTAGGGCAAATAGTGACATTTCTTTAGAGAAATTTATGCTTGCTTTGATTTCTGAGCAGATCGAGTAGAGATGAATGAACATTCCCTAACTCTGCTAAATTAGAGCATTGAATGAAGACTGACAACTACTTCTAAACTGCTTTATGTTGCAGGTGGCCCAGAAACTCTTCACTTTGACAGTTATTGCAGTCTCCTCACGGTCTTTTGTGTGTACTTGGGGATTTGGGGTGGGGAGGAGGTTCCCTCTGTCTATGTAAACTTGGAGCTGAAAAGTTCTTGGTATGGTGAGAATGAATTAATATTAATTTCTTAAGTTACTTTCTCAGAGCTGATGCCTTTTTACTAAAAGTGTGCTGTAGACTTCTCTCTGCTCCGCTCCCTCCCCCCCATGTATTATTTAGGGGATAGGGGACATGTGTCTCTACCGACCATGACACATTGACACTATGTGTGCAGAACTGCAGTCCAATTGCATATTCGGCCTCAGCTCGAGGGATAGGGTCAGAGTTCCTCGGTGGAACAGTCTGTAAGTTCCATAAGCAGCCCTCTCTTCAAGTCTTTTTATTATCAGCCATCCGAAGATGGTGTGAAAGGAGCCAAATCACAGTCCAAAACAGAAGCTGATCTCTTAATTGAATCAGTGTTTTACCAGCTGTTTCTAGCTTAATTCAGAT
>JAOXNO010000002.1:16387471-16411577 GCA_028565335.1 Limnodromus scolopaceus | reverse complement strand
ACCTTTGTCCTTTATTTTACCTTCAGTTAAAAACAAAAAAAAAAAAAGGGGGGGGGGGGGACTGGGGGTGGGTTTGAAATAGGGAAGTAAATGAATGTTGGCTAATGGCCATGTCTTTTCCTACAGCAAGAAAAAAAATCTTGGAAAGATAAATGAGATTGTGGACCTGGATTTGTTTCATTACGTGAATGATATGTGATGTTTTGTAAATTATTCATCAGAGCAAGCCTTTCTGAAATGGCTAAAGCACTGTTATATCAAAGGGAATGAGAATGGTATGGTTGCCAAGAGGAGATTTTTACTCGATTCCACTAGAGGAATAATTTTTCTTTTAAAACTGTCTGTATTAAGCTTTAAGTAGCAGTTAAGAAATGTCCACAAGATGCTGCAAGTGAACAGTTGTGTTTGGATAGTTCTGGACCTTTTTTCTGCTGATGAATATTGGTGTAGTTTTTGTATTTTTTGTTAATGTCATTTTCCTCCAAATACAAGTCTGTTTAAAAGTATAATGATGGGACAGATCTGTTGAATTATCTTACTGGCAAGAACAGGAACTAGCTCATTTTCTTTTATTTGTATATGTGCTGTTTTTAACTTGCAGGTGAAAAATTCTGCAGGTAATTGGTATATCCTTTCCCACCTATAGAATTACTATCTCATTCAATGCCGTCCTGCCAAAACTCACAAAGAATATCATTTTTTTTTTTTAGAAATTTTTGAAGCATGACTGAATTGGAAAGCTGCCAGTTTCATAGCTTCAATGATTAATTTTGTCCAGGTAGCAATTTAATATTTCAGCTATCCATATAATCCATAACAGGGGTCTTGGTACGACAAAGAACCACAGAGGATGTTTGTTCCTAAAGCTCAATAATATAAACCTAGTTTGAGTATTTCTGTAGTATGTTGTGTTGAGGTATAAGGGCACATCTACATGGAACTGATGCCTTCTCAAGAATACCCTTAAAACAAGCATTTCCTACTTCCCAGAACTATAATGGAATATAGATTCGTAGGTCAAGTGAAGGTAGTCTGTCAGCTTTTGAAGTGTTGCGGTGTAGAGAGGAAATGTAAAAATTGAACATGAAAACAATAAATAATTACTTTGATATATCAAACTAGCAGCATCCCTTAGGTAAATCTGGAAACTGGGAATTTGAGAAAGAGAAACTATTTCAATTTTTGAGTTGATGTGATAGTAGCTGCTATGAACCAGTCTGGGAAGGTAGTCTTATTTGAGTATCCCACTTGAAGAAGTAGTTCCACATCATTTTATTTGTTACAGATCTGTTTACAGATATTTCTAAGTAGGCATTTATATATGGATATTTTGGATGATGCAGGTAAGTAGTTTCATTAAGGCTCTAAAATTTACTGCAGAAACTGGTTTGAGGTATTAAATCACTGATAGTTTGTCACCATAGCAGATTAGGAGGATTGAGAAGTAAATTTAAATCAATTCTTAGGTCTGTCTTTGTATTGCTTCCAGACGTTGAAAGATTTGAATGTTTGTCTTAATTCCAGTTGTGTATTGTAGCTGATGGGACTCATCAGACTGTAATGGGTTGGTCTGTTGAATCCAGTGTTTTTACCTGAAAACGGTATTTTCAGGGGGAGGTGTAAGTTGTATTGGATGGAAAAGTAATAAAGTATGTCTTAAATTGGAGAGTTTTTGCAAACGTTACTGTTTTTTTTTTTTTTCCTGTGGGAAGGAATTATATTAATCTGTAAAAAAAGGCCAGTTTGCATCCTAATCTTTGAGCACTTACATCTGAAGAACAAGCAAATGGACTAGATGATCTCTATGGTCCCTTCCAACTCTAAAAATTCAGTGAAAATTCAGTGAAAATGTGTTCTGGAGCTGAAAGTGTGGGTTCAAGAATAGGCTGGTTTTTTCCTCATTTTTGTTATCACTTGTATTGGAGAGGTTTACATGGATTATGGAATAGTCCACAAGGTTGCTTATTATGGGTCAATTTAACATTTATGAAAAATGTTAAGGTAATATACTTTGTTATTCCAAGGTTAGTGAAATTGATGTTTGTCTTGGTAATTAATATGTGGTACACCAAAATGTGAGGTAAAAGTGAAAGAAAAGACCAAAAGACGACTGAAAAAGGTGTGGTTTGTTTTTTTGGTGTGGTGGTGGTGGTGTTGGGTTTGTGTGGGTTTTTTTGTTTTGTTTTTGTTTTTTTTTTTTTTCTAGCTAACTCTTGTCTGTTTATTTGTAATTCTAGCCACGAGCTGATCCTATCCCGATATGTAGCTTTTGTTTGGGAACGAAAGAATCAAATCGTGAAAAAAAACCAGAAGAGCTGTTGTCTTGTGCAGACTGTGGCAGCAGTGGTGAGTTGGCTGAATTTACAAATACTAGAAATGTTTATGCTTAAGTCTGTTCTTAAGGTGTTAAAAATATTTTAAACTTCTGAATGTCATCCTCTCTTTAGACATAAACTGAGAACTGAAACAAAGGGGGAGTGGAAGAGATTTATTTTTTTCTCCTAAAATTTTGTCATCTGGATAATGACAAGTGAGAGGTGTGAATTCATCTTTATACCAAAAGTATAAATGTGCTCAGTAAATTAATAGGGAAACCCCACTTGTAAAATGCAGGAATTCTGTTACTGTGTGGGATCTGTGTTTGATCTGAAAACTCAGTTTTGCATTGTGACATCAAATGATGATCAAGAATTTTGCTTGCACAGACTTGCAACGTTTCAGCAGCTGAGAAATAATTGTAATAACACTGAGTAGCCATCTTTGCTGTTGCTTATCTTGTGTATCCAATTAATTTTTTTTTAATATACAATTCTTTTGTTACTCAAGTGGGATTTTGAATAATATTGTCAACTAACATGGTAAAGCTGTTGGGCACCTGTTACTTGTCAGGCACAAGGCAGTGACTCTACTGATCATATGTACCTTGCTCCCATGTGTTGCAGCAGCTCTTGCACTCTTAATGTAGATGCTTCCCTTAAAGTGAGCAACTCGGTTAATTTTGAAAATGAAATACTGTAGCGCAGTGGTTGTGCATGGATGATCCCAAATGTGTTCTTGGCCTAGGTTATTCCTGATTCACAGAGGGATTTGGCTGAGAAAGTTGGGCAAATCTCTTCAGCAACTCTGTGCCGTAAAGCTTTTTCTGGCACAACTGTAGTGTTCTGGATGTGAAAATCCTCTGATCAGTGTAGCTATTCTGAAAAAAATCCCTGTGCTGGGGAAGACAGCTTTATGCTGGGAAGACTATTTATTTGGCCAGTGTAGTTTGTCAGTTGAGTGGACTGTTTTTATTTAGCTCTGCCAGTAAAAAAAGTTTTGCTCCCATAAATTTACAGCTGCATTTGGAAGTACTTCTGGTAAAGCCTTGCAATGAAAACCATTCCATCCTCAAAGACAAAATAGTGGTGCTGCCTAAAGTCACAGGCTGCAACGTCTAACTGCTTGGAGCCGCCCCTTTGTGCTGGTACCTGATTGCATATAAACCAGATTGAGGAACAAACATAGTTGAAAGATGACAAGTTTGGTCAGTTCCCCAGTCTGGTTCATTGCACAACCTCACCAGCTTCTATGTCAGAATGAAGAAGAGGGAGGTGCTCAGGAGGGAAATAAGTAGAGAAGAGGTAGGGTCTGCCTAAGCCAGCGCTGCTTTTGAGAAGGCTGGAAGTGAAAGTATTGTTTCGGTGTCTCTCAGTTCAGAGTCCACGTGTATCATCATTGTGCGGGTGTGCTGAAGGTAGTCTGTCTTGAGTACTGTGATAGCTACACAAGTGCTTGAGTAAAAACAGTGTGGATCAAAAATGTGTTTTCAGTTAATCAGGATATGCTTTTGATTCTGTATTTCTGAATCCATCACCCCAGACAGATTATTTGCATTTCAGTCAGTGTATTTTTTAGTGTATTTAGACAAGCGATTAAACAGTGAAGTAAGGAAGTGGCTTTTTCACCCCAGTACATGAAATCAAACCCCATAGATTTTCAGTGGTCTTCTTTTAATGGTTTACAGGTTTCCTGTATTTTCAAATCTGTATTCTAGTATTTGTAAAATTAATAGGATTTGTACTTGGTTAGACTGTGGTACACAGAGTTTACATTGATCAGGTGAGTTTAGATATCAGCTACACTTTTCTGTTGTGTAATAATCCCCTGGTAGGTCTAAGACACTTAGTACTGGAAATCTTGACTTTCATGGATCAGCTTCCATTTGAATTAACACTGATACATTCTCTCTGCCTCATTAAGACTAAATTATCTTTAATTAGTTCCTCAGATGTATTGGATATAAAGAATGAAATGTTGAGACTGCCAATCAGATTGCTGGATGGTTAAACTTTAGCTACTGATGCCTAACTAAAATAAAAACCAATCTCAGTTCAATTTATAAATAACAAAACTTCACTCAAGTGGAGGTTTATTGTAATTGGATTTGTAATTTTGCACATTGCAGTGAATCTCAAAGCTGCTCTTGCTGTCTAACAAACATAAAAGAAATTGCATGTTGCGCACAGCAAGCAAATTGTTCAGTTGATCAGAGATTAAATTGCAGTGCCCACTACTGGCACGTCTGCTTTCCTTTATGTTTTTGTGTCAGTTGCTCGTGTCTCTTTAGGTAATGCTTCTGCATTCTGAAAGCAGAAACTATCTGGATTATCTGCACATTTCATTGATATTACTCTTATTTCGTGGCATTTGGAAGAATAACATATTTTGGCAGTGGAAACGAAATGCACTGCTATGTCACTTTGTGCAGGGCATTTTCTAAGGGAGTAAGGTGAGGGATGTCAGATGTGAGAAAACAAATCTTTTTTTTTTTTTTTTTTTTCCACCCTTCCTCCTCCCCCCTCCTGCTTTTTTCCCTAGCTTTTGATTTTGAAAAAATCAATAAACTTGAGAACTGGAATTGAACTCTACTTCTATTTTTCCCAATTGAGATGTGCAGAAGCAATTAAAGAGCTGCTGCTGACAGATTTTAAAAGGGAGTTGAAGTTTTAGAAAGAGGAGGAAAAAAAAGTTGAATTACTGGGGATGTATAATAAATATTTTAAAAAGGGGGAAAAAATAGGTAAAAGTAGAATATCTGTGGGTAATGTTCTTTCAAACAAATAGCGTGTTAGGCTAAGAAGGAAAGAGGGTTACAGATCAAAGATAAGGAGGGGAGGCCAGAAAGCAGAACAGCGAAAACATCAAGAGGAGTAAGGACAGAGAGTGTTTGGGAAGGACTGTAATAATTTAGCACTGTACGTAGCTGTTGTCACTGACATGATACTTGTTCTTTTAAAAGACTAGTTGTTTTGTCAAATCCTTTGAAGAATAAACAAGGCCCAGATTTGCAACAAGGAAACAAAATTGGGCAGGTGAAAGGAGTTGCCTTCGATCACAAAGGAGTGAAAGGTTCTGTTTTCACTTCCTGATCTCACCTTTTCCTGCTGCATCAACATATCACAGATCTTAACCTTTTCTGACTGGGAGGGATACAAATGAGTTTTAAAGCGTTTAATTTTTAATAACTTTATTTTAAAGTAAGCCTATGTATGTATTCCTGGTGGAAATTGCCAGCTTTCAAAAGTCTAAATTTCCAGTAATCTGTTAAACTTGTGTGCTACATTAAAATATTGTCGCTGCTGAGGTTTGAAAGAAAGTCAGATGATTGAACCAGGGGAAATTACCATTTGAAACACTTCAAACTGGAGATTGATCAAGTGTTGTAATCCTGTTGGCAGATATATCTGCTTCTGGATATGAAGAAGGTAGTATTTTCTCTATTTCAGTTTAGATCAGTTAGAGCTGAAACACTGTGAATTTTGGAGCCAGAACCCAGCCAGTCATGGCTGCATTCCCTCTTCAACTCTTTCAAATTTAAAGAAACTACCTGTAAAATCAGTGAAGGTCACAGTCGCTCTGTTTGACCGACTACAGAAATTTGTTAAACTACTGAAGTAGTTAAACAGAGTCCCTTTAAAAAGTGAAACCTGTGTTGATTACCACTTTATGTCTGGTAGGCATTACCCTCTACTTGTAACTGTTATATTTGCACCATGTCAATTTGAAGATTATAAGTATTATCAACTATTAATGAACAATACCATATGGTATTTTGAAATTTGAAAACTTCCGTGCTGTCTCTGCTAGTGTTTACCTAAGAAAGGCAGTAAAAGAACAAGGGAAATGTATAATGATGATTCCCGTTTGGGCTGTTGCAGCCTCTAGTTAGTTGTGTCTCAAGGACATGGAGTTGCAGGCAGCATCCTTATATTTAATAGCAATGGATTTTTTTTCTTGAATTTTTGTCTGATGGTAAAATCTAACACCTCAGGATAATAACAGATTTATTAAGCTAGCTGTGTAATTGCTTGAATGAGAAATATTATGTTGGTAGATAACAGAGAAATAAAGTAACCCTGTTACACCTAATCTGTGCGTAGTTATCCAGCAGTGAGAATGGAAGTTTCTTCTGTTTATACTTCTCAGTTATTTACTTAAGGCAAAGTTAAAATCAGCAATTTGAACCATAACTTACTTGCTCCTTGAAGTAAATCACTTCTGTGCAGGGTAGATAACTGAGATGAAATGTACTTATACGGAGGTAATTGGTTTATGATTACAGTTTAATGTGCTAATACAGTTGTTAATTCATGGTTGATGAAATAAGTCTTTCTGTGATATTGATTATTAATACTAGCCACTCTAGGGAGCTTTTTTCATATTTTTTAGCAGATTTTTTTTTTAAATGAAGTACTTGTTAAGCTTTAGTGAAGTGAACAGTGTAGCATTGAACTCAACTGTAGTTATGGAGTATATTTGTCGCTGTCAAGAAAAAATAGTCACTTAAGTCCATGTATGGCTTTAACTACAAAAATTTGTTAATGTATCTTAAACTGTATGCTAAGAATCGAATGGCAATGCTTTTTCAACATCTTTGGTTTTGAAACTACTCTTTGAATTTATTATTGATTGTTCTTTACCAATATATTATATTTCTGCATTTTATTTTGAGGATATTTACACAATTTAAGCTGTCTTTTAAAGTTTAACAAAAAGTGAATTAAACCTTGGGTACATATAATAAAAGGAAATAAAATACGAAATTTGCATTTATTCAACTTGGTTTTGCCTTCCGTCAGTTGTTTTTGCCATTCATGCCCTAGTCCACTAGAAAACAAAAATAGCAAATGCTCATGGCTTAGCCTGTATTCTTGTTTGTGGTGGCTTAGCTCAGTCTTGAACTGAGAATCAGCAAGTGGAGAAAGTCTGAATCACCATGGCTAGACCATTACCTGGAAGAAAGCATGTACCCTGACTCTAACAGGGAGAAGAAAGCATCCTTCATGCGTATCACGTCACTGCAGCCATCTATAAGTGCAGCATGGCATCAGGGATTCTTATCTCTCTGATAACCTGTGGGCTGATGTTCTTGATAATCTCTGAATATAACACTGGCAAAAAGTGTTTCCCTAGGAAGGCTTATCCCTTCCTATTTAGCAGTGCTTTTAGCTTTTGTGGGTTAAAGGTACACTCTGTTGAGGTTGTTGAAGACAAAAAATATCATTGTTAGTATTGCCTAAAGTGTTGTATGTATTTAGTTGTCTGATAACTTATATTAATTGGAAAAGCCCAGTAGGCCTAGGCTACCATGGAAGAGAATGGTCCTGCCAAGGAATAAAACATAGTTTCATGGAAGGTGGTAGTTTACCTACTCTTTCTCTCCACTACTGTTCTACATCTTCTTTGCAGTAAGTTTTTCTTGTGCCAATTGCCTGATTCTTTTTTTTTTCCTTTTTTTCTTTCTTGATGCCTTGAAATTGTTCTTTGTATATAGTTAAGTAATAAGTTGGAATGAAAAATGCATAATAGTTTGCCTATTAAGTTTGTCTGGTAGATACTTAGCATATTTAGAAGAATAACTAATACGGTTTTATCTAAATATTTCCTCTGTTTATGTTGCACTGCTATGAAAGGGGAGTGGGGTCAAGTTTGTAAAAACACTTTTTTCAGAACCAATGGCAGTTTAATATGCTGTGGAAATAACTGAGTGAAAATAAAAATTCAATTTCACGTGCTTGTGTAGACCATTCTCACAGATGTAAGTTACAGTAGAAGTCAACTTTCTGCCTATCTTCCTAAATGAGTTTTATTTAATTATTTTAGTTATTCTGTGTCTTTGTATGAAGTAGACGAATTAAATAATGTGTTGCAATGTTCTGAAAACAGCTGGTGCTTGCAGGGTTCTGGTGGTGCTCACTACATCCTGTTGAACTTAAGAATCAATTTTAACAATCTTAAATCTCAAGCTTCAAATATTTTGGTGGTGGTTTTTGATTTTTTTTTTTAGGACATCCATCATGTTTGAAATTCTGTCCTGAGTTAACAACAAACGTGAAGGCCTTAAGATGGCAGTGTATTGAATGCAAGACATGCAGCGCGTGTAGGATCCAAGGCAAAAATGCAGTAAGTTAGACTGTTGAGTGTTACCTGACTTCTCTTTGTTTACCGTAGCTCTATAATTAGCACATGTGCAAATACAAATCACTGATGTACAACTTCAAGCAATACTGTATTAAGTCTTTTTTTCCTCTTCCTTTCCCGTCCCCTTCCCCTAACCCCCCCCTTCAGGATAACATGCTTTTTTGCGACTCCTGTGATAGAGGGTTCCACATGGAGTGCTGTGACCCACCACTTTCCCGAATGCCAAAAGGTGATAATAAAAATCCTTTCAATGAAAATACTTTCATTCAGTCTTTTCTCATATTACGTGATCAAAAGTTCTTGAGTATGCTAATTATTTTTGTCTTGGTAAACAGTACTAGATCAGTCATGTCAAAACCAATACTTTATTTTTCTTTACTTGAGATTTCTTAGGAAAATGGTATAGGTCTGAGGTCAGCTAACCACATGAATTCACTGTGTATTGATTTGTTGGCCAGTTTATTGAAGGTGAGGTTTTACAAAGGCTGTTAAAATGTTTGGAGTATGTACTCTGACAAAGAAATCCTTAGAGCAAGTAAAAAATCCTGCTTCTTCATGCCATTTGTACGAGTAATTTAAAAAACAGATGAAGACACACAGGTGTTTTGTTTGCTGAGGTTCTATAATCTCTAGATTTCTAATGTATAGCACCTCTCACTTCTGCTCTCCCATCTTCATGGATTTCCCTATTTAATCTTAAAGTTACACTAAAGACTTTTTCTAGCTTTTTTTCCCCCTCAAGTCCCAAGCCTTATCTATAATAAATAAGTGTTCAGACATGGTCTTCTAATGTTAAAAGGATGCCAAATTCAAGTTGTATATTAAAACAAACATACCTTGGGTGTGATATGTTTTTTTCTTTAGGGTACTATACCTTAGATTGCTTTGTAATGTACAAGTCACTCTTTCCCCATCTTGTATCTGAAGAAAGATCTAGGTTGTATAAGGAGGGACAAGCTAGAACAGAAATTTTTCTAAGAACACATTTGCTCAACGATCTTTTCTGTGATCTTTATTGTCTCTTTTTTCCCCTTTCCAAGAGCAATTTGCTTTCAACAATTTCAGAGTATAGGTAGAAGTGAATCACTCTTTTCTATCCACTTCCTCTTCCCTGTGTCCTGTTCTTAAAACAGTTTGTTGACCTTGTGTACTTGGCATGTATTTGGTAGACACCTGCTGTACAGATTAAATAAACTGTGTACAATTAAACTTTTTTTCCTTTATGTAGGGATGTGGATTTGCCAGGTCTGTAGACCAAAGAAGAAAGGGAGAAAGCTACTTCATGAGAAAGCTGCCCAAATAAGGCGACGATATGCAAAACCTATTGGACGACCGAAAAATAAACTAAAGCAACGAATGTTGTAAGTTTCATTTTTGGTTTGTTTCTGGTTGGGTTTTTTTTTTTAAATGCTTCTGAGAACGTTGTTGGATAAGAGTTAATGCAGGTTCAACTACAGTTTTTGACGTATTTCAAGTTGGGGAAAGTAGGTGACAAGTAGTCTAGTATATGCCTTTCAGTCCAATGGCTGAGAACTTCATAATTATAGTGGGTACTTCTTGTGTTGTGTGAGAAGGTGATGAAAACTTCCTGTAATTTAACTTTTCTAGATCCCATAATGTTTTAACAAAACTTGTACCGATAGCAGATGCAAATAAAAGTATGTGTGATAACATATGCCACAGCTATCTTCTAAGTGTAGCTTCAAATAAATGAAGTGGATATAGAATCTATACTAAGTGGGTATCTATAATAGTGAGTTACGTATATCCAACTTCAGGAGACTGTTCTGTTGGAAGACCTGTTCAAAAGTTGTATAAAAATGACTTTATTAGTTAATGTCAACTCACAAAACCCATTCCAAAAGGCAAACTGTGCAAGTACTACAGAAGTTCTGGTTTCAGTGGTACTCTGGAAAAAATTTTTTACTTGAATTCTGCTGTTAAGCTGCCACTGGTTACTAGGGAAAGAGGTTGCTTCTCAGGAATGTGTTTATCTAAGATGAGAGAGTGCTGTAATTCTTTTGGCATCTGTCTTTCCAGGGAACATCGTAGTTGGACATCTTAAGGCTTGGTTAGAGGATTGTTTAAGTAGCATCCAAATGCCGAGTTGACATTACACTGAGTGTTGAACAGGAACAAATTCTGTGTTAACTCCAGTAGCGTCTTGCCCTCCATCACATGTTCCTGTGCACGTACACCTTTCTTCTCCTTCTGTTTAACTCTCTGTTTGGCCAAGTCAACTCAGCAGCTGAAAAGGTTTCCAGTTCTATCTACTACTCGTTCTGTCATGTGGCTGTTACCCAACCATTTTTCTCCATAGTCTAAATGCCTGTCTGGTATTCTTCAGAGTTGCACAGTAGCTGCTGTAAAACTTTGCATTTTGTAAAATAAGGATTTCTGGAGCAAGTGGAGCCAATGCGTAAAAACAAGGAAAAAAGTATACTCACAGTACAGTACAGAATACAGCACACTAGTTAAGTTGATGTACTTGGTGCTGTACAGCTTTCCCTATCCCCTCTCTCTCTGCCAGGTTCTTTTGCCTTGCCTTTTCAGTCCTTGTTCTAAAGTTCAGCGTGTGCTGCTCTACAAAAGTAGTACAGGACAACGATGAAGTGTGGACCTGCATGAAAGTAAAAGGTGTGGCTGTAGTGGCTCATGAGAGTATGCCGTTAGAGTGGGTGAAACTTTCTTTTACTTCTCCTTTCTCCTCCTGACTAGATAACTTGGGAATTTGAAGGTCATTGAAATAACCATACAACTTTCAGTGTTTTAGCTGAGATTCCTATATATCATTTTATGTGCATGATAAAAATATTCCCTATATCTCTAGCTACAGCTTTGGCTCTAGTTACATCTCTGGCTTTATCTCTTTGAAAACTTCTAAACCTTCAACGGAATTTCTAATACAGTACTGCCATCTTAATTCTCTAAAAACATGTCCCTGATTTGGGTTCCCACAGTGAATTTAGCATGAATATCTCTCTGACACAGTAATTTTTCTTCTCCTCATACATGTAAAAGAAAGGTGGGAAAGGTTGTGAGGGTTTTGCTGTTACATTTTGCTAATGGTATTCTGAGCTACAACTTTTAAAATAAATGTCACGCTAAAGGATGCAGAAGTTCTCTTAGCATTGGACAATGATATGAGTATTTTATGAAGATTTTCTTTTCTTTGTAGCATGTGAGCCACGTGAGTGTTTTAGAGTAGTATTGGGGGGCTGGTTACATAATAAGTACTTGCAATACTGTGGCCACATTTCTATTACTTCAATGCCTAATTAATATATATATATATATAAAACAAAGTAATCTTGTTTTGGAAAAATAGTGGTTAGATGATGGGACGAGAAGAGGCTCTTCCACATGGAATCTTATTTAAAAGTGATCAAGGGGTACAGAAGACGACAGTGTCATACATAAAAGCATGTGGTCACATGAAAGGTTAGCTAATGCCACTTAGTTCTTTTTCTGTAGTACAAAGAAAAATCTGTCCAGTAGTAATGGAATAATTTTTTGCCTGTTGACCATCTGTAGGAAGCCCTTCACAGGCAAATTACTGTGTAGGATTAACTAAAACCAGGTGCGTGTTGGCCTCTGGCACTGCTGGCGATTACTACATCTGGTAGTGAGAATAGATCTTGTGATGGACATAAGCTTGTGGCACCAAAGGATTCAAAAGACTTAGAAGTTTTTGGTTTTGTCGCTTCTTAGGAGCTAACCAAATTTAAGGGTGTGTGAGTGGAAAGGGGGCTAGTTCTTAAACTGGGGGCCCTTAGAGTTCAGTAAACCAGATGGTAGCCCCAGGCTGTTCAATCTCTAATTAGAAGTGACCTGTTGGAATTAATTACTTCAGCATCTCAATTAAGAAGGCAAAATCTGTGGAAGAAAACTTTCTGCTGCAAAGTAAATAAGCTAACTTCAAAGAGCAGGATGGAAAAGGGAATGGAAGCATTTGATGCAACTGTATAGCTTTGTTTGGATTTGCAATTTGATCATGCTTCTTGATACCTGTTTCTTTTACTACAAATATTTTTAAACATTCTGTTTCTATAAACTTACAATATACTGCTCTTCAGCATATCCTTCAGTGTTGTTCCTCTCTTTGGTCATTAGCAACCAGCTAAACCTGTACTACTGCTGTCACAGATGTTGGCTTTCAGCATGCCCTTTTTCTTTCTAGTATTTAAATAATACTCGCCGCTCTTCCTTCTTAACAGCTTCCATGATAGGCCTGATTGATTTACAGCTTTTGCACAAACACCACTTGGTCTTACAATTTTGCTTTTTTCCTTTCCTTTGCTATTTTTGTTTTTGCTATTGTAACAAATTTCTAAAGAAAGCAGAGTCTCTTTCTTCAATTTTATTGTAATGCTTTTCATAAACTACCTCATTTTGCTTTTAGGTCTTTGGCAATAATTTTCGGTACTATTGTTGACATACCTAATCCAATGAAAGTGTGGAAAAAAAATAGCAGTTTCTTGAAAACTGACTGTATTGCTTGGATGGACTAGTAAACTTTTTCTGCAGTTTAAGCAAATGTAGTCTGAAGTTAAATATTTTGATATGCAATAGTATATTAACACTGAATGTGTGTATCTCCTTGGTGTGTACAAAACCACGTTTTGGTAATGGTGCAGTTATTGTGCTCAGACACAATGCATTGATGTTCTTCTCCAAAGCAGCACGCTTTTGCCATACCTAAAAGTGGGTGGGGAGGCCATATACTTGCTGTATATACAGCTGCTTCTATTTATATATACTATGGATTATGTTTTAAAGAAGAGGAGGTGGGGGGCAGAAAGGAAAAAGGGAGGGAAAAAAAAGTTGGATGTTACATCATAGTGTGAAATTTATTTCCGAAGTGCATATGTCTTTAAGTTTCTTGAAAGATTTTTAAGTACAGTGGCATAAGTAACTTGTGTAAACTGTGATACTGTTTGGTAGACGTTACAGATTTTTAATGCTGATTTTTATTTTCCTAATTTTTGCATAGGTCTGTAACCAGTGATGAAGGATCCGTGAATGCATTCACAGGAAGGGGGTCACCTGGTAGGGGTCAAAAGACTAAAGTCTGTACCACACCTTCATCTGGTCATGCTGCATCTGTGAAGGATTCAAGCAGCAGATTGCCTGTTACAGACCCCACTCGGCCTGGTGCCACCACCAAAATCACCACCACCTCCACCTACATATCTGCCTCTACACTTAAAGTTAACAAGAAAACCAAAGGGCTTATTGATGGCCTTACTAAGTTCTTTACACCATCACCTGATGGTCGCAGATCACGAGGTGAAATAATAGACTTTTCAAAGCACTATCGTCCAAGGAAAAAGGTCTCTCAGAAACAGTCATGCACTTCTCTTGTGTTGGCTACAGGTACCACACAAAAGCTAAAACCTCCACCTTCTTCACTTCTACCCCCAACCCCCATTTCTGGTCAGAGCCCCAGTTCGCAAAAATCCAGCACTTCTTCTAACTCTCCCCAAAGTTCTTCCAGTCAGTCAAGCATACCCTCCTTTAGAGGTCTTCCTAATAACAGTCAGCTAAAGGGACTCTTTGACGGACTCTCTCATATCTATACCACTCAGGGACAGTCTCGAAAAAAGGGCCACCCAAGCTATGCGCCACCCAAGCGTTTGCGTCGTAAACCAGAATTATCTTCCACTTCAAAATCTAATAGCTATTTCTATGGAAGGAAAGAGGTTAGGAGTCGGTTTCTTTATCATACCTGTACCTCTGGATGGGGCGTGTCTAGAGGACATGCTTTTAAAGCAATTGCTCGCCTCAAGAGAACAACTTTCCTTAAAAAGCACAGGATTCTAGGCAGATTAAAGTATAAAGTGACCCCTCAGATGGGGACCCCCTCACCAGGGAAGGGGAGCTTGGCAGACGGAAGGATTAAACCTGATCAGGATGATGGTAAGCAAAGGTCAAAGTGCCAACCAAACCTGCGTCCCGTCCAAATCCAAAGTTCTTATATTGTCACATAGGTTTTAGCTATTTCTCTTGTTCTTACTTCACTCTCATACGAAGGCAACAAAACTTTGACCTTCTATCTAATGCTGACTAAATCTCCCAAACGTTTTTTCTGACTAATACCACACCACCTTTTTATTATTTTTTGCATCTGTAGTGACACTAGGAGCCCCAAGTGCCTTCATAATGTTGCTTATGGCTGTGTAGTACCGCATGAGTAGCCACTGTTCATGCTACTTCCTTGTTCTTCCCCTGCCCTTTCTCTGGCAGTAGTGCTGTCATCATGATCGTGTGCTGTCAGTGCTTATAATGGTGGGCATTTCAGTTCATTTCCCTCTGCTCCATTGCTTTTTCATGAACAATTCCATCCTGCTACAGTCTCCACAACATTTGATCTGTACTGTTGTGAACTACCTTTTTTATAGTTACTTTATTTAAGAAAAAAGGTATTTATAATGTTTGAATGTAGACTTAGTTTAGCATTGATCTCCAGCTTCTCAGAGAAACTTTTTTCTCTTATTTTTAGTTTCTAGAATATACTAGAATTTATCAAGTGGCATAGTTCTAGTGATAGAATATATCCCATTTCATGAGGTTCAAAACTAATTTAGTAGAACTGCACTGTAAAGGCTTATACAGGCAGACAGGCAAGTACCAAAAATAGCTCATGCAACAGCAAACTACAAAACAAGGAGGGGGGAAGGTTTCATTTCTTCTACTTAGTAACCTCAAATTTAGTTAAAATGGGGAGTCGTAACAGCCATAGTTGCTACAATCCTATTTAGGAGTATCACTTTGGTAAGGCATGTGTAACCTTCACATCTGAATAAACTTTTTGCTGGTTTTAAATAACAGATACTGAAATCAAACTAAGCATCAAACAAGAAAATACGGATGTATTTCTGGTGGGAAGCAAGGACACTGTTACACAGGAGGATTTGGAAGTATTTAAGCAGGCTCGAGAACTTTCCCTGGAGGTAAGAATCATGTTGCATAAATTGTAGTTATTTTTGTAAATAAAAACTCAGTTCATTTTCATATGTCTATTCATCTTCATTTCTAATATATTCCTTTTGATGCATTGCGTCATGCTTGTTGTGAATTTAATTTGGGAGATGCTGTATGTACGGTTACATTCTTCTGGATTGGAGACCAGGCATCACACTGGAATGCATCAGATGATAAGTGACACTTTGGATAGATTTTGAAAGATATACTTGAGCATTTTGGACAGAGGACTACCACTGATTAAGCACAGAGATTAAGCATAGCTGACATCCTGCTCAGGACTGAGAGGATGTCAGTTGGTAAGAATGTGCCTGATGATTTTCCTCTGCAGATAAAGCAGCCAGTGTGAAAAGTTAAGTCTGTCCCAGCAAATACTGTTTTGTAGGAAACTGGGTTTAGTGAGTTCATAACTTCATTTTACCCATGATTTAACACACTTTGAGTTTAAGTACGGTAGACTTTTTCTAGCAGTGAAAATATTTGAGCTGAATCTGTCTAAAGCTCTGTATACCAACTGATGGTAACACTCTTCTTTAGGGTAGATAGTGGTAATCTCAAAGCTTTTGGAGGCTGAGTTGTTTTGGCTTTTTGGTGGGGCTTTTTGCCAAGTAAGCTGGACATGGCAGCTGAATCTTCCTATAGCAAAACAGACTTTTACTTTTCTGTGTCTATGAAATGAGTAACGAGTGTCTTTGAAAACCTGGGTCAGAAGGGAGCTGCATGTTATGTTTCAACTGTTGCTTTTTATAAAATTACATCATAAATGGGTATGTCTTGTACTTTTTTCAGTAATGGAAGTCAATTTTTTTTCAGATTTAGTGCACAAGAACTGACGTTACCTGCTATGGGTCAATGCAGTGACCTCTTTATAGTCTTAATTCAGAGTATATTAATCAATAAAACAAGTTTAAAGATTCAACTTCATTACTAGTTTGTACTTCCATTTACTCGTGGAAATAGTTTCCTCCTCCTCATTTCTTTGTCTTTCATGTGCAGTCTGAAAGTGTTGGGTGGTAAGATTTATAAAATTTGTGGCATTGAAATTACTTGCCCACTGCTGCTCCCCCCCCTGCCCCCCCCTTTCTGCCTTGTTTGTATTTCACCAGCCCTTTAGAGTCTAGCAGTCATTTTATGATCAGCTGAACTTCAGAATAATAGTTGCGATTAGTGTGTGTTAGTTTACTGTTGACTGTTATGAACTGAATTCCAAGGGCTCCAGAAGGGTTCTGCTGGTGCCTTCTCCCTTGTTGCTTCGACAAAAGGACAGCCTTGAGTTTGAACCAGAACTGTAGAGGAATCCTTGCAGTAGATGCCATGGGAGAACTGAGGCAGTTGTGCCTCTTATTTGGCTGGGCCACACACCACCTATTTGTATGCAGTTACATGTCAGCGCTGCTCGCTTAGCTTCATGTTTAGTTGTTTAGGCCCTTGAAAGAAATTTTCACTGCTTCTATTTGGGTGTTTGCAAACACTGTCCTCTCTCCAGGTTGGAAGAACTTAAGCAACTGATTGGAATATTTCGTGTTTCTCACACCTTCAGTGGGTGAAATCGAAGATACAAAGCTAACTTTCTTTTTCCTTTTTCTATAACTAATATATTGCTTTTATTGCACCTGACAGAAAATTGGGTGTAAAAACAGTGGTGAAACAAGTGGGCGATACCCTTCAGTGATTGAGTTTGGAAAATATGAGATCCAGACCTGGTACTCTTCACCTTACCCACAGGAATATGCAAGGTAGTGAGGTTGTTGAGATTGTCGTACATTGCTGGAATTTTTACTAACATGATAACTGTAATTTTCTTACTCTTTTGTAATTGTTTATAACTTACAACTTTAAATATGCTTTTGTAATTATAAGTGAGAACAAGGATTTGTCTTGCCTTTCTTTTACTAGTTCTAATCAAAGATGCATTAAAAAGACCAATTTTCCTCGTCCTGCATAAACATATCTTGCAGTATGTATTGGTATGGTTTTGTTTGGGTGGGTTTTGTTTTGTTGGGTTCTGCTTTGTTTCTTCGGGTGTTATTTGTTTGGTTTGGTTTCTTTTTGTTTTTTTAACTATTGCAACCAGGTATGTCCAACTTCTGGCCATTTAGAGCAATGAATCTTGTTTGTCATCCAGAATTTGTTAACCTCTTTTTTCTAGGGAGCAGGAAGATGTCTGAACATGCTAGATAGATAAAGTCTAAGTGAGCAAGTTGGGGCAACAGCATCTCGTTTCTGGCTGCCTTTGCCAGGGTGCACCTTGGAGTCAGGCAGAGAGCCCAAATTAGTATGCGTGCTCAGCGGATTTCTGCTGATTTTTGCATGTGCTGAAAAGAAATGTTTTATGAATTCATTGGATCTGTGGCCCAACTGGATGTTTTCAGAACCGTAGGTTTATCAAGCTCTACTGCTATAGGGAGCAACCAGGTTATGTGGCCTGTTCCAAAATGCGTTTGTGTTATTGTGAACTGCCTTTTCTCTCCATTCCTCTTGTTCCTTGATATCCTCATCTTTGTGTGGCAGCAATGAGGAATTGTGACTTGGTAATATAAAAATCAAGGGCTAAAGAAGTGTAGAGAGCATTTCTATTTCCTCTTATTACCACTGCTTTTATAGTTTTAATATTTTATTTCAGTCACTTTTTTATTCCCACAATGGATAATTAGTATGAGGCAAGATGGGATGGCATCTGTAGGAGGCAGTGTGGTTCTTGGCTCTGAGTGGAGTGGGATTACGTCATGGAACAGTTCAGACTACTTTTTATGTTGTTGATAAACTATCTTATACTACTGAAATAGTGGCTGTGATCCCAACATGATCCTACGATGTGCTTTAGAGAAGATAAGGATTTTCCTCTACTCTAAAATTTTGTAGACTAATTTCTGCAGGAGTCTTCCAGTGCTTCAGTAATATAAAAATGAAGGTAAATAGCCATAAAATACACTGAAAGGAACAGTAGAACACTTGTCAGCGTTGTCTTACCCAGGGCATGTGGGTGCTTGTATCCTAGATCCTTCCCAGATGACTACAGTAATCTATGCTGCCTGTGTCATGAAGATGTATGGAAGGGAGACTTTTTGCCTAGATGCTGTTTGGGTGGGCTTCTCTGTTCAAGTGAAGTGATAGTTTATGTGGGGGTACAATCCTACTACAGTTTGCTGTCCCCCCAAGTATTTCAAAGACAGTGGAAAGAAAAAATTATCTCCTAGCCTTTCCCATGTACAAAATAAGTAAAATTAAAGGCAAGGGCATTCCCTGTATTCGTTCTGCTCTATGCCTTCTTTTCTTTATTGGAAGAAGGAGGGTGAAATTCTGAGGTATGACTCCATTGTGTCTATTTTGATAGACACCACAGCAAAAGGTTAGATGGAATGTGGGAAAGGAGAAGTAACTGGGATCTACTGGAGGCTGGACCACGAAACAGCTGACCACAGGCCAACTCTATTGAATTAGGGTCATTGTGATTGATTGGATCTGATCTTTTCTTATCTTCCTGTTGTACTGGCTGATATGTATGTTTAATCACTCTAATGTGATGATTTTTTGATTTTAATTTTTTTAAAACTTAAGATACCATGAGTAAATGCTGCTTATATTTAAATGGGGAGGGCCTTTCACTTTGTGGTAACTTTTTTTGTTTACAGAATTTAACAAATTTCTTGTATAAAATATTTTTCTAATTTTCATGCAGATTACCAAAGCTTTACCTGTGTGAATTCTGTCTTAAATACATGAAAAGTAAAAACATTTTGCTAAGGCACTCAAAGAAATGTGGCTGGTTTCATCCTCCAGCCAATGAAATCTACAGGAGAAATGATCTTTCAGTATTTGAGGTAGGTATATCAAAATCTAAATTTCTGAAAGTAACACGTTTGTAGACCTTATAAACCAGCTGTAGAATGAGTGAAAACTTTAACATACTTAAATATTTCCTTGGAGATTCTTCTTATGCTGCAAAACCAAGTCCATCTTCCCTGTCCTGTTCTGTCACAATTCTTACTTTCATTACTTGTACTTCATGCATTACCCACCCTCTTAAGATACTCGTCTTGCCTGCATCTTAGATGGGGACTGCAGTAGAAGCTCTTTGACTGGTTTGCCTGTCCCTTCTCAGCAAAAGTAGCTCTTGCACCTATTCATTTCTGGCTACTTGAATATCTTGGGTTCAGGGAGAATACTAATCATAATGTAGATGCTTCCACTGTATATAAGCAAGCAAAGTAGTTACCGGGTATTGTTCTAAAAATACAAATGTAGCTACTAAGTGCCTTTGCCTTTTGGATGTTTGAGAAACTTGCTCTGAAACATCCTGGTTGGATGACAGAGGTTTCATCCAACTTTGGCCAGAACACACTGCCTTTAATTTAGAAAGTCCAGACTTGAGTTTATGGATAGGTATTCCTTTAGAATCTAAGTTATTCTCTTGGGAGATGACTTCTGTTAAAGTTTGGGGTTCACAAGGATATATCCTGGACAACAGAATTCCGTGCTTCAGATACCATGCCTACAGCTACTGATCTCTGCATTAACCTCCTCATTCCTGTGTCTCAAGAGTTGTTACCGATTGCATTAAGGGAAAAGACTGCCAGGGTTACTAGGACTTCTTTTGAGGCTGTTTATCAACAGCAGTATTTAGATATTGATACCTACAATTAAGAAGCAGATACCATAGATTTTACTTGAAGCTTGTGTTTTCATATTGTATCAATGTCTGTTGTGCTTGGTCGTGGCCACGATCTGTTCAAACAATGGTAGATGCAGTCTTGAAATCCTTACTTAAATTAGAACAAGATCTTAATATTTGGTTCCCTTGTTTGATTTTGTGCTATGAAAAAAACCCAAAACTATCTGCATCAAGATTGCTTCCTTCGTGTCTTGGGCACTTTTTATAAAGATTGTAGATCTGCCAGCAAAAGACTGAAGTTGTGAACAGACTTAACTCTTTTCCTACCAAGAAACAAAAACGTCCTAGTCAGTCCAAAATAACTTAGATTTTCCTCTGTTAGCAGATGTTAAGAGTTGTGCAATGTACAATAGGCAAATGCTGTTCTCTAGCTACTGCCAACACATGAACAAAAACTTCCTAGAAAAAAAAAAAAGTATAGCTCTGAGGAGGAGTGGGGATTGATACAAAAAACATGTGGAAAACAAGGTGCATGTGAAAGCAGTGTCCCAACTCTCTCTCTACTGCTTTTATTCCCTTTTTCTATTTTAGGTGCTTCAATTAGCACTTATGTTAGGACTTCTGAAATAAAATGGGTATTTTTAATTCAAAGGTTAATGTCAGTTGTTACTGTGCTAACTGTAGAAACTTACCAGTTGATGGCCTTCCTCACAAGTACTTTCAGGAATTCATTGTACCCATTTTCTGTTCGACAGAATGAAGGGTTTGTGGTTTCCTTCATGTTTTCTGTTTTAGGGAGAAATAGAAATGAGTTTGGCATTTTAAGATTTACGTACCTCTGCCTAGAGCATGACTCTGACAGATTTGAGAAGACTTTGACATAGTTTACTACTATGCTGTATGCAAGAAGCTTTTGACAGATGCTTGCTTTTGAAGTTGCAGTCCTTCCACCTTCCCACCCACGCATTTAAAACTCATAATCAAGCTGTGTTTGCTTGGAATTTAAGGAGTTCTTCAAATTTCTGTACAAATGTTCTTACTAGAAAAGATAGTTTACATAATTTTGGTTTTCAGGCTTATGGCTTACCCAGTGATGATTTCTACTTGTTTGCATTTAATTTGCACACTTCCTAAGAAGTGTGAAAAGGAATCAAAAGCATCGACAAATGGAGTGAGTTGTAGGAGAGCTTACTGTATTTTATAGGTTCTAGAGTACTGTATGCAAGTTTGTTCCAATGCCTTTAGGAGCAGTAGCTGTCTATTAAATGATTTTTCTTTAATCCAGATAATGCAACTGTGCTACTGAAGTCACCTTGAAATCCCTAAATATATCAAAAGGTTGGATTTTACTTAGACTTGTAACTAGGATTCTTTCTAAAAACAAAGTAGAATAGAATGTGGCTTCTTTTTGGCATGGTGTGCATGCCATTTGGCTGGCTGTGTGAATGAAATACAGCTAGTGACTTTATCAAAGTACATGCAAACCTTTCCATTAAGAAGATTATTTCAAAAATGCTGTTGCCTTTGACTGAGCCTTCCCTTTCAGGGAGTAACTAATTGATCTAGGAAGTCTGCATCTCTGTCTGGCTTTTCTGTAGCTGTCTGAGTCACAGCTTGACTCTTTACACTCGTAACATACCTAGACTAATTGGTAGTACTTAGCCTGAAAATTTACTTCTCTTGCTCAATAGTGTTTTAGTCCAGCACAGAAATTTTGTCTTGTCCATCTTGTCCAATTTATCTAAAACACTGCTGTAATTGATATGTAATTGGCAACTCGTTCATTGGCCTTACACCTTAAGGATTCAGCATAACACACTTCATTGTTTTGGGTTTGGGTTTTTTAATTGTTGTACACCACTGCCTTCTAGCAAGCCACTAACTAGTACATTTTTGTACTGTCTGCCAGTCATTCAGTTTCATTCCAGGAATGAAGTGAAAGAGGTAAGTCTCACTTGAACAATTAAAAGATGAAGTTACTTTGTTTAATAAATCCAGATCCTCAGAGGATACTTACAAATGCGAAGTAATTAGTACTAACTGGAGAATTCTTACTTAACAAGAAACTGGGCCATTTCTCTTCTGAACCTTCATGTGTGGTTTTTTGTGGTTTTTTTTTTTTTTTTTTTTCCCTGTAACACCATCTTGTTCATGTTTCCTTCTAGGATATGATTGATTTCAAGAAGTTGTTTTGTCCTAACATGTTGGTGGCATTGGAAATAACTGCATCTGTCTTGCTTTCTAGGTTGATGGAAACGTGAGCAAAATTTATTGTCAGAATCTTTGTTTGTTAGCTAAGCTTTTTCTGGACCACAAAACCTTGTATTATGATGTTGAACCATTCCTCTTCTATGTCCTTACAAAAAATGATGAGAAAGGCTGCCATTTAGTTGGATATTTCTCTAAGGTAAAAAAAAAAAATTGGTTTTGAACATTCGTAATTTCCCAGTCTTCTTGATATTTGTGCTAACAGCAAAGAAAAACAATTCAGAAACTTGGAGTCTTTTCTATAAATCTCAAATATAATGTGCATTGTCTCAAATACACTCGTACTTTCTTGTCTCAAAGACTGATGCAAATTGAGAAATTGTATGTGCATTCAGCCACATTCATTGGGGTTTTTTTGTGGGCTTGGTTATGGGGGGTTTGGGGTTGGGTTTTTTGGTTTGTTTTTTTTTCCATAATGTTTTGTGATTTTAATTGAAAATTAAATCTTTTTCCTACCCCTACCATTTTTTGCAATAGTATGCCAAGTCTAACTTCTGAAAGTGCTAGGTATTTGAAATGTTGCTGTGTTTTCATGATTTTACTGCTGTCAGTTCAAGCTGGCTGTTTAGACGCAAATGGCCAGCGGAGTTCATCTCCTGTGTACATTCTGATCGACTGCAGACACTCGTTGCACTGGGTATAAGAATGCAGTGCCTAACTTTATGGTGGATGTCTTCTTTAGAGTGGATGTCTTTATTGCTTGTGGTTTTGCTTTGAATTTTAAAGCAATTGATGGATGCTATAGACAGAAATAATACTTATGTGGACTGTCTTGAAAAAGATGACCAAAAATAATGGTGAAGTATAGTTAGATGTGTCTGCAACAGGAAGAACTTCCATTAGTCAATTTGTCCATAAGAAATGTGATTAATTGCTTTTGGTTAGTCTGCTTGTCACATCTGATGATCACTACTGTTTTCGCTACTGAAGCTTAGAATAAGACACTTCATCTCAAAATCTACTGAAGTACTGAAATTATTCACTAAATAATTTTGTCCTGCCCTCTGCCTTTTTTTTTCCTTTAAAAAAAAAAAAACAAACAACAAGCAACATGTGTGCATGTGTGTGCTCTCACTGGCAGAAATGCTGTGACTTCTCTTCCCTGATTATAAATACCTTGCCAGGATGTGAACTTCCTACTGGCAGTCTTGAGAGTTTGAGAAGCCTGTACAGAGAAAACACTTCACAATGACAGAGAAACTAGGAAACTTTGCAAAATATGGCACGGGTGTCTCCTCTCACATCTGAAGAAACGTTGGGAAACCAACATACTGGCACGTGATCCCATTAGTGTCATTGCTGGTCTGGTGTCGTGTGGAGGCTGAAGTTATATGTGGTGTCTTAAACTATCACTGTGCTTGCCACAACTTCTTGTCAGTTATTGCTGACCTGGATATTTTTGGTTGATTTATCTGGCCTCCCTCAAAACTACCTAGTGCTGATTTGGTGTTTATTGTGTGTGTGTGTGTGTGTAATCTTTTAAAGGTAACAAGGCTTCAAGACTCTTCCTTTTGTATCAATAAATTAGAAAGGACCTATAGCCGTACATTGTTAGAACAGCTTCCTAGTTTAGATTCTTCCTTCAGTTGTCTTAAACAATCAGTGTAATATTTGCCTCCATTGCCTTTATGTTACATGACTTAGTTCTGTCTGGAAGAGCTCTGGCTTCTGAGCATTCTGCCTGAATTTGTGTTCAGCTGAGAAGCATTCAGCTTTGAAAGAGTTAATATACTTCAAGTAAGGCTTCTTAGGTCTATGGGTATGGGGTTCCTCCCCTCCCTC
>JAOXNO010000002.1:16346281-16387371 GCA_028565335.1 Limnodromus scolopaceus | reverse complement strand
TCCCACCCCATATTCATTCAGAGAGAGAAGACAAAATATAGATGGAAACCGGCAGGCACTTAGTGTAGCAATTGCAGAAAATACAACTTCACTATGTGTACGGATATTATTTTTCCACTTTTATATCCTTGACGGAATGGTCAGTGAAGCATGAAAATCCTTCCCTCTTCCTCCTGTCCTCCTCCTTTACAGCACTTAAACTTCATTATGCTGTTTAGACAACGTATTTATTTTTTAAGATGCTGAGTAGTTAGCTAATAAATATTTTGAAGGGTATGTTTGATACTTCCTTCTTAGAATTAAATATTAATGTGGAATTATTTGACTTTGGTACTGACCCCATGCATCTGTTCACCTTATTGGGATATTTTACAAGGACAGTGGCAGGTGCAGGCAATTGCCCACTTCAGCAGTGCTTTGACATACTTGATCTGTTTCTCCTTCCCACAGGAAAAGCTTTGCCAGCAGAAGTACAATGTCTCCTGCATAATGATCATGCCCCAATACCAAAGGCAAGGATTTGGAAGGTTTCTCATTGATTTCAGTAAGTGAAGTGTTCTATTTACACTCGTGATCCAGGGAACTGATGGCTGTTATAAGGAATTGTAACAGATGAAACTTTATTTAACTTGCTCTGTTGTTTTTATCAATAGATAATGGGATTTCTGTTTATATTTACATAGCATAGAAAAGCTCCCTGAAGTGAGAAACTTACTGCTGCTCTGTTACTGTACTCGAGGAAATTGAGAATGAATCTCTCAGCAGTAATATTAGTTCACAAAGCTATTACTCTGAATGAATTGTCTAAATTACTTTCCATTTTGCTTTACTAGTTAGTATAAGCAGAGGCAATTATTTGTGATTAAAGCTAAGAAGGTGTTAGTCCAAGGGATTCTCTACATTCTAATATTTCTAACTTACATCTTCTTTTAGCTAAAGAACTGTTCTAGCTGAAGAGTTGCTACATAGAAGGAATATATTTTGGTTTTTTGTCTTTAAGTTCATCACTTCCGTAGTGGAAATGTTACCAAAAAAAGCATAGGCGCTTATGGCTGTGTATGTACTTGCTGCTTTATTTTGCTGAGTTGTCTGACCTATTATAAAGCTTCAGGCACAGTTGTTTAAATATAGATTTGTTACTCCCCAAATCTTTAAGCTGCAAAGAGACTCCAAACAAAATCATCTAAAGAAAATTCTCAGATAAGTGTCCTCAGTACGACTGAATCCAACTTCCTACTGTAATTTAGGAGGAGGATGATAAAGGAATTAGTGTATATTT
Source organism: Limnodromus scolopaceus (assembly GCA_028565335.1). Lineage (NCBI taxonomy): Eukaryota > Metazoa > Chordata > Aves > Charadriiformes > Scolopacidae > Limnodromus > Limnodromus scolopaceus. The sequence goes on along the minus strand of JAOXNO010000002.1, from coordinate 16,386,092 downwards.
CACTTTTACTTTTTTTTGAAAGCACTGTAGAATTACATGACAATAGAGATAGTTAAGATAATAGGATTCCTGCCCTGAAGGTGTATGCAAGAACATTAAAATGCAAATAAAAATACATTACAGTATAACAGCAGGACAAAGACAATAATTTGTAACTGTAGAGTTTTCGAGTTCTGTGTCTTGTAGTGTTCTACCCAGCATGACTACACTAGAGTTCATAAAGATACTTAGTGTGTCTCATCATTGCATGGCTTTATAAACAGTCTTCACTGTACCCCTGTGAGTTAGGTAAGGATGGTTCTGGACCACTTAATCCACCACTGAAATGTAGCCATCACTGGAGCAGAACACAGCAGCTGTTCCATTGTGCGCCTTCTGCAGCCTTTTAGGAAAGGCAGGGAGGAGTACCCCGCATTTCAGGAACTGCGAGGTGAACTTCAGATTTACTGAGGTAGAAATTGCCCCTGTTTTAGGGTTAAGATCTCTTCTTGCAAAAGGAGATGGGAACTCTTACTGGGCACAACTGGTAAGTACTTCTAGGCTTTTTCTTTGGTTTTTACTCTGTAGTGTCTTTCCAAAAAAAGCACTTTCAACAAACGTTATTCTGCTTGAATTTGCAATAATTATCTCTACAAAACTGATGGCACAGTTATGAGACCTGTGCATTCCACAGAAGGTCTGGATATGGATATGCTCTGTCCCTTTGGTTCTGTGCTCTGCCTGTTTCTGTGCCATGTGCTACTTAATCTGGAAAAATCAGTAGGGTATTCTGTCCCTCAACCTTGTGGAAAAATCTGGAAGTACATCGGGTTGTTTGAATCATTAGGATTTCTGTGATGACTTGCAACATGAACTAATGGTATCCTTAACCTCATTTGGTGCTCTTCTTTATGCCTTTCCTCTTTGCAGGCATGTTCACATCACGGGTGTAGGCTGCAGCCGTATACACGCTGGGCAGAGTCCAGAGACCAGCTTTAGCTTCTGTTGTAGCTACAGCAAACAGGCTGCCTGCTTTGGGAGTGCATTTACATTTACATGGTGTTTTGCCTCTGTTTTCTGGACAGAGGTTCCCGTAACTAACTGGGAATCAGACTGTCACAGTTTCCAACAGAATGACGAACCAAGAGGTGACTGAGAGTCTGTAGTGAGAGTGAGGTGCAAACTAGATTAAAAGTGGTGAGAGAACTGCTTGTGGTCGTTTTTCCTGAGGTGTAGAAAGGACAGTAAAACTCCAAGGCTTATTTTCCTAGGTTGTGCAGGATGGAGGCTGAATGCTATTAAATGGGGCGGCTGTAGCCTCATCTGGATGAGCCAGTCCAAAATCTGTCTTCATACAAAAAAACCCCTTCAAGATCAATTATTTCCTTTTTTGCTTGGAATTTTATTTGTTTCTACCTCCTATATTGTAATTGACTGACTACCATCTTCTTTGTACTTCACCCATTCTGTTCACTCGCCATCTCTGAGAAGTTGCTCTAACTGGCCTGAGAAGGTGGGATATAACAAAACCCCACTTGTTACTCTAAACTTGAACAGACCAAGCTGATCCTAGTTTAAAACGTGTTTTGCCAGTAACATTATCTAGATTGTCATGTTCTTATAAAGTTATGGGGAAATAAATTTTATGTTCTGAATGTTAAGTTTTCATTTGTCATGCGGGTAGCACATCTTCACAAATTCTGTGAAGTAGTCACTGGTACTTGTCTCTTTTATAACAGTATCCAGAACAGGTTTTAGACTAAAATAATAAAAACGTAACTGCACAAGTAATTTTCAGAAAATGAGAATTGCAAACCACAGAAGGGAAGGTCTCAAGAACTGTTTGCCAGTAGCTGACTGCTCGCATTACTTTGTGTGTATCTAGACACTTGACAGTTAGAAAGGCTGGAAAAAATGCAGCCTTAAGCCTCTACACAACTTCTGCTTTGTCAGCAGACTGGTGAAAATGTAGTTTGTGGTACAGAATCTGCTACTGTTTTGGTAAGTGAAATGCATTTGTTTGTTATCATGCATTCCTTTATCTTGAACTAACGTAATGTTTATAGATGAGTCTTTGTGGTCATCCTGTAACTTGCAAGGGAAAATAAATTCTTTTATTTTGCTAAAAGAAAAATAGGTATTTGTTTTCTGACCATTGATTTTTTTTTAAATTCTTTTTCTTGCAACTTTTTACTAACTACATTTAAACTTATCTATATTTCAAATAGAAATGGATAATACTGTTACAGTACCAATATAAAGCTTTGTTTAAGGTCTGTCTCTTCAGGAATCTATAATGTCACGGTAGAAAATCTTTTTAGGAGGAGTACTTTAACTTTTGTGAGAAGAAAGTGTGCTGTAAAAGGCCCAAATTCTGTAGCCTGATCATCTTCAGCAAAATCTTCGTGTAGTTTTCTGCATGTCATCAGTCACTTAAATAGAAGTGTTGTTTTTAGAAACACAATATATGTGTCATTATCTCTTCTGTTTTTTCAAGTCTGGCAAGATTATATTTTTCTTTTGGTAGGAAAGTTATGGGGTTTGACTGTTATAGAGACTTGTTGGGCTGTTAAAAATGGAAAAAAAGTTTAGTTCTAAATATTTATGAAACAGTGAAACTGTTAATTTGTAAAATTGCCGACTTGATACTGCGTCATTTTGCTTAATTCATTTTACTGTAAGCTAAAATCAGTTTAACCTGTTTTATTTTCGAGAAGCATGTCATACCGAAGACAAAATGGTTTGTGTGAAATATTAATTTTGTTTATGCTGAGTATGGTTTATTAAATATTATTTTATAACAGTCTGAGGATTTTTCATATAGGGAATCTAATTTTTACTTGGAGTGTATCTAAATGTACAAAAGCAGTTTCTGAAAATGAATAAGGGTCTTAATTTGTTTGTTACATTTATACCTTCCTGCCTTTTACAGGATAATTTTTGCCAAACTTCTTGGGTTTGGGCTTTTTCTTTTGTTTTCATTTCCTTGTCCTTCTTGTATTCTGTGAAGTCAACTGGATTGTGATTGCAGGGTTATACCTGAGGGAGAATAATTGACTTCTGCATGAATCTTTCGTATTTGCTTTAAATTAGATCTTGGGCAAGTAGACTTCAGATTAAGTTGATCCAGAAATAAACCAGAGAGCAAGCTTTTATTGTGTAAGATCCCATTCCGAGTTTCTTTCACTTTGAATATGAGTCTATTTGGGGTGATACACAGCTATTGCTTCTGTCATGAGGATTATATATACCATTTCACTGCATTTGAGCAAGTCTTTATATGTCTTCTGTCAGTTCAGCTGCATTGATGTTGTGGTTTTGACAGTGCAAGCACTAAGCTACAGTGTAGTAGCTGCTCCTCTATTTGAGTCCAATTTCTTTTATAAACTTTAGCAGCTTCTCTATAGGAGAAGTTTTTCTTGACTGTCTTGATTTGGGCCCTCACAAAGCCCAGAATCTTTGTATACTTTCTGTTTCTAATCATTAGGCTGCAGAGCCAAAAAATTCTAGTAGTTCTTTATTTGGCATATCTAACACAGAGTTCAGTTTACTAGAATGAAATACTACAGTATTTAATATTTATTTTCTTTTGATTTGTACTTCCTCACAAAGCTTATCAGTCCTATATTTCTGCTTATTGGATTGCAAATTCCATGCTAGAGGCTTAGTAGCAGTTGGAGGGCAAAAAAAATGCGACAATATTAGGATAAACCTTTCTGGCTACTATGTTGATGGCTCAATGCTGAGGAGCAAAGTCCTCAATAGCCTTTTGTTATTTATCTTGAGAGCATTTCCGGTCCAACTTGATTGTAGGTTTCTTCCTCCCCTTCAGAATTCCTTCTTTTCATTTGCTTTATCTGTTCATTGCAAAATGATTATTCTTGCTGAGAGAAGAAACCTGTTTTAATGATGCTGGGATCCTGTTTGGGTTATATATGTTCTTTGTTTTGTTTTGGGAGTGTATGGGGGGGGTTGTTTCACTTGTCTGTATGTTTGGGGAAAGTCACTGCTGACTTCTTGAGGACTCTTTGACCTTTTGTATCATTTCTTGCATGCAACTTTTAATGGCTTTTTTTCCCATTATCTTGAACTAACCCCTGATTCCCCTCTGGGATGTGTAGCTCAGGTTTTTTTTTTTTTCTGTGAGAAGACCATGATAGGGAAAGACAATTTGCGTCTGGCAGTTGAAGAAAGAAACCAAATTTATATTACTTGAGGAGTTTTATTCTAGCATAGGACAAGTGGTCTTTGGGTGCAGTTTAAGGAGACTCTGAAGAGTATGAAATTTTCTTCTGGTCTTTAGTGCAGTTTTGTTTCCCCTACAAATTTGGTAGGGAGCTGGTCTAGCTTGTAAAATCAGTTTTTCTGTGAAAGGCAAGAGATCTGGTTTCTGCTAAGCTTGAAGAAAAACGTGAATATTGTTCGAAAATAAGACTGCTTATTTCTGAATATGCTCAATCCAAACAGCATTTTCTCTTCTAGGATAAACTAGGTATTTCAGACTTCCTCATGGCTCCAGTACTTTAAAAGCTCTGTCTTCTGATACAGACAAAAGGTTATTTTTGATTAAAAATAAGCATTCCTTTTAGACAGTTTTGGGCCTGGTTTTCTCATTCATGTCCATTACTATGTTTTAGGTTTTTTTCAGTGCCTTCAGAAGGAGTCAGGACTGAGTTTTCCATGGCTAGTTGCAGTTTGTACAGTGAGCTCTTCTTCTAGTTCCATATTCCACACTGGCTTTGTGATTCTTTGTTATATTAAGAAAGGTTTGGAAATGTTGCTGTGCCAAAAGGTTGATTTCATAACTCCCTTATCTCTGGTTCCTGCTATAGTGTTTCTAGGCTTTCTGCTTTCAGAGCAAATCAGGTTACTCCCTCTGTGGAAACCTGAGGAGCAATGACTTTGTGAAGCACCATGTTTGTGCAGTCAGCCAAAAACATAAAGTTGAACAAAACTTGAAACCAGTAATGGACTAACATGTGGCCTGTCATTTAGGGCAACGTATGGCTGATAGATTATACTAGCATTTGAGAAAATGTCATCCCTGTTTTGAAGATGAGTAACTTCTTTAAAATGCAATAAATGTGTTGGAATTAAGTGGTGGATCAGAGTGAAAATGCTGCCTGAGGTTTTTACAGTGGCTCTGAGATAGTATTGTATGAGTAAATGAAGAGCTTTGGAAAAGATGACATTTTCTTTACTGAAGGGCTTTCATTTTTTGGTAGGAAACTGGAATGAGGCAAATGAGCAAAGCCATCACAGTATGGAAATGGTGATATTTCTTCTGAGAGCATTTGAACACAGAAACAATGACAGACTATTAACAGAAGCACTAAAACGGCAAAAGAGGGCAGAAGTAATGAAAAGACATAGTTCTCTTCTTCATTATGATGAATTCACACAATTCCTAGGCTGTATAGCCTTAGCTTGTGGTGTTTAAGTAGCTGTGTAGTCTTGCCGTGTAGTAACAGGTTGGGAGGAGGGTAACTGATTTAAAAGTCTGCGTTCAGTTGGAAACAAGACACAGACCTCAAACTGAGAAAACCTGCGTTCTTTATACTAATTAATAAATTAACTTCTGGAAAACAAAGCAGACTGGGGGGAAAAGAAAAAGAAAAGGTAAAGGTGGGTGCTGTAATGGAGCAAATCTCTTAGGAGGGATCAGAGGAAGTGTGTTCACATGTTTGGTGTGTAAGTTCTGATGTGCTTACAGAACTCCCGGGAACCTCTTCTGTCTGCCTGCTGCTATCTGCCTGCTGCTTAGTCCCAGGTTGCAGTGGGCTGTAAGTGATTGGATCTACTTCTTTGGTATGTGTTTATATAGAATTGATAGGCTAAATCCCTTAATCTGGTCATGGGAAATAATACATTGGCCAGAAAGTAATGTTTTGGAAAAATGACTTTAAGTACTTTAAGAAAATCAGAAATACTGTTTTTAAATTTACAAATACTTTAATCAAATATGAATATGAGGTAGAAATAACATTTGAAAATTGAGGGTGTCTGTGGAACGATGAACTCTTTCTGTAAATACCCTTTACACTGTTCTTTTCCCAAGTCCAGTGTTAAGATGTTTTACACTTCGCTGTAATAAATACTGAAACATAGCAGAAATACAATCTAGGAATAAATACGCTTTAAAAGAAAGTTGTTTACAGTTATACTTCGCTGTGTTCTGTAAACAGAATTGAGATGGGGATGAAGTGGGACCATATTTTTTTTTTTAAGGTAAAATTTATTTTAACCAAGAGCATTTCAGCATTCCCTTTCTGACATTACAATCCTGAAAGAACTATTTTGTTACTGCTGAGGGTGTGGTAAACAACCGAGGGGGAGAATGAGAGGCAGAGGGTGGAGAGGAACAGGGCTTTTTTTAGTAGTCTTTATTGGAAAAATGTATTCTCAAACTACATGTCTGAAGTCAACACCACAAATTTAAGGGTCTGTATAAAACAGGCCTGTGTCATTTATTACCTGTGGTGGCCCATACTGAATCATTCTGTTGGGTTTTTTTTACTACTGACTGACTTGTGTGCCCCAATACAGAACACTCTGTCAGTCTTCTGGTCATTTTTGTTGGTGTGTTTACAGATGTATTGTGTCAAAATAAAAGGTTGAATTACCTGCCTTTTTTCTTTTTTTTTTTTTTCCTTTAAGAGGGAGTTGAAAGTGGCTGTCTGTGGGACCTGTGGATTTGTGAGGGAGCCTGAATGCTGCTGCTTATTTTATGTTCTTTACTTGATGATTGATTATGTTGCTGACCTGAAAGCATGAGTTTGGCCTCTCCTAAATAACTAATAAGGAACATTCTGTCAAGCAGAGATTTAGATGAGGGGAGAATAAAGATGGATTTTGAATCAAGCTTTGTTGACTTAAGATTATTCCAAGAAAATCAGCCTCTTGGGATTTCTTGGCATTGCTTGTATATAGCTTCAAGACACAGTGCATTTATCAGAACTGCAAAAGAAATCGGGCATGTCACTTCAGATACAGAAGCTAAGACTGTTTTAACTGAAGAGCATCTTTATTTCAGATAGCATTGAAAACAGCCAAAAGGCAAGGCCAAACACAGTAACAATGAAAACAAATGTTTGTTGGACAAAGCTGTCTTTATAAGGCATTCGTGAACAGGAGAAGCCATCTGCCGAAGACTGGTGGCTGAAAACAGATTTTAATTAACTAGCGCATCGTTAACGATCAGGAATTTCTACTTTTGATGGCAGTGTGCTTCTGTTACAGCGAGTCAGTGGACAAAATGGGTATTTTGTAGCCTGTCACCCTGTTGTTGAGGCACAGTGAGACATCTCACCTCAATGAGACAATCACGTGGCTTTCTTAAAAGCTGTCTCTTACCCAGTGCTGTCACTTTTATCAGGCAGTTCTACCTGCTTGTAAAGAAATTAATTTTTTTGCTTGTTTACTTCTGTTAAGAATAACAGTAGATATTTAGCAGATTGCTATGTCTTGGACTTAGCTTTTTGAAGTGTGCTGTTATAAATGGATTTTTGTGTTCAGTGCTTGATAGATAATATGCACTTTTTATTATGTGATTTCTGTATCTGCTGACTAACCAGGTATTACCATGAGGTTCCCTAATAACCTCCTTCGTCTGTTAGTTCTTTCTTCTAAATCTTACTTGGATAATTCCTTGTTGTATGGCATGTTTTAGTAGAGCAAATGAACAGCAATGACATTTTGTTACTCACATAAGACAGTTCGTATCTTCTGTTGTGTCTTACGGAGTGTGTGTGTTGTGACCTCTTATTTGAGCAAATACAGTATTTGCAGATGTGCCTTTTGACTTCTCAGTACTGTCTCCTCACTTTGCTTTTTTTTTCCACATTCTTTAGTACTACTAGGCTGTCTTTTGTAGATATGAATAAAACAATGATAGGAAAAGCTCGTGGACTCTGGAACTTGGCTATATGATCTAGAACTGTTAAAACCATCCCTGATACAGTTTTGGTCTTCACTTTCCAAGTGTGATAACAATTTTCCTGAGCCATAAATCTGGGGGAATTATGTTAACGTTCTAGCTGAGAGTTGGAGCTTAATGGTGTGGATCCCATCTGGTTGGCCTCAGTGCCATGTAAAGTTTCTGGGCATATTCAGTTTACTTGTCAGATTAGGCATAGACTCCTAAGTCCATCTTCCTGACTTGTCAGTTGAGCCTTGTAGGAGTACATAGAGCCTATAAGAAGGCAAACAGGTAGTGTTTTCTAACGAGCATGTGTGATACATTTTTAATAATGATATTCATGTGCTGTCAACATTTAACACCAAAAGGTAATGACATTTCTTAAAGGAAATCCATTCATCAGTTACAGCTGTATAAACAATTTACTGATCAGTGTCATTTATTTAATAATTCAAAAATGTAAATCTAAATAATAACTTAAAACATTGCTTATAAAATCAAGTGCAATCCATCCTTGTTAATGATCTTCTGAACTACTTAACCTCCTGACAAATTTATTCATGCAATTGTAGTCAGGGCTGATGCCCTCTGTGCATGCAAGTCTTGCTTTTAAGGGTACTTCAGTTCCTTTTCTCTTGCTTATGCTTTCACTCCACTTATAAGTAGTCCACTTTGTACACAGAACCTCCACTCAAGGGGTTTACTGGCAACTGGCACAGGTAAAATAAGTGTTAGCCAATTAATTCACTCAAAGGGTACCTTTTGTTGCTCTGACTGTAATGCGGTCATCTTTACCTTTCCTTCCCTTCATGAAGGGTATTTGTTTAGCCCTAACCTCTTCTGTGAAGCTTTCTATAAAGGAACTAAAGGTTTTGGGCCCCCTGGGTTGAGTTTACTTGAGGATGTGGAGAGGAATGAGAGCTGGCATTATTTCTTGTAACAATAATGAGAGAATCTTTGGCTTACTCTGTTCATCACAAAGAAAGCTTTTCTTTAACCAGACAAAGAAGAAGAGAGAATGTAGCAGGTTGTTCACTGATCTAAGCATCTCAACTTACAGCTAGTCTTTCTCTTTTTTTTTTTTTTTTTTTATAGTGTTTGTGTGGATCTTGGCATTGGGGTCCTTTGAAGCTGCCTCAAAAGTGCTTTCAAAGAGGGTACTAACACCTATTTAAGGTCCTCTATCTTTGACCTTCCTCCCATTGACATAGATAAGAACAGTTCAGAAGCACACAGAATAGTTATGGAAAAAAATTGATACCATGAATTACAGTTTTGGGAATCTTAAGTCTTAATACGCTCACACCTTCACTGTACGTATTTCTGCCTTCCACTCATGGTCATACCTCTGAACTTGGAATGCTGGGGTGACCTAACTGCATCGAGCTGTCCTCTCCAAATACTCAGCTGTTTTGATTTTTCTGACTACCCTTTTGAACCTGTATCTTCGCAATTTGTTCAGGTAATTTCAAAACAAAGTATTTGATGTTTTATAAGACAAAAGGAGGTCTCTTAGGATAACTTGAAATGCTGGTTTGAGGGAAATCTTCGCTGCAGATACTAGTGTATTACAAAAACAGTTACTAGTGGTTACTGTTCTTTCAGATCTCTGGTTTGATACAGAACATTGCATGAAAACTTCTGAGTTCTTCCTTTCCATATTAAGGGACTTATTTTACTTGGTTATGTTTCAAACAAAACAAAGTTCAATGGAAAAGTGCTTGATTCCATCTGTCTGAGTCTGGTAATTCTTTTGTGGGGGCTGGTCTTTAAAGAGGCTGAGAAGAACTCGGAACATGCAAGGGCAAATAGTTCACTGGTTGCTTCTTTTATTCTGGATAGATTCTCATGAATACGTTTTCTTCTGACACAAATATTAACAAAATACAAATAGGAGTTAAACAGTGCTGGTTACATAAGGGCAGTCTTTTGAGCACAAACTATTGCTTACAACTTTCAGAAATGCTCCATTTTATGACTAGGGGCCTCTGAGAAGTAGATCTCAAGCTGTTTCCAGCTTCTGGCAGTAGTTTGATTTTGTTGCGGTTCTCTTGTCTGCTCAGGATTGTCAGCAGTGCATTGGCATCTTTAAAGTGTGTATCTGGAAACCTTTCATAAGTAGCTTGATTCTGTCTTCTGCAGCAGAGTTACTTCACTGGTGTTGGGATACCTTTGCTGTGTGTGAAAGCGTATGTAAGTGTTCGTATGTCTGATTGTGCCTGCATAACTATAAACCTGAGACTGATGGGTTTAAGTTATACAACGCATGAGGAAAAGCTATTATCCTTATAATGCAGACTGAAGTCCAGAATGCTAGCACAGCATTAATTTCTCATTTTGCTGATGTAGTGTGTATGCTTCTAAATGGACTTCTGCTGTGAAGGCCACATTCAGCCTAAAATTGGGGAAAATCAGTAGGCTAAAATCTGTTCTTATGATCCAAGCAACCTGCTTGTGTTTGACTCCCATTTTCATTACATCAGTGCACTTGCTTTTCTGCCCTCCAGCAGCTTTGGTCGGTGGTGATGGTTTTGATCTCACTTCACTGGCAGATGGGCTAGATCAGTGGAATTCACTGCTGACTGCTTGAGTGCATAATAACAAACAAGTGGATAGCACCAGTGACCAAGACGTGCAAACCTGGCAGTTTAAGGGAACAGTTGGCCCAGAATGGGATGTCCTGAGGGTCTAGAGAGCTGTTTGGAGTTGACACAACCGTGATGATGTGTCACAGGCAGCAGTTGGAATGACCACACTGGCATATCAGAAACTAACATAGAACTTCTAGGGGAATAAGTAGCCACTGTGGTTTTGGGGCTTGGAGAGTTGGGTTTGCAAGAGACAGTGTGATTAGGGTGAGTAGGGGAAGGGGGCCCTCTCACACTGCATTGGAGATCGCATTATTCTGTTTTCTCAAGTTCTGGAGACAAAAAGAAGGAATTGGAGGACTGTGCTCTCTCATAGAGCTGTAAGCCCAGTGGGGTTACAGAGATGCAGTGGGGTAGCTCAGAAGACTGAACTGCTGCAATAGATGGATAACAGTCTCTTCAGGAAGGACAGGCAGGGGAGCCAAGGCGGGGAGGTTGTGCTCTACACAAAAGAATGAGCTGGATGCATGGAGCCTGTTCAGACCATGTGCCTCAGAATCAGAGGATGAGGCAGCTCTGGTGGGCATTTGTTACAGACAGCCTGGTCAAAAAGGAAAGAGGATGAACTTTCCAAGCAACTGGATGGCATCTGCTGGTAGAAGGCCCTTGTACTGAAGGACTACTTGAAACACTTTGCTGGAAGGGCAGCACAGCAGGATACAAGCAATCTAGCAGATTTCTGCAGGGTGTTTGGGACAATATCTTGACACAGGTTTTGGAAGGACCAGCTAGGGCAAAAGCTTTGCTGGGTGTGCTGCTTGCAAATAAAGAGGAATTGACCAGGGAAGTAATAGTGTTAGTGCCATGAGGTAGTAGGGTTTCTGATCCTGATGGAAGTGAGGAGGGTAACTAGCAGGCTAATGCCAAGGATCTTACCTTGTGGTTTCCTGTAAGAGGCTGCTGTGAAGGGCAGAGGAGCAGAAAACATGTTGATCTCCAGAGACAGTTTCCTCAACCTGCAAAAATGACTCATTCTAATGTTCATGAAAATAGCAGGCGTGACAGTAAGCCTGCTAGGCTGCAGGGAGAGCAAAATCTACAAAAGGTACCGGTATTGCTTACAAGTGCAGGAATGGAATTAAGCCAAAAGCTTGGTTGGAGTTGAAACTAAGAGATGTGGAGAGCAACAGGAGAGCTCTTACAAGTATGTGGACAGCCAAAGGAAGAATAAGTGGAACGTGGTCCTGCTGCATTGTGTGCAGCGGGGATCTTGGGAGGGATCTGAGGTACTCAGTACTTGCAGTACCTTGGCTTTCACTGACAGAGCCAATTGTCAGGTGTGGCAGGATTTAAGGAGCAGAGAGAGAAGCCATCCGTGGTAGAGGAAGATCACGTTATAGAGTACTTCAGTAAATTGGATATATACGGACTCATAGGACCAGGTGGGATTCACCCAAGGGAGCTGCCTGGCATGATTGCCAGACATCTCCCTGTCATCTTTGAGAAGTCATGGCAATTGGGGAAGAACATCCTCAGTTTCTGAAAAGTGGCAAGTGTTACATGCATCTTCAAAAAAGACAAGAGTGAACAACTACAGCAATGAGTGAAATAAGTGGATATGTATCATCGTGATAGTAGAAAGATAATAGACTATTTGACTTGATAAAAGTCACATAGAAATGCTAAGGTGCTTCTGGATCTGTGTAAATTCTGTCTACAGGTGTTTCTAGATTTGCTGTTTTCTGAAACTTGTGCTGTTAGCATTAGATTAGCTCATGGTAGGAAAACTTACTTTGGAAGTAATTTCAGGCAGTTAGGAAGTGAAGTGCTGCCAGCAGGCTGTCATCTAAGCGCTCTGTCACATAGGTGCATTTTGAACTGGACTTGATGATGTGGTACTCACCACTGGCAGCTTTCTTCAAAGCCCGTTTACAGGATGAGTGCTGCATTGTTAGTATCACTGAACAGGTTCAGAAAGGCAAAATGGAGTTTAGTTGTGCATTGACAGCGATTCTTTGTAGCTGCTGAAATTAATTTGATTGCGGTGGCCTTAGCGCAGGGCTGGAGAGCAGACATGTCCCTTAGAGTGGCAACAGTGCTTTTTTCTTTGTTGTCTGTCTTGTCCTTGATTCACAGGCGGTTAAGCCATTTACAACTCAGCTGCTGAATACCAGTACATACAGATGACATGTCTCGTAGGCAAACTGAAGCTGGTGACAGTTTACCTTATTATGACATGCTGTATGTTGTAGCAGCTCAGTAGCTGTTTCACGACTCTCTGAGAGCTGACAACCTGGCAGTGCTAAGCTATGTCGTTCCTGTTTGTGAGTTGAAATCTGTTTTTAAAATGGGCTTTCTATGCAGGCAAGGCTTGAGCAAGTTTGGAACCATTCAAGTTTGCTTTTGTGTTTTGCTGTGAGGCAATTTACAATGGCAAAAGAGACTTAAGTTTGTAAGCCAAGGTTAATATATTTTAATTTGGTTCTTCATATGGTTTATTTCCTACCTCAATTCTCAGTCATTACCTATTACAAAAATACTCTCTGACTTTCTGAGTTTAAAAATGATTGGACGATTATTCAGTTGCGATAATACAGTGTCATCTGTTTTGGGGGTATTTTAATACATGAGCGATAAATTAATGCTTTTGCAATGATACTTCTCTTAAATTTTGATGTTTTTTACTTCAAAAGGGGGAGAGTCTTTTTCTTCTGTGTAAATGAAGTAAAGATTCACAATAGAAATTTTCCTCTTTGAAGCAAGGTACCACGATGATGATCAAGCAATTTTACTAGGCAGCATGGAAGGTGATAGCCTAAAAAGCACGAGGGGACGCTGTCTTGATGAAACCCTGCTGAATCAAATAAAGATTTCCTATTTGCCAAGTCCATTGCTGTTCAAAGTCCAGTAGGTTATAGTGACAGGGTTACTGCTGAAAGACTCGTAGGAGTTATTCTAAACTAGGGACCTCTGCTATGTTGCATTTTCCATACTGTTCTTGTGCTCTGTGAGAGTTGCTACTTTTCGAGAGCTTTGAGTGTTAGAGCAAAGCTCTGCTTCTTTTCTTACATTAAACTGCCACCAGTGGGGTTCTGGTTTTGAAAGAAACACTGCATTTGACTGCAGCTTTTCTTTAACGTAAAAGCCAATCTAATCTGCAGGTGATCAAAAAAAGGTGAAGATTTAAGTTTGAATTACAAAATTTGAGTGAAGAGCTGTATTCTCTGGAACAGCTAGGGTGATCCAAGATGAGGACTCTGGAATACCCTGGAACTACACATCCTAATTCTAAGATACTTGTGTCTGGTTTTTTTGTAAACTGAGTTCTGTCTCGGTTACAAGAACATAACAGACTTTCTTCAGTAGTATTTGTAACTTTCTTATTCAGACAGAATAATGTTATTGATTTCCTAGAAGGTGATATTGAACATGACTTCTTAAATAAGATCAGAAGTGTGTTTTGTCTCCAGTGTGTTATGTGATTGATACATAAAACTGTTTCCTAGATCGCAGACTCTCAGTAAATGTCTTTTAAATTTTTCAGTGTAAACTATTATTTCCGGCATTTTGTAGTAAACAAAAAAATCTATCCTAGCTGAAATGACTCATGAATCCCTACCCTCAGGGTCGACTTTGAAGACTCTGTTTGTTTTAATTTTTAACCTGCGTAAGTGAAAAACAAATACGTAGATTTGTTGCTAGTACCATAGGAGAAAGGAACTGGAATTTGTAATTGCCTGTCCAGGTACAGAATGAGATTTCAGTGCTGTTTGCCATTCAGGCACATTTTTGCTGATTCTGTCTCTTTCTGCTGAAGAGGATGCAATATGATACAACGAGGTAAAAGATACTTTCAGAACAATAGTTAAACATCATATATGATGCCCTCGCAAGACTGAAGTGCCTCTCTTTGTGGCACTGTTTCAAAGAGCCAAATTAAAATATATTAACCTGTTAACCACTAACTCTAAGCAGTGAAGTTCAAGTGGAGGAATTATGTGAGATCAGCACAGTGTCTGTTGCATGTGGTGAGCTTGGTCTGTCAGATGCTCTGTTAAGGGAGCACGTGGGAAATAGAAAACAGGAGATGATACGAGGTTCAGCTGGTGGCATCTTCTGGAGTAGGTTGCATTGAAACTGCCTCAGAATGCTAAGGGTGGATTGTATTCTGGCTATTTTGAATTTTCAATAAAATGTGCAATTTTGTTGCCCATTGGAGATTGCAAGAAATGTTGGCATACTTTCATAAAAAGAAGACTAATATACTTACTTTACAAACCAAATATAGCCCTCTACTTCCCCTTCTTAGAACCTGCTCTGCTACAATTCTTTATTTTCCAAAGTGTGGGTGCTAACCAACCGACTATTGCTTAACTCCTCTTGAGCTAAACAAAGTAATCTTTGTATTTTATATAAAATACAGCATTTCTAGGAATGTTCCAGGATATAAAATTTTTTAAAAAAAGAAATTGTAAATATAATTATATCAAAAATACTTGTTGAAGACCTTCATGTTAGCTAAGGTCTCTTCCTTCTCAGGTGAATAGGAAACCACTAATGAAGTGTTCATTCAGTGCTGTGCAATGTGCATACCACGGCGTAACTCCTGCCGTGTGTGCCTGAGCCACAGCGTGGCCACGCTCTCCGGCGGGCAAACAAACCAGGGTAATCGAACACCTACATCCAGGTCGCAAATAGGCTGGAGGGAAAGGAGGACAAGACTGGGGTTTTTGTTTTTGTGGTTTACTTGAATCAAGTTAAATTACTTGGCTTACTTGAAAACCTAATGGCTTTATAATGATTGTGGTCAGTCTTAAACTCACTGAAAGAAACTGAACTTTTTAAAAGCTGGGATCTCTTTTCTTTGACCATTCATCAGAAATTAAATGATAAATTGATTTGTTCATTGCCATAGTATATAAAGCATGTATCAAGAACACACAGATTGCAGGAGAGTCCTTAAAGAATATCTTCAAACTTCATTTGACTTCCTTCTGTCAATTTTAGTTTATTCACTTGGTCTTTCTCAGTGTAACAGTTCAATTGTTTAGTGTCTTTGTTTGCTGCTTCTTCCTGTACCACCGGCCTCTATGTAACCTGCATCTCTGTCTTCTTACACCTTTGAGGGCTGGTCTGCCTTTGCTACCATGTTAAAAGCAATGGGACAAGCCTGTATTTCTTCTACAGATAGTAAAATTAACTTCAGCTGTCTCAAGCTAAATCATATGTGCCTTATTTAAGACTGGAGTGATTTATGCTGAATACTAGAAAGCTAAGGTAGTGAAGTTTGGAAGTGTGTATGGTGGGGAAAGAAGGATGCGTCTTGGGGATTTGGAGATAAAATTGACTTAGTAATGAAATAACTGCTTATGGCAGTTTGCAGCTGGAAGTATGCATAAAACTGTTTTCGTGTCATAGGATTGAAAGGGGGCTGATAGGGTCCAATGTTTAGATTTTCAGGAGAGAGCTTAGGAAATCCAAGTCAGTTCACCTGAGGTCTGCACCAGGCACATTAGTGGACATGGCAATAAAGGCTAGCACTAGAGAACACATAGCTAAGTACAGTGAAGGGAGGAGAAAGATGGACTCTGTGGTCCTTGAGAAAGACAGTGATACTTAACAAATCTTACCAAGTTCTTAGAAAATGCCAAAAAGTGTGGGGATGGTACACATCTGGCGGGTTCCATTTGTTTGGACGGAGCCAGACTAATTCTGTTCACATGTGAGTTTCACAAGGTGATTTCCTGTTGTATTCTGTCCCTTGGGTTTTTTTTCTCTTGGCCACTGTCAGAAGAGGGTACTATCAAGCTGGACCTCTGATCTCACACTGTTTAATTTGTTTTAAGAGACAGAACTGAGCATAACAAAGTCAGGAGGTAACTAACTGAAAGTTTCTGGAGACTGACACAGATGTCTTAAAGTTACTGTTTTCACATGTGTTTTGGACTCCACTGTGGCTATTTCTGGGGCATTACGTACTAGGAATGCTGTAGATTGAAATTGCAAGATACTGCTCAAGTTAATTTCTTTGAATGCGTGTTTTTATGACTCATCTCATACATTGGTGTTGAAGGCATAAAATACATATATCTTATGCTAACTTTCCCTTTCTCAGATTTAATGTCTTCTCATTGTTTTAAATCTTGAGTGAGATAAAACCTGAGGGGTTCTGGGGAGGCTTGCGTGACAAAAATCAAATGCTGTAAATCACATGTGGCACATTGGCTCACTTTGAAGGCTAGGAGATAAGGCAAGAAATAAAAATCATTCATGGTATTTTGTCTGTTTAATGCCCAGAAGATACGATAGGCAGCTCTTTGTTTGTCTAGATTAGTTCTTATATTTTTTGGGGGGCGGGGTGGTTGTGTGTAACACACAGTCTGACTTGTTTACTCTTAGGGAGAGGGTGGGGAGGAGCTGTGTTTTGTCCTCTGAATGTTGTTGTCCGTGGTTTTGTATCAGGGGTTATAGTTTAAGAAAGTTCTTTCAGGTTTCCACTTTGAGGCTATCCGTTACTAAGATGAGGTAGACACAATGACACTGGGGGTATCTGTTTAACAGGGGCATATTGTACTCATTTCAGATGCTTCAGGGTAGATACACGAGCTACCAAGATCAGTGTTTATTTACCTGCAACTTAGATCAATTATTTGGCATCGCTCTGGTAAGTTTAATTTAATAGATGTAATTCAAATAACAGAATCTGTTAAGAGAAACTTTCCATTCAGTGCTCGCTACGTGTAACTGAGACTGTTACCTCTGATTTGTATTTTTGATCCTATGGAATGTGAGTATCTCGGATAAGCATAGGTTATGTTGTGGAATGGTAGGAGAGGAATGCTGACAGATGTTATTTCCGTGTAGGTGAAGTTTCATTGCTGTATTGTAGAGTAAAAATATGTGAAAATGACCCCTCAGAATTAGTCTCAAAATCCCCAGCCATTGGAAAGATCCGATGAGCAACAATACACTAGTAAAACTCTAGAGCTGCTTGTGGTTCCCTGACTAATGATTCCAAGCTCTTAATAGTGGTTTCTTATTAAGCCTCATGAGATGCTTACCAAGAAAAGTATAGTTACAACTCTGTTATGTATGAGGAAAATAGAAGTGGATGAAGAAAAGTTCTTGTCAAAATAATTTTAAATTATAGTGAAATATAAGAATGAAATCCAGGTCTTGTGAACAGCCTACAAGCACTTTGTATTAGTGTCCAGTTTTCTTGAATGTGAAGTCGGTAGGTTGAACTGTAAAGTTAGTTGAAGCAACTGTAAGTTCTCCTCATGGATTTATTTTAAGAATGTAAGTTATTCTTCCTCTCTTTTTCTGTATTGAGGCTTCTTTCACTACTTGTACTGCTGCAGTTTTGCATGTTTTTCTATGTGCGATGACGTCTTAGAATAAAACTTGTCTTTATATGTTGTAAACAAGCTGATCCAAAATTCTTTCTTTGTACGAGTGAAGCTTTGTTTAAAATTGTGCAGAATGGCCTATATGCTATAGGTCTCCTGTTGTGCAGTTGGAGGTGAAACAACAATTCTTTACCTTCAGACTGTGCAGGATGCAATGTGGTTTGGAATGTGAAGTTTGGCTTTTCCTGTCAACAACAGTTACAGGTAGTACTAAGATGTATCATCTAGTTATAAAAAAATATAATATGCTGCAACTTGAAATGTTAAAATGCCTTTCTTTAAGTTTTTCCTCTGTTTTACAATGTTTCTTCTGTAAAACAGAATACATTTCCTTGCTGAGGTTCTAGTGGTACCGTGTGTTGTAGGCAGGCTCTGTGTAGGCATCTGTGCTATGTAGAAGTAGGCAGACGTGGGATGGTGTTCCTCCTGAAGTTCTGGCATTTTGTCATAAATCATGCTAATAGATATGAAGGGCACACTACTTATTTCAGTGTGTCGTTACTGATCACTTGGAACGTAGTAGGATGTCTGCTTTGCTGTGGAAACGTTTTTATGCAAACTGGAGGCTTGACTGTGGTGACCAGTGCATATGTATTTTCCAAATTCTGTTGTGACCTTTTGTATTACTCCCAAAAAAGGGAAGACAGTTGTTCTAGACTGAGTAAATGTACATGTATGTATGTGTGCATTTCATAGTTTTATATATATTAAAAAAAGAGATGTATGTGTGTGTGGTTTGTATATGGTAGAGCATACAGCAAAATAAGGAGACAGCCACTGCTTTACGCAAAGCTGGATGTTAATCACTTGTTTTAAATTTATATCTAACTTGATTAGGAGAAACTTCACGAAGAACTCAGGAGGCTTTGTTTAGCAAATGGCTGTCCTAGACATGGCTGTAGTAGATATGTTCTAAAGCAGTCTTTGAAAAATAAAAGGAGGTATTCCAACTTAAAAAACAAATTATGAATATTGGAAAGCAAAAGAATTATAGATGTTGGTGGATTCCAAATGACTTCGAGTAACGTAATTCCATAAGCATAATGTCCGTGCTTATTGTTGAATAAGCGTTTTGTAAGCCTGGTGTTTAAGGCCCATGTTTTGGTAGTGCTTGTGAAGGCATAGTGCATAATATGTATCATGGAGGGATGAATTACTGTGAAAGGATACATTTTATTAATTGTTTTTTTTTTTCCTTTGTCCTGAATTAGTTTTAATGGTGGCAAATACCAGACTTCTTCTGTTATCTCCAAGCAGGTGTTCTACTTTAAACTGTAAAAGCTTGTTAAAGGTGAAGAGAGTTAAAAAGGACTTGCACCACCTTCATTTTATATTCTGTGTATATTGTATTGTGTGATAGCTGATCAGTTACTGTCTTGAAGACTGCAAACTGGAATGATGTGAATGTTCTTAAACATGAATTAAGGGAGATAATTTTTTAATTATTTCTCCTAAATAATTATCCTAGTAATTCAACTTGTGAATTATATGTCACCTCTGAAATACAACAACTAACTGTTTAATCAAAAACTTACATCACCTGGGGCTTCTTGAAGATGACTTAATGGATATTACCCATGACACTTCCTCTTGAGATTCTTCTGAAAATTCTTGGCTTCAGTGATGTAACTCAGGTGTAAAAGTTTCTTAAAAGGCCAGACAGTTGTAGTTCTAAATGAGATCACATATGATAAGACCTGTTCTGAACCATGTGGCTTTTTCTTTCCTCTTTGCCTTATGATTAGAATGGGGTTTTGGTTAACATTTGATTCTCATAGCAGAAGATCCGAGTCCCTCACAAGGATTTAGTCTTTTTCTATGTCACCACAGTGATGAAAACCAATCTCTTCTGTGGGTAGGATTTCTTTAATTGCAAGAGCGACCAATAATGTAATCAGTTGTGCTGATCTTTCTATTAATACCAGCTTTCTGAAGGGGTCGTTAAAATTCTGTAGTTTTGTTATCTCAATAAGGTTTTCTGTTTCTTTTCCTTCTAGGCTATTTACTTTCTAGAAGAGAGGGTCAAGCAGGATCCCCTGAAAAGCCATTGTCTGATCTGGGTCGTCTCTCGTACTTGGCTTACTGGAAAAGTGTCATATTGGAATACCTTAACTGCCACCATGAAAAACAAATCAGCATCAAAGGAATGAGTCGAGCTACTGGAATGTGTCCACATGATATCGCTACAACCCTGCAGCAACATAGCATGATAGATAAAAGAGAAGATAGGTCAGTGAATCTTGTAAAAATTCAAAAAAATACAGAGACAAAACATTCACTTTTTCTACTTACAAAACAGCTGATGTGAAAAATGTCTGTGTAAAATTCTGACTTGACAATGAATGATAACCATCTTAGTGAAGAAGTCAGTACAGACGGGTGTTGTTAGTGGGGTCTTGCATAGTGTTTTTCTCCCTAAACAAATAGTGGGGTTTTTTGAACCTCTTTCATGTTAATAGTTACTAGAAGGGAACAGACAGCTTCAGACATTTTCAGTGAAGAACTTTGTTTCGTTCAGTATCATCTTCCATAATTAGAGTTCCTGACTCTTGCTTTGCAAATGTACCTTGCTTTGAATACCAGTAAGGGAAAAATTCAGGTTTGTGGGTGGCAGTCTCTCTCTCCACACCCCCTTTTTCGGTCGTTGCTGAATTCACACAAGCACTGGGATCAGACCAACTTTACATGAAGTCTTCCCAAGGTACCATGTATGCAAGTGACTTTTTAAAGTTTCTATTTAACGTTACGATCAATGCTGAAAGTTAGTGCCCTGGGAAGGCGAGTTCCTGTTTTGTGAATATCTTCGTTCTTAATGACCTTGATTAATATTTTGTAATTTAAGTAGGGTGTTTCTGTTGTTAGCACTCTTCTTTTTTTTTTTTTTTTTTCATAAAATGCCTTAAATGACTTTCAATGGTATTTGTTTCTGAAGACCTGCTTAATTCTATCTGGATATTCCAATCATAGAAACTTTTACAATTAAGCAAAACTGCCTTACAAACAGTGGGTTGCCAAAAAAATAAAATTAAGATCAGGAATAGCTCAGCCTCAGTAACTTTTATGTACGCCAGCACTAGTATTCAAAACTTAAGAAGTTTTGAACTAGTAAGAATGCCAGTCTTCAGAGGGGAGATTGACTTACAGGATGGTGTTGAGAGTATTAAGAGGAGTGCTGTCACTGCATTAAAATCTTAACTTTTTTTGGGTCCTCATTTTTAGACAACCTGATGGGACAAATGCATTGTAAGGGAGAATCAAATACATATTCATTACTTATACGCAGCTTCTGCCCTGTCACATGTTATTATAGGCCTTGAATACTAACACAAGGGTAGAAAATAACATTTTTTTTATCTATAGAATTCAAATACTTTATGAACAAGGTCGGTTAGTCGTTTTCACAGGTAGTAAAGCTTAGACAGGGACATGAACTGACCTGGCTAAAAGTACCCAGGAAGTCAGTGGCTGGGCCAGGAAAAGAAATCACATCTTGGAAATTCCTGTTGGACGCCTTGAGTATGGCTTCTTATGATTTAACCTATATTTTATTAATTCTTCTTACATGTAGTTAAGTAGAAGTTTGTCACAGTTCTGTGAAAGGGTTCCCCTCAGTCTGATGGGTTTTGTGCTGGTTTGGTGTGGTTTTTTTGTAAAGCGTTCTCACAGTGAAAAGCAATGTTGTCACTTAACCTACCTGACTCTTACAACATTTGAAATCCTTGCTATAAACAACATATTTTTGTTGTTTAAAATTGTATAATTGTTTTTAACAGGAGCATTTGGTGGGGTATGTGCTTGTATATAAGCATACTGTGCTAATTATGCTAGTCTACCTGCTTTTGATATGCTACTTCATTTCATAGTAATTAGAAAGTTGTTTCTACTGCATCAGCATAGGTCTAATGTACGTTTTTATGCTTCTTTACAAAACCAGTGTTTCTAACTTTCTTTCTTGTCCACTTAGCTGCCATCTTCAGTTGTAGTGTTAAAGACTTATCACTCTTTACTTGATGATCCACAGTGCTTTCTATTTATGCTTTTGTATGTCCTATTAAAATGGAAAGTTGTTCTGGCAGTGACTGAATTGCCAACACAAAACCTCTTGCATGGATTTAGAGCAGTCAACTATAAAACCTTTACTCTATTCTCTGGTGCCCTAGTGATGTTGGGTATTGAGCTTTCGCTTCATGAACTGTTGTTCCTCACTTCCTCTTAGTAAACCGTCATTGGTGTAAACGTATTGTCTGTGTGTTTCAGCTGATATTTTTTGTTTGATGTATCCATTTATTTATTTATCCATCTGTTTTCACAGACTATAGTGCAAGAGGATTTAAACTGTAGGAAGGCTGTTTTAGGTGATCGTTTTCTAAAATTACTGTTTATTGGATTGTAGATTTGTAATTATTAGAAGGGAAAAGCTGATTTCAAGTCACATGGAGAAACTGAAAGCAAATCCACGTATTAATGAAGTAGATCCTGAAAGCTTGAGATGGACTCCTTTATTAGTTTCTAATGCTGCAGTTTCTGAAGAAGAGAGAGAAGCAGAAAAGGAGGTAATAGCAGAAACTTCTTATTCTGAATTTCCCTTCCTTTGGATTTCATCACTCTGAATATTCAACATTAGGGTTTCTTAAATAGAGTGGTTTTAACTTTGACCACTGCTTAATGATCGAGGATGCTGATATTATTGTAATGCACAATTTTTGGAAGCTGTGCAGCAAGACATGGTAACTTTGGGGGGATGAATATGAAAACTTAAAACATGAATCACTCGTCATGGAGCTGTATTTATCACTCTTGAGGTAGTCGAAGAGCATGTAATCAGATCAAATTTGGTGCAGAGCTCGGGGGCTACAGTGTCAATCGATTCTTTGTGTTATGAACTTGCTCAAAGTGATCCATGTCAGTGGGCATGTAATGTAGTGCTAAAGGACTTAAATCAATTCGCTGCATCATTAATAGTGCTAAATATCCCATGAAATGCAATCTTCTTTGGTTTGTTATCCTAACTGTTGTAAAGGGGCTACTAGATGATTCAGCTGCAGTGTTGTTGCTAGGTTAGCCAGCAGTGCTAATCAGGGTTGACTTATTGTAACTCTTTAGCTGAACGTAAAGGATATGGCTAAGTAAATGCTGTTTCAGTGACCCGTTATTTTAACCTCAACCCTTCAGGCTGAGCGTCTGATGGAACAAGCTAGCTGCTGGGAAAAGGAAGAGCAAGAAATATTCTCCACGAGAACTAATAGTAGGCAATCACCTGCAAAAGTACAATCTAAAAATAAATATTTGCGATCTCCAGAAAGTGTGGCGGTGGTGGGGGAGCGAGGGCAATCCACAGAGCAATCTAAGGAAAGCAGCGAGGAGGATGGCGGGGATGAGAATCAGCAGAGTTCACCTCCCCGGCTGACGAAGCCACAGTCTCTGGCCATAAAAAGAAAGGTGTGTTACTTCAGTGGTTTGGTTTAAAGTCATTCATCTCTGATTTCAATCAAATCTTTATCATTGAAATAGCAATCTAGTTTTTTTAAGATTTATTAGACTGTTTTAATCCTTTCTGTATTGTTTGGACACCAAACAACTCCTGTCTTCTGTTTATTCCCCCCCATCCATTTTTATTTATCTTTTGGATTGTTCACAGAACTGTAAAATACTAGGGACACAAAAAAATCAGAATTTCCTGTTAATTCTTAAACTAGTGATTGCCCTCTGCTGTTTGGCATTGGTATTGGTTCAATATTTTAGTGGTTCTTCCTTTATTAATTTTAAGATGGAGCCCAGCTTGTGGGGTTTGTCTTTTTATTGCTTTTTAATAAAGGAACTCCTTAAAGGGGAATACTGTTTTTTCAAAAGCAGATGCTGTTAAAAGAAAAGGGCTTTTTTACCCATATTCTTCTTATTTCCAAGAGATTTAAATGTTAAATTCTGGTTACTGCAGTGCTTACACATTTCGTAATTTCATTGGAAAATCAGCTGTTTGAAGGGTTTACATCAGTAAATTTAGCATCCCAAAGTTTTAAAGCACTCACCTTAGCATGTGTATTTAGGTGTCTCTGGTGAGAATTAGGGAATCAGTGTCCCTTTGCTTATACTTTAGATGAGCAAACTTAAAAGTAACTATAAATCTGTGAGAATGCGTAATAATAGAAATATAAACTGTTGAACAGTTTTTTTTCTTTATAGCAGCCAACTGTAGGATTCTATTAGTGTATTGTTGAGACCCCATGTGAAGGTTTGTGTGCATGTATAGATACATACCTGTTTAAACTGGTGAGGCATTTTACTTTCAGATTTTGTCTGCATTTGATTTTAATGCAACGTAAGGTATTTTTTTGAATGAGTACATAGATAATTGTAAATGCGCTTTCCGAAAATGTATTTATTGTCATTCGGAGTCAGCTAAAAAACAGGAATGCAGGATGAGTTATATTTGTGGAATTATTTTTCAGAGACCTTTCATACTGAAAAAGAAAAGGGGCCGTAAACGCAGAAGGATTAATAGCAGTGTTACAACAGAGACAATTTCTGAAACAACAGAGGTGTTGAATGAGCCATTTGATAACTCAGATGAGGAGCGTCCCATGCCGCAGCTGGAACCTACCTGCGAGATGGATGGGGAAGATGATGAGTTGAAGCCTGTGATTAGAAAAGCTTTTGAGTATCAGCCTGGGCAGCAGAAACAGGAGAAGGAGGAGGAGGAGGAGGAGGAAGAAGAGCAGAACAAGGAGGAGAAAGATATTCGATGTTACAGGAGTGATGACAATTGTACAAGTAAGTTGAAAATGTTCTTATATCTTCACAAAATTAACTTGTCAGGTGGCCTTCAAAGGAAATGGGTTTTTTTGTTGTAAATCTGGAAATTTTTAATGAGATATATTTAGCTGTTTTGGTCTTAAAATCTGATAATCTTAATAATGCTTTGTGCTTAGAGGTGCTACTGGAGCCATTAATTTCGTGTAGTTCATTAGAATTCAGTTGTGGCTTCAGACTTTCTTTTTTGTTTCTATTGTGTTTACTTCTCCCGTTATTCCTGACCCATTAATATTATAATCTGTTTTTTGTGTTCAGAAAACAAATCTTTTCCAGTCTGAAGCACTGCACTCCTTGTCATGTTGCCAAAACCAACTTTTATGTCCCTACAGCAGGACATTTTGTACAGGACATTATGAGCAGGGGTATCACTGCAAGATTGTCTAATACTGTTTTTGTATCCTTGGTAAAACATGCAAGCAAAAAGTAACATCTGATTTACACAAAAATCTTTCTGTTCAGCATTGTTGGTAATTCAATGAAATGTTTATTGTTTCTGGGCATAATATGTCCTCAGCACTAGGGTCCCTATTTTTTTCCCTACAAAAGAGAGGGATAGTTTTAAGTGTGTTCTTTCAAAGCTGCTTATCTGGTCTGATTTCAAGGATATTTCCTGGCAGAAAAGCTAATGGATGGATGGTGAAGCTACTGATGAGCTATTCTGAACGTATACTCATCCCTTGACCTCCTGGCTCTCAAATTACGCTTTTATAAGTTTCAATTCCAGAATGAATGACTGCATTCTCAGGTCTATATATTTACTCTAAGAAGCCAGTGGGTACTACTTTAGTGTTTTCATAATTGCATGGGCAGTTTACTCTTTGTGACCCTCAGTTGAGGAATCACACGCTGATGTCTATTTTAAACAGCTTTTGTGCGACAAGAACAGCCATGCTGATGAATGTTGGTGCTGTTACAAACCAGTGCACAGATCCATTAGAATATTACCGCTTTTTCCTGCTTCTCAACAGAAATGAATTAAACTAATAGTAGCAAATTCAGAGTGTTCCAGCTATGTCCCAGTGGTCAGGTTTGCACTGCTTTAACTAGACTGATCCTGTGTATTTGTCCATGGACCATGTCATCGCATTAATTGACTGTACAGTGAGAGGCAGAACTTGGCAAAGGAGTATCGCTGAAGCCATCACACTCCCAAGTGCAGCATGTTACATTCTGAGAATTCTCCTTTTCTCTGGTGTATATGTAAGTGGTATCTGGGGAGAAGAGGAGAGGAGTGAATATGTTTAGGTATTTTTTTTATAGTCAATGGATTAATTTAGTGCTCTGACGCACTCTGTGTTTAATTTCAATTATCTTTTGGCTTTTGTCATGTATTGTGAGCTGTGTCATGACATGCTGCCCATGAGAAGATACTAGTATGAGCCACCTTTTTTTTCCAGTGTTGGTACTAAAGCATGATTATATCCTTACTATGGCTTGTCCTTGAAAATGGTCAAACAGGATTTTCCAGACTCTCATGTTATTACTGTCAAAAAGATGAATGTGTATTAGATCAATTTCTATATAAAGTGATGGTGTACCTTTATTCTAAAATCACAGGTTATATTTGGACAATATTTTTGTTTTAGTTTACATGTCTTGTGATGTAAATCTCTGGGATTCTTCTAGTGTATAAATGGTGGTTGTGATGGTCACTGTTAAAAGGCCACCAAACAAGGACAACTTTACATATCAGTGTAAGCATGTTTGAGCTGGAGATACCATGTCATTCTATGGTGGTCTGAGATCTGTTTATAACTCTTGTTCCAGAGTTTCTTAACACATTTTGAATTGATAAATTACTTCAGGGTTTATGTTTTAAAATATTGGTTGGTTTGTGCAAGCTAATACCTTTCTTTTGTCTCTGTTTATTGCCTCCCAAAGATAATACAGAGGATGTAGCTGTATTGGAAAACAGCACTAAAGACAATCTTGAACCTTTAAAGAGTAAGCAGGGTTGGCCCAAAGGAGTTAAGCGTGCTCCATCTAAATGGAGGCAAAGCAAAGAAAGAAAACCTGGCTTTAAGCTTAATTTATACACTCCGCCTGAGACTCCTATGGAGCCTGACTATCAGGTACTGGTGGAGGAGCAAAAGGACGTAGCTGAAGACAAGCCCTGCTCGGTTCCTGCTGCTACAGAGGAAGCAGTTAAAGAGCCTGTTGAAGTATTACCACCACCAGATGATGAGGTAAAAGAGGTAGAACCCGAACCTCTGCATCCGCCCAGTGAACCCTTTGAAAAACAAGAAAATGATATGATGAAAGCTGGGGAAGAAGAAAGGAGTGTAGAAGAAGGTGCAATTAATTCAAAAGATCAAGAAAAAGACAAAGCGGAAGAGGTGTTTCTGCAAAAAGAGGAATCCGTGCATTTGGATGATCAGGAGGAGGAGGATGATGATGATGAAGAACCTTCTCACAATGAGGATCATGATGCAGATGATGAAGACGATAGCCACATGGGTTCAACAGAAGTGGAGAAAGAGGAATTGCCTGGTGAAGCTTTCAAAGAAATGATGGAAACACAGCAATCTTTTTTAGACGTAAATGTTCAAACTGGTAATTCAAATCAAGAGGACTTAATGGATTGTGGTGTTGACCTTGCAGCTGATGAGTGTGAAAGTGATCAGAAGGAACTTGCTACAGATTCAGACCCGGTGCCTGAATCTGATGATGATCATACAGATAATAAAGAGGACCAAAAAGCTGGTGAAGAGTTACATTCCGATTTCAAGGGAGAGAGTACCGAGAGCATGGAGATTGACTCCGAGACGGTTC
Organism: Limnodromus scolopaceus; assembly: GCA_028565335.1. Classification (NCBI taxonomy): domain Eukaryota; kingdom Metazoa; phylum Chordata; class Aves; order Charadriiformes; family Scolopacidae; genus Limnodromus; species Limnodromus scolopaceus. The sequence goes on along the minus strand of JAOXNO010000002.1, from coordinate 16,358,616 downwards.
AAGCAGTGCAGTCTCTAACCCAAGAAGCAAGTGAGCATGAAGATACATTTCAGGACTGTGCAGAGACTCAAGAGGCCTGTAGAAGTTTGCAAAACTATGCCCATAATGACCAAAGTCCCCAAATGACCACACTGGATGACTGTCAGCAGTCTGATCACAGTAGCCCGGTTTCGTCTGTGCACTCTCATCCCAGCCAGTCAGTTCGTTCTGTTAATAGTCCAAATGTTGCTCCTCTAGAGAACAGCTATGCTCAGATCAGCCCAGATCAAAGTGCCATTTCTGTGCCGTCTCTACAGAACATGGAGACCAGCCCAATGATGGATGTTCCCTCCGTTTCTGATCATTCGCAACAAGTTGTGGATAGTGGGTTTAGTGACTTGGGGAGCATCGAGAGCACAACAGAAAACTATGAAAACCCAAGCAGTTACGATTCTACGATGGGTAGTAGTATCTGTGGAAACAACTCTTCTCAAAACAGTTGCTCATACAGTAGCCTTACATCTAGTAACCTAACCCAGAGTAGCTGTGCGGTGACGCAGCAGATGTCTAACATCAACGGGAGCTGCAGTATGATGCAACAAACCAACATCAGTTCTCCTCCCACTTGCAACGTAAAATCTCCCCAAGGTTGTGTTGTTGAAAGGCCTCCGAGCAGCAACCAACAGTTGTCCCAGTGCAGCATGGCCGCTAATTTCACACCACCTATGCAGTTAACCGAAATCCCCGAGACTGGCAATGCTAACATTGGATTGTATGAAAGAATGGGGCAGAGTGAATTTGGAGCAGGGCATTACTCACAGCCATCTGCCACCTTCAGCCTTGCCAAGCTGCAACAGTTAACTAACACGCTTATGGATCATTCCTTGCCTTACAGCCACTCAGCTGCTGTAACTTCCTATGCAAACAGTGCCTCTTTGTCCACCCCTTTAAGTAATACAGGGCTTGTTCAGCTTTCTCAGTCTCCACACGCTGTTCCTGGAGGACCCCAAGCACAGGCTACCATGACCCCTCCCCCCAACCTTACTCCTCCTCCCATGAATTTGCCACCTCCCCTTTTGCAGCGTAACATGACTTCGTCGAACATCGGAATATCCCACACCCAAAGACTGCAGACTCAGATGGCCAGCAAAGGTCATGTTTCCGTAAGAACCAAATCCACGCCTCTGCCGCCTGCGGCTGCAGCCCATCAGCCACAGATTTATGGCCGTGCTTCGCAGACTGTGGCCATGCAAGGGCCCGCGCGGACTTTAACGATGCAGCGTGGCATGAACATGAGTGTAAACTTGATGCCAGCCCCAGCTTATAATGTCAATTCGGTGAACATGAACATGAATACCCTTAATGCTATGAATGGTTATAGTATGTCCCAGCCGATGATGAATAGTGGATATCACAGTAATCATGGGTATATGAATCAAACGCCCCAGTACCCTATGCAGATGCAGATGGGGATGATGGGAACCCAGCCATATGCACAGCAGCCAATGCAGACAGCACCCCACAGTAACATGATGTACACGCCTCCCGGGCATCATGGCTACATGAATACAGGCATGTCTAAACAGTCTCTGAACGGATCCTACATGAGGAGGTAGGCCCTTTGGAGGGGACGGACTACCAGACTGGCATATTGGATTGATCTGCACAAATATCTTTTGGAGAGTACGATTTCAAAACCAGCAATTGGTGTGAATGCAAAAACATTTGTTGGCACCATTTAAAAGCTGTATGCAGCAGAAAGCCTTATACAAGTTTTTCTTTTTTTCTTTATTTCTTGTTTTGGGTTTTTTTTGTTTCTTTTTTTTTTTTTAACTTTGTGGGATTTAACTTTTCTTCTCTTTTCTTTGGGGGGAATTAGGTGGTTTTCCATTTTTTGTTTATTTCATTGAGCTTGAAGTTCTCTGGAAAGGAAGAACTCTTTCTATGAACTGCAATTACACAGCAGCTGATGGTTCAGAGCCATTTTATGTGCCTGCTCCCATTAAAAATGTGGATAAATAGACTCCAAAACTATCAGACAGTACTGGATCGTGAGCTTTTTCTCTCTCCTTTCCCCACATGTAAATGCCTTTTAGCAGTTCTTTTATTGTATTATTTTGTTTCTGAAGGTGACACTTCCGCATGCCGCTAATGTCTTTGTTAGTGACAGTGCATTTTGTAGTACTGTACAAGTGTTGTGCTTAACAGTAAGCCATTTCTTAATTTTTTTGCCTTGATTAGGTTACCCTAGTTTGAGGGGTAAAAAAAACAGAACTATATTTTTGTTAATTATAAAACTTGTAAAAAATAATAAAAAAAGCTGCAAAAGCTATTCACATTTTGGTTAGTTCAAAGGGTTTTATTGCTGTATGTTTAGTGTAAAGTTGAGACTCTTTTCCATTTTTGTGACCAGTTTCTTTGGGGCTGGGGTAGGAAAAAAGGCAGCTTTCTGTTTTATAAATACTGTTATGTTTTTTTGTTGATTGAAACATCTCAGTGTTTATTTGTCAAGTTTTGAAACATTTTCATATATGTCCAAATACTTGGCAGGATTTAAAAAAAGAAGTAGTGAATTTGGTGTAAAGTTGCTATTTTATGGAAATGCCTCTAACTTTACATTTTCATTCCATCTGTAGATTTTTCTATCTTTATAAAATATTGGAGTTATTTTTTAAGGGAAAAAATAGAGCAGTAGCGTGTGAATAGCTCAAACTAAGCTTACAGATCGCATGTAAAAAGGCAAAAGTTATTTGTGTCTGTTTATATTGCTTCCTTTTTTGTAGCCTTTGTACCTGTACAGAGTGACTGTAAGGGCCGAACAGAAGAGGCTTGATACATGTAAAAATAGGACCCAGTGACACTCTTGTATTTATCTGTTATCTTTTTAGTCAGTCACTTAAAAAAAAAAAAAAAAAAAACCACAAAAAAACCACCCAAGAAACAAAAATAAAAACTGCAAAAAACAACACCCCCCCAAGCTGTACATTTTAACATAAAATAAATTATGATGAGCCATTTTTAGCCTCTTGTGTCTTGTCATAGTTTGATGTTGCATGGGAATTACCTCCTGAAACAGTGTTTGTTACAGTGCTCTCAGATGCTTGATCTAAAGCCCATTAAAGTTGATGGGGTTTGGATTAGGCTGTTAGAGCCTACATGTAGGTTACTCATCATAATTGCATACACCTTGTGAAAATAAAGAGTATCTAAGATTATTTTTTTTAATAATCTTAATAAAATATTGAATAAATATGTATTTAATACATTACAAGGTTGTCAATATTTAATGTATGAAACTTCTTTCCTATAGAAAATGTTAATATATATGTAAAAGGGTATATTATAGTAACAAATATGATATTTGCACTGTATCTTAATGATAGAATTGTAATCTCTTCCTTTGTCATTATTGCTGGGTTACAAGATGATGCAAATCTTGTGTTGAACTTCTGAGTTCTGTGTTATGTGCATGTATATGTGCACACACAAACACATACACTTAGATATGAGCACTTCTAATCTAGCAATAGAAGGTCTGTAAAAATCAAGAAGGCTGTCTGTACGTGGAGCTTGAGTGGACCAAGTTTAAATTGGGTAAGTGTGAATCTGCACCAGAAAAATCCTTGTAAGAATTTTTCCAAATGACTTCTAGTCACTGCAAATGACATTGCAGTGAGTGTGGCCACTGAATTCCCCCTTTAGGCCACTGACACTGTCAGAAGTCTGCTAGTCAAGGCGAAAGTCATCTTGATTGAAAACTCTGTGTCCCCATTCCAGTATATAAAGCACCTTTATAGGTGGTATTTCATGTGCTCAAAAGTTAGAGAAATGTGTATTTCTTTAAATAAAACCCTTGAAGCGTGTGGTGTTGCCAACTCAAGAAATTGATAGTACAGATTCACGCGCGTAACCTGTTCAATTTTAATATGATGGGGCAGCAGTCTGAAATAGCGGGTCTGAATGGGAGCTAAAATTGCTGGTCAGATGGTAATTTGGAGTAACTTGTGTTTTAGGAGTTCAGAATGCTTGATAAGGAGAGCACAATACAACAGACACCTTTGTTCATGCGCTAACACTGTCAAATTTGCTTTTTGAAGGCAAAGAGTATTCATTGTACTTAAACTGTGTGTGTCTTCACAAAGGCAGTCATGGTTTTTAATGCTTAGGAAAAGGGAAGGTGAACTCAACACAGTTACTGTGCAGCCTTCCAGTGTGTATAACTAGGACCCGGTATCTTGAATCTCAAACTAGCCCTATGTTTTGTGACTTTTCATTTGTTTGTTTCTGTGATGAGTGAAAAAGGCACTTTGGTCTTTATCCGCTTCTGTTTAGTTTCAGGTTTCCAAGCCTGTAACAGGCAAATCAGACCTGCTTGCCATTTCAGTGTGTGCTAACCCGAAACAGAGTATCCTGACTCCAGCGTACTGCTAAAATTCTGCATTTGCGATATATGGATTAAAACTTGGGTGTAAAGTGATGTACTGTGTGTGCACAACAGGCAAGTTTCCAGTATTTTTAAATTTATTTATTTCAGAACTTAATTCCTTTTGGGTGGACAAATGGCTTTTCTAAGTCTTTTCCCATAATGACTATTCAGCTGTCAGTTTCATTACTGCACTTAAATTTTTGTTTTATAAGAAAACTGTCTTTTCCTTGACAGTTCTACCTGTTCTGTGTTTTGTGTGCCCATTGCAGTGTCAGTTTTGACTCTGCTCTAGCACTATCCCAGCTGAGAATTAGCTCACTCTTTTAGTGTCTCAAAAGAATCCTTTAAAGTTACAATAGATGATTCTTGTGAATTTGGGAGGCTTCCCTGCCCATGCAGTCTTAGTCTTTGGTTTACCGAATAGGATACTTCATACCGCTGGTGGTTTGCAAGAGGGAAGTAAATTTGCCTCGTTCTGCACATATGTTGCTTGCGGACCTGGCTTATAGGTGAGGTCAGTGCTGCTGACACTCGTTAGTTAGCTGGTTAGCCACTTGTGAGGGCTGCCTACTTTGTGGAAACTACACGTTCCAGAACTTCTGCTTTTTCTGATTTAGTCTACTTGATTCTGGGAGAATGGCAGGGAAAAAAGCTGGGAAGTAAATAAGAAGTGTGTTTACTTGAGAACTGCTTAATTGATGTAGTTCTACTGGCAGAGTGCTTCGGGCTAGAGCTGCTTCTAGGGGAGATACTTGTCTGTGTATCAGAACCAGAACCTACTTCATCAGGAAGCTGCCAAATCTCAGTACTCCTGAAAACTGCACTCTAGCCCTTTAGTGAAGACAGGGATGGTAAGTGGTGTTGCACTCTGGCTACCTGGTCTCCTAGCAGTGGACAAAATATAACCAGTTTTTCACTGACTTTGTAAGAAGCTGTGTGATAAGAAACAGAGACATGCAAAACTGTCGCTGTTTCTGTGTTTTAGTTTTGTGAGCCGTTTAATTTGTCCATCGGTCAGGCTAGTTAATGGAAACGAACTCCATTTATACACCGTGTGGTTAATGGAAAGAACGGGCCTGGCAATTATCTGTAGTGCTGAGGGTGATCTTAATGCAGCCTGTTGTGTGGAGACTGACACCTTTAGCAGCAAGCGAATCCACTGGTGTAGTAAAGACCTATGACTGGTTTTCTTACTCTTCCCTTTACTTTTAATACTTCTCTGTATTAAAACTATGTATTTCCAATATTGTTTATGACCTATAGAGCCATATAGGTCAGCTCTTCCAAAGTGAAGTTTTGGGGTATGCATTGATCAAAAGCCATTGGTTTGAGCTTTGTGGAGTCGGGGGAGTTTGTAAGAAGGTATAAGGTAGGATTACAGGTTTGGCTTTATCATAACTTTACGTGAGTAATTTAAATTCTTGGTAGCTTTTTTCCTCACCTACTAAATAAGAATAAATAATCTTAATTAAGCCATGTTTAAGGCCCTGAGGTTTGGAATACAGGTTTCTGTTCATTTACTTCTTGAGAAATGAGGTTTATGCTGGTTTTCATCTTCCTACAAGAATAGCAGCTCCTAGTTGCTGAGTAGCTTGGTATCCTGTCCTTTGGAAATTGTCAATACATTCTTCTATTGCTATGTCAGTGTTGCCCCATGCCAATTTCCTAATCTGCTATGCAGGACAAAAAGAGTAGGAGCTACTTAAGAGTTCTAGTATTTTTGCTTTCTATCAGTAGTTGGGAGGCTGTTGTTTGAAAGCTTTGTCAGTCTCCACCAAAAGCAGCTGAGCCTCAGGAAATTAAAATTTTTCCTGTGTTTTTGCACAAGTCTCAGACTGCAAAAGAAATACCCATCTCCAGGCCCCAGAAAACCTTGTTCGAATACAATTCTGCATATAGATCAGCTATTTATGTTATCCTCTTCCAGTTACAGCAGTCATCAAGTTATCATGCAGGATACAAAAAAGAAAATAACCTGTAACTTGACTGAGGGAAGTCCTGGTAGATACTTGTTGTATTTTAGTATATTATTTGGTACAGAATTCCTGTCTGTAAGGTTAATCTTAAGAAACACTGCTGCTCTAGGGGTGAGAAAGTTGAAGCTTGCTTCATCAGGGTAAGTGAAAGAGTTGGTCTGTGTGTCTGAAAGGTAAGTTTGTCAGGGACAACGCTGGGAGAGCTGTTGGATGTCTGGGTTGTGAATTAAATTGCAGTAGACAGGATAAGGTGCTCTGAAAGGGTGCATTTTAAGGTCTGTGGAAGTAAATGGAAAGAGTTCAGGGACCCCATCCAAGAATTCTTTGACTCTTCTCACCCACATTGTGACTCCTTACTCATTTTTGAAGTGTCAAATGACTTCTTTTGAGTTTCCTTTCATTTCTCTTTTTTCCATATTTTTTTCCTAATCCAGGTGTAGGGATACTTAATTTGCTGTAAGTCCCAGAGTTTGTGTGTCTCTGTCATGAATATTGTTCACATTGTGGTGTCTAATTTGTTTTTTAACAGTAGCCTAGTTGTGCTTATTGTATTCTGCTGTTTCTGAGAATTTGAAGATAAGGTATGTGTTATAGAGATAAATGGGAATGATAAGACAAAAACACTGCATTATGGGTGTCTGCAGCCTTGGCTACAGCTGTTGTTTGGAGATGAATGATTTACTGGGTTTTGGGCCCCAAAAGGAAGTGAAGGAATAGAAAGCCTTCACACTAGGCTAAGCCTGTAAAGAGCTGTTAACATCTACAAAAAATGGTTTAAAGTTGTGCTCAACTCTCTTTGGTTTGTAGCATATACTTGCAGTTCTCACTGACATATTTCTGCCCTGTGTCCTTTTTTTTTTTTTTTTTTCCCAAGTATCCAAGACTTCTACGGTCCATACTGCACTGAAGTGACAGAGTCTTTGTCAGCTGATAAAGACCAGGAGAACTCTTCTGTGCTCTCAATGGCTAGGTTGTACCTCTGAGGCACAAAGGGAGTAAATAGCTCTTACCTGATACATTGAAATAGGTAAAATTCCAGTAGGAAGAGTTGCTACTTGACCTTTCTGCAGATGCAAAAAAGGTAAACAGAGCTTAATTGTGATCCTGCACTACAGTATTTATTAAGATTATCAAATACTGCTGAAGTGGCAAAACTCTCATTGTGGCAAAACACAAGTTACTGATAATTTCTATCAAATAGAGTAAATTGAGTAATTTTATGCATAAAAGTAGATCCTGTGTCATCATTTGTGTATTTGGACTACTTCTGTCAACAAATGCAGTTATTAGCAACTGTATTGGAGCACAACAGTGTATGAAGGTGACTAAAGCTGAGATAGGAGAAAACGTTTGGTAGTGGCAAATATAAACCATGTCTGGAAGCACAACAGCAGCTTTCTCCTGGTTGGTCAGGTCAATGTGAGGTATTTTTTAAAGGTTTCACCTGTGTCTCTTGCCTCTTTAATCAAAACTAAAAGCTCATTAAAACCGGTTATAACCCATGATTATTTAGGGGGTTATTAGGGGTGTACAAGTTCAGCATTGAATTTCCTCTTAGCAATATTTTTCTTGTTCATTGTTCCAGCTGTTAATTTTTCCAAGTGCAGGAAAACAACGTATAATTTTAATTTACTCAGTCTTTTTTTTTTTTTGTGGACTAGTAAGTTGGCTTGGATAATAAATATATAGGACCTTTTAAAATTCAGACAGTTGAAGCATCTAGGAAAAACAAGTTAAAACTGAAACTGCTAAAATGTCTTGTTATGTTTCTCCGTGAATTGTATCTGCTTATGCATCTGACCTTCTCAAGGGTCTTGCTTTGTTTCTAGCTTGCATGGTCTGCTGCAAAGTCCTCATCTGGAGGCTCTCTAAAAGCTGTGCTGTCCTATATTGATTATTACTGTGAAAGAAGAAATGGAGATGCCAGGAAACAGCACAAAAAGGCAAACTCCTGTGAAATCCTTCAGGACTCTGAGACTAAACTTAAGAATTCATCTGTGCTGCTGCCATTTCGGTCTCTTCCCTGCAAAATTCCTTCAGGAATGTCTAGCTCAACTTTTTTAAAGGCCATGTGCTTGGCTTAGGATCAGAATTTTGGGGGTGTTCGCGTAGAAAAGGGTTTTCTTCAAGTTGTGCCTGCTTTTGTGCTGTAAAAACTTTTTTACAGAGGATAAAATTTATTTGTTCATGTCACAAAGAATTCAGCTAAGACTGGAACATTCTAAGAAGATGGGTTTTAAATTTGGCTTCTCTTCTTTCTCATCTTGACAGCATTTGAAATGACTTTGTTTTTCCTTCCAAATAACAAATTATCCTTGTGACTGTGTAATTAACTACACCTTCCACTCCCCTCCTTTTATGGAATTTCTTTTCCAGTAGCACAACCCTGCCAGGAACAACACTAGATCGTGGTGCTGTTCTCGTCATCGTCAGATGGTAGGCTGTTTTTGGTGTTCCTCCTCTGCAGTGCTAATGCCACGTCCAGTTCTCTCAGCTGCTTCAAGAAGCCCCGGTTTGGCAAGATGCACCGATGTCTTGATACTTGCTCAATGGCATCCACCACTGTCATGTTCTTGTAAATCATCAGGTAAGCCAAAACCAGTGTGGCTGACCGGCTGCGACCCATGGCGCAGTGAACCAGGACCTTGTCTGCAGAAACAAAGAGAGGTGATTCAGAGATGACACCGGGTAATTTCTTTTTTTTGACAGTGAAGGTTTCTGTAGCGTCCCTGCTCTGGTTGGTGGCCTGGCTACCCTTTCCAGCACTTCTGTAAGACCCATCTTTATACAGGTGGGGAAACTGAAGTTGTAAATCTTCTGTTACGCCATCTGCATTGGAGATTACCTATTTAATCCTTAAATGGTATCTTTGAATTTATTTGTGAACAAAGGTTGCAGAGAAGGCCCAGGGTCTGCATCCTTGCATTAAGTAACATGGCAAGCCCCGCTGCAGCCTTATCTTTTCTGCCTCACAAGCAGCTCGCGTGTAATTCTGTGTTTGGACATAATGAGCAAAGTGTAAGGGTGAGGGAGGGTTTGGTATGCTATCAAACCATCCTTCGTGAGGATAAAAGGGGTGCACGGACGTGCCTTTCTACCAGTGAGAGACAAATGAATTTGATTATTTTTTGTTGTTCTAACAATAATGTCCTTCAAGATCTGGATTGCATCACTTCATGCCCCAGTACTTCATTTGTAAAATACAGTGAATGAGGATTTTTTTTTTTTGAGAGTCTGTGATATTTTTGAGGGCAAAGGATAAGAAGGGCCATAGAAGTTAATAGGTGTATAACCAAGGGGATAGAAAAGCTTCTTCAGAAATCCTTTGGTACTCGCCCTCAGCCTGTCATGTTGAATGAAAATAGCATTTCCCCACCACCACCACCTCTCTCTGGTTTATATGGTCAACTCCTGGCAGCAACTGTGACTGCAGAGTCTCTGCTAATAGTTTTCATCTCTGAATAAATGTGCCTCCAGATTTAGGTTTGTGACATTGCTTGGTTTAACTTTGGACTTCTAGAGGCAGAAAGTCCTTGGCTTCAGGTGCTAGCAAGGTTGTAAGCCAAAGTGGAACCTTCTCCATTTGCTATGTCTGGGGGAGGTGGAGGAAGAGAACAGTAAGTGGGTTCAGGTCTGATTGACAGGTTTTGAAACACTTCAAAAGATTTCCAAAAATGATTCAAAGCCCTTGAGGGAGTCTCACAAAGGGTTGAACTGCTGAAGGAAGTAGATTTGGAGCACTCTCTCTAACACCCTGCTAAGCTGAATTGCCACAGGAAAAAAAAAATCCTATCAGGGCAAATAATAGTTTATCTCCGTTAGCTATGCCTAGCGAGAAGTGTTGGGTGCAAAGCTGTGACTCCTGCTGATTAACTCCTTTGCTTCCAGGCACGAGAGAATGTCTTGGCACAAGCAGCATTGCTGTGTAATGGATGAATCAAGAGCTGCCAACACTAGAGGATTAATGGTTACAGTCTGCATCCTAATCCCAGCAGATAGTCTTAGAGGCATCTTGGCAAAATTCCAGTTGCTCTGATAACTAAAAGTGCCTCTTCCTCTCCTGGAAAATGATAATCCCTTCTATTATTACTGCAAATATTTGAAATGGATGAAAACTCTCATTTGTTCAGCCCTTCGTGTCTCTCCTTAGAGCTTCCCACCTTGTAAATGGGTTGCTGTTGAGGTGATAAAATACATGATAGGACAAGGAAGGCTTTGCTTTGTGTGGGTGGCAAATGCAGGGGATCTAGGAGAAAGCATACAGTTTTAAAGTGTCAACAAAGGCAAAAAATGGCTGTACAATTATCTGAAATGCGTCCTGGTTGTAGGAAAATGACATCTGTCCTTTCTTCTGTGTGACTATTCAAGATCTGACTGCCTGATAACAGCAAAACGCAGGGCCATGTCCTTTCTGTACTATTTTGTAGTCTCCAGTTCTGGTGTAAGGACCAGTCTGAAACCCTCTTTTCCGAAGAGGGAGTCCACTCTTGCAATCTTTGATTCTGACCATTTATATCTTTTGTGACTGACTGTAAAGTATCAGTGCACAGAGCCAGAGGTCAGCTGAGTGGTGACAGGTCCCTGAACTGTTTTGGTCACTTGACTTGGGCTTGTGTTTCTTGAAAACCTGTCTAGATGCAGCACTCCCTTTCCGGAGTTAGATGGAGTGATGAATGTTGAGGTGTCTTTGGTCAAACGCTTTGGGTCTTTGTGTCTGTCTCTTATGTTTCTTCTCACATTGCTCTTACCCTCTCAGTTTTTAGTGTGTTTTTTTTCCCACGACATCTTCACGTGAGAAGAAAATGCTATTCCCATCTACATTTTGTGGAACTATGATACCAAAGGACCTAAATCTGTGGCATAGACGGGAACTTAAAAACCCCTTAAAATAATGTGTTCCTTTCAGGTTAATCAGGCCTCCCTTGTATCAATTTTAAACTGTCCTGTGGTCTGAGTTGCATGTTTTGGAAAATCTTTATGCACAGCTGAATGATAGGGTGCATAATTGTGAACAGTTCGAGTTTGCCTCTAAAACTGTTATAACTGATCTGTTTTCACTGTTCTTAAGTCCACTTGCCCATGCTTAAAGTCCACAAAACTGCTCTGATTGGGGAGCTTCTTCACCATCACAAAGATTTTGAAGGTTAAGTCAGAATTACTGCATTCGGACTGCGTTTTGACAGCATCCAAATTGCCTGCCTTTCTGGCCTTTGCAGAAAGAGAGGCTTCTTCATTTGCCTGACAACTTGTTTCAATAACATTGACTATTGAGCAGCTTCCCAGCAAAATGCATTGTATGAAGACATCTATTCAATGAATTGGATTGCTTGGCTGGCTGAAGGTCACATCTTATACAATGTGATACAGTTGGAGCAAATTCATTAATACCTACATTCTGGTCACAAAAGTCGAAGGTTTTCTTTTTCACCTTTTCCCTGTCTGCATTTGCTCACTTCTAATGCAAAGTAGCAAATGAGTGTAATGGTGTTACTGATCCAGAAGTATTTAGCACCATATACTGAAGTCGCATTTCAGCATATTGCCACTAGAGATAGGTACTTGGTTACTTACTATAAAATCCTGTTTAGGAATCTGGATGCTGTTTGTCAGTCAGGAAGATGCACACAAATAGTCCTTTCATTAGGCACTGGAAATATATAGCACCTTTCTACAGTAGATGTGCGTTCACATTTATGTTGGAGGAGGAGAGCACTAGTTACTTGCCTTTAGTCTTTTCCCTTGTAAGTGTAAGAGACATCAGTCTACTCTTTAGTTTCTGGACTCTTTCTGTTATTCCCTAAATGTGTATTGGAAATCTATTGCCATGCATTCAGCTTCTGTCTCTTCCTAGGCCGTATGTATATGCCTTTATGCATATCTTTGGCTGGGATAGGAGATGTATTTTAGTGTATTTTTTAGTGTATTTTCCCTTATGAGAAAGTTAAGAGCCTGCT
>JAOXNO010000002.1:16326750-16346181 GCA_028565335.1 Limnodromus scolopaceus | reverse complement strand
TGTTACAGTAATTTATTTTATTGGTCTCCATCAGAAAACATCCTGTCTGTCTTATTTAAAAACCATGTGAATGTGGCAGGCAGTGCACAGCTACAGAGATGATTGTAGTTGGTAGTATCTACTTAAGTGCTGATTTATTTTGTTTTTGTTTTTGTTTTGCAGAAGTTCATCCAGTCACTCTTTGATTTGATCTTGTGTTTTCAGTGCTGGACTGGTGCTGGATATGGCCTCAGAACTTCCTGGACTTTGATGTGGTTTTGAAAGAAAAAAGCTGATGCTCCCCCATCTCATCCTTCCCTGCCTCAGTGTTTATTGGGGTGCGAGTGTTTTATCTGGTCTTTGCTGCTTCCCCTGTGCTCGTTTCTGTACCTGCACGCAGCAATGGTGTTAGAGGAACAGGAGAGGGATGGAAGGGAGGAAGTCTGCATTTCTTATTTCAGCTACTCCAGTCTGATGCTGACCTCTGGCCTCCAGCCATGGCTAGACACGGTGCGTGTTAGTTATCCGCTCCTTCCCAAAGGCACTGCTTCAGACTCGCTTTTTGAAATGCCAGGGACCTTTTCTTCAAGAGCAAGTAAGCTCCGAAGCAGTTCCGCCTGCTATTAGGACTTTGATTTTTAAAACTGAACTGCTTTCAAGGCTTTTCCCTGAACAGGGGAAGGGACTGTTGCTGTAGACTGTACTTGCTGAAAGGGTAAAATTTAAAACCTGCCTGGCTACTGGGGGCAAGCCAGGTAGTAGCTGTCTGTAGCTGAGCTAAACAGCCAAGAACAGAAGCTGACAGGAGGCTAGAAACTTGATATGTGATCCTCTGATATTAAGATCTTTGTAGGTCAGCAGGAAAGTCTTAAGTTTCTCAGCTGGTTTCTGGTAAAATATCCTGTAGAGACTTAAAAAAAAGGCATATGGGGGGGGAGCAGGAGTAATAAAGAGTAATATTGAAAGCCAGTGTGAGGCCTAGGCTGTAGCACTTTGCATCAGTGTAAAGCTTTCTGATGGAACACGGCTGGAGGTAAGCAAATAATGAATTGTAGTAATCAAGCTGAGAAATTACAAAGGCTTTAATGAAATGTTTCTAGATCTCTGCTGTCGGAGTTGTTTCAGTCCCCTGCTGCTTGGAAGATGGCAGAGAGATTAATCTGTTATAGCTTGGGGTAGATCTGATGGCCAGGTAGGAAGGTGGTTTTTGTAGAGTGAATCTAACGCTGCAGAGCATGAAGCTGCAGAGTGACAGCCTGGAATCTCTGCAGAGCACTCAAGTTCCAGTCCCACCATTATGCAGCCAATATTCATTAAACCTTTCTTAATTCGGACTAATTTGAGGAAAAGACAGCTAATTCATGGAACTGATGCAGTGTCCAGTTGTCTTTGATGTGTTTACAGAGGAGTCAAAACAACAGCAAAGAACCTTTATCAGACAGGAGACCTTAATGCAAGCTGTGATGTGGACTTCTATCAAAGTGCTTGGAAAGGGGCTCTTGGGCCAGTAGTAGCTCTGCAGTGAGAAAGGTCCTAGTCACATGACTACCTTCTCTTAAACTAGTTCCCTGCTACTAGTTTTAATTGCTGGTTAAAGCATTTCATTCCTACAAGGCTAAATGCCATGGAACTATGCTTGTGATCAGGTGGAGTAAATACTGTATTGTTTTTAACCGATTTCAGCACCCTCCTTACTTCTTTCATCCTGAAGCGCATTATCAATGAATTTAGAAGCTGAATAAAAGAACTGGCTGAGCTTGAAAGTGGGGAGATCATCTGCTTCCACTCCATGGTACTCCACATTCATGTCGTGGTAATATTCTGGTCCCGTGTCCACGTTCCGCTGACCGTGGGCCGCATTGAGGATGTGGGTGAAGCCTGCCTTCTCAAGGCTGTAGCGATCTAATGCAGTTTTCCTGTTAAAATGAGAACCATCATGTAAGTGAAGAAGCTTCTTGCTCAGCCAGCAAGCCAGAAGAAAAATCCTCTCTGATTTGGTATGTTCTAAATATTAACGAAACTGATAACGCTTCAAAAATATAGCATTTACCATTATAGAGATCTTAAGATACTGTCATTCAGAGTGAACAATCCTTCTGGAGTACATAACTATCTCTCCCAGATCCTTAGAGCACCTTAAAAATGAATGTCTTTTTCCTGGCACCTTTGTAATGCAGGCAATACTGGTTTCTATCCATCTCATACGAGAAGAAACTTAAGATACAGAAAGAAATAGAATGAATTATTTAAAGTCATAAAAGCACAGCAGTAGCAGAACTTGAAACAGGAGCCATGAATCCTGTTTTCCCCTTCTGTTCCATCAATTGATATTGCAGAACTAATAAAAGAGTCAGTGATACGCGAGTAGTAAAATCATCTGGGATTCAAAAAGAAGCTCTTTATCCCTAAAATAAGTTACTGATTTTTTTTCTCCATTTCTATTTAAAAAAATAAAAATAATTTTAAAAAGTCACCCTTCTGTAGTCACAACTCCCTACCAGGTTTCCTTTTATTGTAATGTTTGATTAAACAAGGTCTAGAGCCAAAAGAACTAGATATGGGAAATGGATAGTAGCCTTCATTGAAAGCTGAAAGTCATATATTTAACCAATATTTTAATTTATTCTTGTCTTTTCTTTCTTGAGACAAGGGAAGTCAGATAGGAGAGGAAACCCTAGATTTTTGTGTGCCCAATACCCACTCTTGAATGCTCGCCAGCAGACTGAAATTCCTCAAAAAGTGCAGTTTGTGGACAGACATGTAAGAACTTTTTTGTTCCATTACAGAAAGCTTTTAATTTTGAAAAGGTTTGTTCTGGAAAAGCTGTCAAGTTTCATTAGTGCCTAGGAAGACTACTGAGCTCTTTACAAAGAATTGCATAGGCTTTATTCTGTTAATATATTTTCACATAACTACTGCTGCCATAAATGAATTAGTGCATGATGTGAAACAGCTTTTTCCACCCAAAAGTACCTCTCTTCATGAATGTTTCCTGAACGTTTCAATGTGTAAATGCAGCTGCTGTCACACAGGACGTTGTGGTGAGCTACCTGTTGTGTTTCATAATTCTAGTGGTGACAGCTCAGAATAGCTTGAAGTTGACTCCACCTTCCCAGCCGCTGTCGAAGTCAAAATCCCCCTTTGAGCAGCCAAGAACATAGTGATTAGAGCATTTAACTGGGAAATGGATACTGAAGGTCTTACCTATGCTCTTTCCGATTTAAATTAAGCTCATGCTAATTGTCTGTTCTGAGTAGACCATCCTCCCTGCAGAAGTTCCTTTCTGGTCAGGAGTGATAATGTCTTGACACTACTGGCATTTTTGCTGTGAAATAATGTCATAAGTCACCTATGCAATGATTTTAAAAATAAGTAAAACCTCCAGTTAGTGTGGTGATGCCCGCCTAAGCTCAGGTGACTGGAGGACAGAGAAGCAGCAGCATCTTGCTGCTAGTGCTGGGACTTGCCACCTTCACCTCAGGTTAAATAATGCTCACATCTTCCCTTTGTATTCTTGTTGCAATGATTGACCTAGAAAGACAGGATTTTTTTGCCCTCCTTCTGGAAGACTTGTGCCTTAGGATTCTCTTCAGGTGGATATGCTCTACACACTTTGCCAGCAAAGGCACTGGGTTCTGATCTATAAGGATGGCCAGTACTTAAAAAACAGATTAAATGTCCCTGCTAAAGAGTAAAGGTGCAGAGAATAATTACTTCTGTTGATTTTGATGTGCTTGAGGTGAACTACAGATTGTGTTTTCAAATTAAGGCTTCTTTTGTTTTGCCTCCCTGGTGCTGGGATAGAGAAAATATGTTTTCCATTCACCAGACTTGGCCCAAAGCATGTATCCAACAAACCATGAAAGACTACTGGGTGATCTGTGCTCAGCTAGAACCCCTGCAAGTACAGACCTCCACGCAGAATAGCAAGTAGGACTGTGGTGTAGTTGGGGTCACTGGAAAAATAAGGTTTTTGATGGACTGTAGATACTGCCAAACTTTGGTTTCTGCAAGCACTGCTCAGGCTAATAAATAGCATTTGAATTAAATGATGAAGTTGTTCCGAGCAAGGACGATGTCAAACAGTAGGTCGTGTTACAATCATTAACATTTGACACTTACATTCGTCTGAAATCCAATTTTCCTGTTTCCTTGATTAGATTCTCAGGAGATTGCCTTTTGACACAGTGGGTGCATCTAATGCATTTGTTTCTGATGGTCGCACTTACAGTCTTGTTCTGTGTCTCAGGATCTCATTTTCAAGTGCTCAGTGGCCCCAGAGTTTCAATAGGTATTCAGAAAGAAGGAATACTCTCTTTCACCAACTGCATAAGCCATCGGCTCAGTCTGGCCAAGCTCCTGGGAACTTCCCTCTCTATCTCCCAGTCTTGCCTTTAGCTGCATACTGTGAATTTGGGGCCCAGGATGGAATTAATCCTCCTCCTTTTTATTTAATCAGTTAAAGGCAAGACAGTTAGGTGTTCATTTTGCATCACAATTTGCATTAGTGTTGTCTGGCCCCTGGCCTGTTGGAGTGTGGGAATATGCACATTCTTACTCTGTTAGCTCACTGTGTTTCCCATGGCTTGGGCTGGAAAGGGAATGAGAAGTGGCAATGGATCAACCTTGAATGCTGTTGTAAAAAGCTCAGTAAATGCTCAGATGTAACTAAATCATATTCTGTGAAATATCTTATTTCTAAAGTAAATTGTAAGTGTACCAAGGAAATACTTAGAGGGTTAGCTACTCCACTGGTTTTGGCACTGAAGAATTTGTACTGTTTTCCTCAATGCTTGGAATAGCCTGGTTTGAAAATGTTAATCTGCTTTTTAATTACACTTGATGTGTAAACTGATTCAGCAATATCCTTTTGGACTGAATGTAACCTTGCCCAATATAATAACCAAGAGTGTTTGGTTTCAAACTTGATATGGAGATTAGGAAGCATTTATGCACCTTCTCCTTTTTCTCCATCCCCCCAGTCTTACACTTGATAATTATGTTTTCATAAAAGATCTCTCTGCTATTCTTTCAAAAACTTTCCTTGGGTTTTTGGTTTTTGTTTTTTTTCCTTGTAAAACCTTTCCCAGAAAGCTAGGCAGACAGCCTGGCTGGACCACCACTTCTCATACTGACCTGGCTTTGGCTGCTTTTTCACTCCCATCAGTTTTTTACCTTGCCCATTGATCATAAATACTGTTGGGCAGGGATGGCCTGTGCTGAGACTCTGGCGCTGCTATAATCCAGGCGGTTAAACCTGAGGTCACACTAGGTCGGCAGCACGTTGGTTGCCAGTTAACAGAGAGCAGGAAACAAGCTGTTGAGCCCTCATGTAGGGGGACCCATATGCCTGTAAGTGGAAATGTTACTGTGCCCCTTGGTGAGGCTTTAGCCATCAGTGAACTCTGGCTTGGTGTGATGGACTAGCTCACTTTCCAACCTCAGCTGAATCTGTAGAGTAGATGCCGTTATGGAAGCATCCCTCATTATATGTTTGCTTTAATCGGAGCCTGTTTTGGGGGTGTTTTATCATTCATAATACTCCTGGTTATGTCCCAAGGGGGAATGCTTTTGGTCTTCCTTGCAGTTTTTACCATGCCTGAGGTATCAGTATTTTAGATGAAAGGAAGGAATAAATCAAGCATAAACACCTGCAAATATCTGGTTGGTTGAGGTGACTAATAGCATAGGATCATTCAGGGGTGTATGAATCATGCGCCTTATTGGAGGATTTATAACTCTAATGTAGTTTCAGCTAGAAATGGCACAGATTTTTTTTTCCCTTGCAGTTGGCTTACTAAAAGAGTTTAATAGTTCCTTTTTCCCTCTTTGGTTGCTGCTCTTTCCTAATAAATTGCAACTAATATTGCCATTTTTGTGATTATGGTTGAGTTTTAAGTAGCCATTGTAAAGAAGAGTTTGCTACAAATGTCAGTGTAGGTGAAGCCATAAGCATTTGACTGCTCTTGCAATTGTTTTCATTTTGTGTATCTTCACCATCTGGGCTATTAGCACTTGATTTCCTCTTACACAGTGCAACTGTGGTCTCCAGTGTCTGCCTTGAATGTGTTCCTGTGCAGAGAAGGTGAAGTGTGGCACTGGGAGATAACAGTGAAAATTTCGGTATAATTCAGTTTAGTAAGAGATGAACCGGGCAGATTGGTCCCGTGTAAAACCTCATCAGCTCTTCAGTTCAGAGCACATAAACATATGCTAAAAGTTAAGCATACCCAGAAGTCCTTCTCTCTATAGCAAAGCACTTTAAGCTAAAGCTCAGCACTTTGCTGAATCAGACCTTGCCTTTACTGGAGGACAGATGGACTCATAAACATGTTTTTAAAGTTCTGAGGCAAGGGGGAGTACTTTGATACGGGAATGCCACCTAACTGGTGAAAATTGGACTTAAAATCACTTTCACATGGGATATATTGATAATAACACACTATTGCCAAGAAGAACTGACCCAAACAAAAATGTCTTCCATTTTCAGATGGTTCCCAAAAGACTATTTATGCCTCTCAGGTTGTGCAAGGGCAAGTCCAGGACTTCAAGTATGCCTGCTGTCAGTTTTAAAGCTAAGATTCATAGGATTAAAAGCGAGTGCTGCAGCAAACTCTGCGGCCTTCTGGAAGCAACAGTGTAAGTAGTTGTAACGTGAAAGAAAATCCTTCCTCTCAAGTTGCCATCTCCAGCGTACGAAATCCCTTCTCTCTCTTTTCAAAAATACTGTCATAACAAGCTTCAGCTCCAGGTGCTTTCATCAGGAAGATGCCCAGACCAATGGAGTTGCAAGAGAGGGGAAGAACAACTTGGAGGCCCTGCGGCTTGCACGTCCACATGAAGTGTTAAGTATATAAAAAGCAGCTAACGAAGAGAAGGTGGCTCACGAAAGCCCAAGCACATCTAAAGGAGTAAGTCAGCATTTGTAGCTGGTCCTGGTCAACCAGACTAGCGTATAAGCTCTAATTAGAGCCAAGTCTCTTCAGCTTCATGCCAAGGTTGAGTGATGCGAACATCTTTTGGTATAGACTGTTAAAGTCCACAGATTGATATGACCCAGATGGACAAAACACGAGGGAATCTGAGGCAACACATTACTAGAAGAGGAATAGTCTCACTCAAACTTTTCCATTTTCTTAAATGTGGAAGGAAAGCTTGATGCAGGATGATAATTTACCAGATGGTCAGTGTCAGAAAGAAGCTCCCTGAATATAGGCAATACTGACACTTTCCTAAGAAAATCTGGCAGCTCTCCCTCCTGAGGAGTGATGTTGAGAATTTCCAATAATATTGGCCCAATTTCCTTTGGTAACTCCAGTACTGAGGGAATCTAGAGATTGCGTAGCATTGTATCCCCTTTTCCTTCTGAGGTGTTGCTCCACTTCTGTGGATACCTCCTGCTCAGTGTGACTTAGGAGAATTTTTAGGTACCACTGAAAATACTGAACAGTATCTTCATAATATATGGTGGAAAAAGATTTAGTAGTCCATTTTTTTCCAGCCCAAAATGGTGAATGTTGTTTTTGTGATACAATCTAGATACAGGAAATAACTTCTCTCCTTTCTGTACAGCAAAGGCATTAAACACACGATGTAGTCAGTCAGTTCCTGGTTGTGACTTCAGTCCCTCACCAAGTGTTAGAAATCGCCTGTAGACAGAGGTGTGTGGGGGAGCGTTACTTGTCTTGGAAACCATTGCTGCTTTGAGGTTTATGGTCCAGTGTTACAGATCTGATTTTCTGGATTGTTAAACTGCTGTTACAATTGGCAGATTCTCATACTAACAGAGTTGAAACTATGTCCTCAAGAGTGTTGTTATAATCTAAATCTGCATACGCTCCTATTTTTGGATGATTAATACTGGTGTAGATCGTAGGAGTTCATAAAGCTAAACAGTAGGAGGTAACTATTTGCTACCCCGAGTCCCATCTCTTTTCTTCTAGATCAGTATAAATAGTCTCTCTACTTAGTCACTTGGAAAAAGCCACTGTATAGTGTTTCTGGAGAAAGGGAAGAGGAGAGAATGACTTTTAGTTAAGCATATGTTTAAAGTTTAATTATGTGTTTTAATTATCATATACTCCAATCTAGATTTGAGTTACTCGTGTCTTGTTGGAGCTCACCCGTGTTAGTTCTCAAGACCGTAAGCCCTGGAGCTCTGCTGGGTCAAGCACAGAATATAGCTTTCTTGAAGTGCGAGCTCAGTTCACCTGCATATCCAGAAAACTTTTTGTATCTAACCTGTAAGGAATTAGACTCCAAAATACTTTTTTTTTTTTTTTTTTTTTTTTCCTCTGGGAATAGTTTCAGAACACAGAAACACCTGAAGTTGTGATCAAGCCTTAAATCCTAATGAGAGCTAGAGGACGGTTAAGGGGAAAACAAGGTCTTGGGACGCCTTTGTCTTCAGTTAAAATATTCTTTGAAATTCAGAAATGTGGAACCATGAACATAATTTCAGGCAATAAGGTGATCACTGAACAGCCGCAAGAAGAAAACTACAAGCTGCATGACTAGCAGAGGTTTTCCAGGTGACTGCGGTGAATCAGGCAGGCTTGGGATTAGCCAGTAAAACTGCCCATGCAGGTAACCTGGTGACCAGTGACAGCAAGGAGCAAGACAAAGCTGCTTTCTGTCCCTTTAGAAGGCTTCTGGATGTGAGGAGGATACATGCGAGCACTAATCCTGGTAGCAGATGAATCAAAATCTTGGCAAAGCGTGTTTTATTCCTATCACTGGGCTGTCTCCTACAAGTTCCAGTGTCTGGTCTTTAAAAGTCCTTGGAACTTGCTGGAGGAAAATTTCAATTGGAGCTGAACACAGCATGTTATATTTTGAGGCTTTGATTATTCTGGGCCTGACAGGCTCATGGAGATTTCATTGCCTCTGGGCAACATCTGCAGCAAAGCCTTGTAACAAAAGGATTGAGTGGCCTCACAGGGCTCCTTGATAGCCTGCATTGCATTAGAAGGAAGATGTGGTTACGTAGTCAGGGTAATTAATTAGCATTTCCATAAGCAGTCACAAGTCCTGTTAACCTTGTAAATGCAGGAGGCAGGAATGAAGCACAGATGTGGAGGCTCTGAAGATAAACTCTGCATGTGTGTGTTCACTTGATTTTGTTGATGAGCTCCACTAAATTCTTTCAAGATCAACCTTAATTTAGCATGGCTAAGGATGCAAATACACCCAACATCTGTTCACGTCTCCATGGCAGCTCTTTGGCGACCAGTGCTACAGCAAGATCTTAAAATAAAACAATACAAAAAACTCTGCCACACTGAAGGGGGAAGCTGTTGGTCAGAAGTAAGATGTGGAGCTGCCCAAGAAAGGATAGAGAGGTCCCTGGACTTTGCCTGCTTCAAATCGAATTTTAGTTCTGGTAATGAAAGCTGCCTGCAGACCAGTTCTTATCTCAGATTTTCTGCAACTGGCTGTCAAGTTTGCCCTTATCTGGCTGACAATAGTCCTTCTCTTTCAGGGAGCTCTGTTTTCTGGAGAAGTTTTACTTTCTGTTCACCCCCCCACCTAGTCCTCACTTCTTTTTCCCTCTCCCTTGGCTTTCTCATTCTTTTATCCCAGTCATGTGGGGGACTTCTTTCCCCTTGAAGCACCGTTGCTTTTTCTCCTGACTTAAGGCTTGTCCCCTCTAGAAGTACACTGCGCAGTGTAAGTGGGTGTAGCTCCAAGTACCTCTCAAGAAGTCTGTTTTTCTGTTCCTCTGGTTAGTTTGTACTAAGTGCAGGTGTGTATTGTGTTCCAAGTCACACCTCCTGGCATTTATTAAATTACAGGTGTACCAAGCCTCTGCTTCAGGAACGATTACAGGGAAGATCCAGTGGCTGGTGCCCTGGTCTTAGAGGCTGACTGTCCATAGACCTGTTGTCTCATCAGATCCCTTTACTCAGAGAGCAGTTTTTTCACAGAGGTAAGAGGGAAATTATTATGACAGCTTCATTCAGAATAATTCTGCTAGTGTTTCTGAACAAGGACATAGGAAATAAATGCCAGAAGAGGCTGTTCTTTAACCTAGACCTAGAGTTGGAAATATCTAACAAGAGGGGCAGGGTAGGATGGGAAGAGGACAACTCAACTCCCTTTTCCTTTGTTCCTAAGTCATTGGGCCAGGCTTTTCCCACGGCTTAAAATATATATATATATATTTTCTGTCTCTAAAATTGGGAGCCCCAGCTTGGTTAAAGCCCAGGACTCTTGTGTGTCTTTCTGTTGCCTCTGGCGCCACAGAAGTAATTGGTCGATGATATTAGGAGTCTTGTAACTTTCAAAGCTGTATATCTTTACTCTTTTATAAGCTGGCAACAGATGAATTTTAGGACCTTTTAAAAAAAATTATTGAGAACTTTGGAGCCAGTGGGGCTCCTGCCTGTGCCTTACAGTGATCATGTAAAATAAATGTCATGTTAGTGCAGGGTGTAGAGGAAAATGGGAAGGGGACCAATAATGCCTAAGGGGTAAGAAAAGTTCTCTTGTCCTGCTGATGGGTTGGGCTGGGGGATTTTCTGATGGCACATCTCCCTGCTGCAGCAGTCATCTCTGCTTGTCAGAATAGGCTGTTTCTAGCTTAGTCCTGTGCTCAGCAGAGCTCATTCTGTTTTGTGGGTTTGGTTTTTTTCCAAATCACACTTGGTCTGATCAGTGAGACACATCTCTGCAGCTTTGCCTTCCACAGGGTTCTGTTTATTTTAATCTCTTGAGCAATTTGGAAATGCGGAGTACATGTACGCAAGCACAGGCTTGGAAATGCGGAAATACCACTGCGGGTTGAGCTGTCTCTTCAGTCACTTTTCAAGAATTACATTTTAGGTTTAAGCCAACCTAAGCTGTGGTCCAACACGTCTCGGCTGTGCCCTGCTCTCAGTGTAACTGAGGCAGGACTTTCAGTCAGAGATAAATGACAAATTACTCCTTGAAATGAGACATTTAAAAATAGAACATGACTAGCTTCGGCCTCAGCAGCCTACACTGGTGCCACAACTGCTCCTGTTACTCAGTCTTTAACAGGAGACCCCGCCACACAGTGACCAGCACTGTGGGCCTGTATCTGTAAGGGCCACACCAGGCTCCCATTGCTTGGTTGAACTCTGGCATCTGTCAGTAGCTCAGCAAATCACAGCATCACAGCTAAATACTGATAAATGGGGAGGAGGAGGAGGAGAGAAACACCTTGTACTTGGTACAGCTTAGTCATCTCCTATGTAGAAGAGATGTACTATGTACCCTTACTCATCTGTTGTGTAGAGATGAGATTGTAGATGAGATTGATATGTAGACTTACTCATCTCCTATGTAGAGGTTGGGCCAGACTTCATTGACATGAGTGTACTTTGGGCATCCTTTCCAGAAGAGTCGCTCCAGTTCAAAGGCACCTGGGGTACAGTATTCTTCATCAGGATCTACTTTGATTGCTGTGCACGTGTTTTTCTTCCCGGTGTTCAAACCTGCTGAAGACATCTTGTCCGTGGACTAGTGCGCTTGGGACGTGCCAGCAACTGGAATGCAACCCAAACAGAATGTTAAGAACAAAGCCAGTGAGTTCTGCTCCGGTTGTGGGACATTGGGAGCAGCTCTGGCCAGCTGTGATTGGGCTGGGCATGGTTGGAGATGGATGTACCTGCTCTGTGGCAGGCACAGACTTGCACCTGCGTTTCTGTCTCCCTTGAACTGGGCAAGGGATACTATGTTGGATGAGCTCAGCAGCCAACAGGAGTGAAAACCAAAGATTTGTGATTGCTGAAGTTCAGTCTCCACTGGAAATTTGTTTCCTGGAAGACCCACTGGTAGGAATTTGTAGGTCTAGCAGCTGGGATCTAGAGCAGCCAGGGGAACTAAGTGGGGAAACTTAAGATGTCTCTTTATTATTGATTGTGAATCTCCTAAAGTATTCTCCTTTACGTGATTTTCAGCAACGCAGGGAGATTAAATGTGTCTGTTCAGGTGAATGCTGGGTGTACCTGCTCTACTCTTTCAAACCTTAGTGCAGCTCCTTTGGTTTTCTTCTATGGATTTGCATGTTTCTGAAGGCAAAGAACATACTATTCTGCAAGTTGTCAGCAGGAATTTAAGTTGCTCATGCAGCTGATCTTTACAGCAAACCTCTAGGAACTAGAATTTGGGGCTGGCTACATGCCTGACCTATTTACCCTGTTGCCAGTTGTCCCTTAACCATCTTCCCCTCTCGACCTCTGAAACAATGATGTTCCTTTTTTCCACATTGCCAGCCTTCTGCTGCAGACTTTGTCTGCCCCATCTCCCTGTTGGGTCTCTCTTGTTTCTCCCGCTGGACTGCCTGATGTCTCAGGACAGCAGTTGCTCCGGTCTCTCATCTCTTTGAAGGGAAAAGTTGAACGTTGCAGTTCTGTAGGAGACTCATAACAAGAAGAGGTGGAGTTGGGCTTGATCTCTCAAGGTGTGTGAGTACAGCCTGCCATCAATCCACCTTTCTTGCAGGCAACAAATCCTGTGACTGCCACAATTATTTTTGTGTTGGCCACTGATGATGTTTGTGTCCTTTTAATTACAGAAATCTGGCTAGTGCCCTTGTGCAGCTGTTGTAGAGCTTTTCTGCAAGGAGGATGACCATATTTCACTGACATCCCATGTACCCATGGGGTTTGTTTCCTTGGTTTGGACTCTTTTGTGCCTGTCATGTTCTGTTTCTCCACAGAACTTGAAAAAGCAAAATGATTCCTGTTTTCCTACTCCAAAGCTAGGCAAGATTATGGAGTCAGTTTTTGTTTGGCATGTGTACACCTTTGTTCAAGAATTGGCTTGCTTTCACTGGCAAGGGGATCTATCTTCCAGCCAAACTTCCTAAAACATGATGATGATGTTTAGCTAAGTGGTCCTTTGCTGAGATTTGTAAAGGGCTCTGAGATTTCCGGCTTCTAGCAAATTTACCTTGTGCTGGGTCTTGCGTGCCTCTGAGCAGCATCAAATCCCATCTCTGTGCCCCCAGTAGCCGTTCCCTGGGAGAGCCTTTTTCCTTCCCATGCCAGAATTATGCTAATTCTATATGCAGACTCAACAGCGTAGATAATGTTAGACTGTCAGAGATACAAATCTAACACAGTCTGACTTTGGGAGAGAATGGGCTGTTATCTAGAAGTTGATAAGAACTGCTGTTTGTCTAGTAAGGAATTATCTCAACTGAGAGCCTGTTGCCTTGATGCTGAAGAACTGACTATGCTTTTATTCATGTCTCTCTAACATGGGAGGGGAAGAAACGAAGGGAAGAGGAGAGAGCAATGTAATCAGTAATCACACTCGGCCACAGCGCATCGATTTGTTACACCAATAGTCCTGCTTGTAGGCTGCAGACCTCAAAAGAGGGCAATTACATCTGCAAATGATGGTTTGTGGTGCTGTGACACCGTCTCGGTTTGAAGCTTGGTTAGCTCTCTGAAAGTTAGACCTCTGCTGAGAAAGACTTGTTTCTGTCTGTCCTGGGAAGCCATATGCTCCCTGAGCTTTCAAGTGAGCTATGTTCTTTTATGCCTTGCCAATGTTATCTGCTGCAGGGATTTTTAAATTGAATTAGAGCATAGGAAGGCATCAGTTGAAATTCCTCTAGTAAAATATGTTTTTCAGATTTGACTCTAGACTAAGAAGTAACAGAGTTTAACTAGGAGGAGGGGAAAGGGGGGGAAAAAGGGGTTGCCTTGCTACTTGAGCTCTGGAATTAATTGCCAATGAAGCATTTGGTTGTGGGGAGAGGGATGGAAAACCTTGTGTCTTTCCAGGAACCAAAGATGTCTAACCTCATCTCATACTGACTGCTCTGTGTACCCCAAATGGACCTGAGGGAAGAGTGTTCCCTAGACCTGCCCTCTTAGATTTTATTTTTTTTTATGTTTTTTTTTTAAAGTGGACCAGATTATTCTTTTTGGGAGATGGTTGTTCTTAATGGTTGTGGATATAAGGATGACTGCTTGTCTATATAAGGATGACTGTTTAGCACAAGCACAAGCAGGGAAAGCTCAGATTTCTTTTGCAGCCCTCTGGGGAGGGGAGATGGTCCCTTGCAGGGTGTTCACCCTGTGCGGTGGGGCGGCAGGCAGATTGCAGGATTACCCCTGCCCAGGCTCATTGGAGCAGTGTCCCACCCCTTGCAGTGCTTTGTTTGGGCTAAAACACTTTGCCTTATAAATTAGTGCAGGCTGGATGATGTACCGGCGCAGCTTTCCTGTACCAGCTTGACAGTCGTTTCACAGCACCGTGTTGTGCTGGGGACACACGACCTTGGATGTGAAAGCTCCCTGGAGTAGGGATGGTCCTTGTGTCCTTTGTGTAAGGGAGTGTGAACCCTTCTTGCTCCTGGAGGTGCTGCTCCAGCACAGGGACAGCCTTTTGTATTTCGTGGGGGAGGGATGAGGAGGACAGGGAACTGTCCCAGAGAGGTTCTCCTTGGCAGGAAGGTTTGAGCCCAGCTTTGGAGCGTAGCGAGGAACATAGTAGCCCTGCACTGGGGCCAGCAGTTCCCTTCCAGGAGGCAGGACAACGTGTGGCTTGTCCCACTCTTCTCTTGTGCCCAAGCCATGGCTCCTCCTGCTCCCTGCTGCGCTGTGCGAGGCCAGGGCTGGTCAGCAGCCCAGCGCCGGGTCCAGCTCAGCGGGACCGGGGTACGATGCTCAAACCTGCAGGATTTCATCTGCCGAGCCCGGCATCCTGCGGGTTCTGCTTCTCAATCCAGCCTGTGACTGTAACGCGGAGCTGCCAGCGCTCACCAATTATGCTGTCATGGACTGAAGTGTATTATCGAACAAGGATGATAAAAATTCAGTCATCTGCATTTTTATACCCTAATCTTTCTCTTAATAAATAAGACCAAAGTGCATGTTATCTAATGAATTTTATTTGTTAATCACTTGGATGGCTGGAATATTTCTCCCCCTTGGGTTATATGTATATAAATGAAAATATTGTTAGTGATTTCACAAAATGGTAATTCAGAATAATGGAGAGTTAATCCTCTTTTCATTAGCGAGCCACTTCAGGACATACACTGTGGCAAATTACACTGCATTTTAAGTCGTTCTCAAGTGCTGTGCACTAGAAAAAAAACATTAAACTACTTTTGCATTGATAGAAGTAATTGTGTGGCTAATTTGGATAAGCAGCATGCATTAGGCACAGCAAAGGAATCTCTTCTTTATGTTCACTATCCACTCTACAGCTGCCAAATGGAATTGCTTATGGAGCTCTTTAGCTTTTTTATTTTATTTTTAACAAAACAGGGAGGGAGGGAGGAAAGAAAGTGCAAGCAGGGGAAAAAAAAAAAAGGGAAATCTGCCAGTCTATCTGCTTTTAATTCAGAGAGGGAACACGGTCTAGTGGCTGGAGCAGTAATATGGCAGTGGAAGATTTCCTTTCTGCACCTTGTTCTGGGTCCCTTGAACTACTCAAATTAAGCTAAAATTTCAAGGGAAGCCCTGGGAAGCCACTGACCATAGTGGCTCATTTTTGAATTTGTTCAACTGGAGGGCATGTGCCTCCTCTACCCCAAAATTTGTTGGGGGTTAGCTAATGCTTTTGGAAACATCAGTCATGAGCCCTACAGTTTGGTAATCTCACAGGTGGTGGGGTGGGAAGTTGAGGTTCATTTCTAGAGGTGAACGTCAGCGCTTTGGTGCTGGCGTGTACATTTCTAATGCTGGTTTTCCAGATGTGGTGGAAGTTTCTGAGTACTTTGAGACCGAAAGCCCTAAGTCATTATCTGCATAACAGAATACTATGCTGCTTAGTGTTTTTGGCTCAACGTGCTGTGCAAGCCTTAGTGCTGCGTATAAAGATGCAAACAATTTGGCGAGATTTATGCCTGGGAGTTAAGATCCAAGTCAGCTGTAGAGACTTTTTTTTTAAAAAAAAAAAGGGGGAAAAGAAAGCTGACATGCACAGACAAGGATTGCATTTGCCTTTGTTCTTTGCAAGGACCTGTGTACCCTCTTCCCTTCCTTTCTGCCCCCCTCCCTGACCTAGGGGGGTTCCTCTATCATTCTGCCTGCCAATTCATGGCTGTGTTAGTGTGCCTGGAGCTACAGATCCCCAGTAAGGTCAGAGCCCAGTGGTGTTGATACAAACAAGCAATGAGAGAGTCTAAACAAAGAAAAGGTGGGAAGAAAAATGGAGACAGAAGACAATTTTCCTTGCTCTTTCCTTCAGAAGGAGCGCTGTAATCCTGTTAGCTATTCTGTCCTGCCTGACACAGGGCACGGCGCTTCCTTGCCTTAATGCCCGCTTGAGTCCATATTTATACAGCAGAATAGCTGAAATTCTTTACCACCCATGTTTCCTGCTCTTGGGAGCTCTCCCAGCCCATATGACATCAATCACCTGGGCTACTGGGGCTTTTGATGCTGGGTTTATTAAATTTAATTTGGTGTGCACAAGTGGACCATCCTCTGCTTTGTACTCAGAGTTGCCTAAAAGATACTTCTCCCTGAAAATACCAAGCAATCACAAATTCTTCTGGTTTAGCAGGGAATTGAAGATTTTCAGCATCCAGCTAACACTTAAGTATACAACCTATTTGTAAACGCGGAGGCAGATTTTAATCTTATTCCTGTTTTGATGCTTTCAGAGTTTGCTTCCTATCTCTTTCCTGATGACAGCTCTGAAAAAGGAGTGGAGGTGTGATATCTTAAGGTTTTGGGGCTTTTTTTCAAGATGCCAAGGGAGGGGAAGAAAATAACCAAAGCAGACTGTCTACCTGTCAGCTCTGGTCCTTTCTTGAGAAGTCTACAGAAGTAATGACGTTTCCAGTAGACCTTATGCCCACACCAGTGCAGCAGGAGATAACCACGGTGCCCTTGAAATTAGTTAGTGGTTTGACCCTCAAGTCTGGGGGCTGAATTTATCTACTGCTATGAACACTGAATTTGAAAGAAGAACAATAAAATGGAAAAAAACCAAACCTGTAATTATGATTAAGAAATCATTTTTGTGCATGAGAAGTGCTTGTTACTGAGAAATTATTCCCTTTTTCTTTTCTGATGTTGTATGGAGAGCTGACTTGGATGCTTTTGTTTATCAGGTAGAGTTCAACACCACTGAAATCAGAGGACCTCTATCCTCCAGGGGGTCCAAACCTGAGACCTTCTTGGCTTCCAGACAACTGCAAAAGTAATGCTTTTTTTCTTATTACTTCTTTCAGTTTAATAACTACCGTAGATCAGACCTTCATGGAGGAATGGTATCTGTAGCAAGTGTGTTCCCAAGAGAGGGAACCTCCTTATCTGAGAGAAGGTAAGGATGGAGAATACCAGTTCTCCTACACTTTCAAAAAAATGTGTAAAAGGCTTGAATCCAGTTTACTGACCTGTCTCCAGGGAAGCACTCTCTCAGTGATGAAGGCAGACAAAAATCAGCTCTAATGACTGAGGGTCTTCAGAAAGAGCGAGAGGGGACCTATTGAGCAAGTTCCTGAATTCTTAAGAAATGTTTTGTTCTCCCGTTTCCAGCCAGCGTGCCAGGTACATACCTCCCTTCAGGGTGAAAAAGTACTTACCCTTTTTGAGTATGACTAAGCAGAGGGCGGTTTTATAAACTGGAAAGTTCTCCTTGCAGAAGGCAATGCACATGCTGTCTGGGGCACAGCGTTTGCACTCGGGAGGAGGGTAAAACAGTGCTTTGGTTTCTAAGCTTTTTGTGACTTGAAAAGCTCATGCATGGGTTGAGCTGGGAGCTGGTTAGCTGCAGTAACAAAAGCTTGCTTTGTCAAATGATTTAACTAAATTACTTTGAAACGGTGCTCCCCGATATGCTGTCCCTATTACATTTCCCTGGAACTCCAAACGCTGGCAATAGCCACGAGGAGCCGTGTCCTTCCCTTGTAGCCTGGCTCTTGCAGCACCCCAGGGTGCTGCGATGGGGTACGGTGCTGCACAGGCTCCTTGGGTGGTTTTGTTCCCTAACACCAGACTAGAAAAAATAATTTTATGCAAATACTTCTTGGTAGAGAGGAGGGGTAAGTCCTTCTTCAAAAAAATCTTCCTCTGAAAGAGCCTTAAAAGAATCAAGCCAAGTGTTGTACACCCAAAACTGGAAATCCCTGGGGTACCTGCAGAATACTGAAGTGAAGAATAATACAATCCCATGCTCCTTATTCCTTTCCTAGTCTTCTCCAAAAACTGTCATTTACTTCAGTTGCTTTATTTTACCTCTGCATTCTTATGCTTGAAACATTCAGGGACTGTAAAATAGTTCACCCAATGCATTCGTCTTTAAATGGTTTAAAACCAGAAGAATCACAGCAATTATTTCCCAGACCCTCCTGCTGTGAATATTCAAAACTAACCAGCTATTTCAATGAATTTCTAAGCCACTGATGACTTTTTAAAAACTTATTTTTGCCCTCATTCTTTATTGTTGACTGAACTGGTTAATTTAAAACAGATTAAGCTGAGATTTCATTAAATATTATGAGAATGCACAAAGAAACTTAAAACACAGCGTCATTGGAGAGAACTGTAATTCAATTGTAAAAGTTAGATTTGACTGGAGGGTGGAGCAATTATCAAAGAATAAGCAAAATATTCTGGGACAGATGTCACAATAGCTTGAAAAATTGCATTTTTTTTCCCCTAAATTTTAAAACTGAAATTATCTCTGAGATAAATACAGTTTTGGCACCTAACTTCCTATTTCATAAAGTAATTTCTGTAACATGACCAATTTGTTTTTTAAAAAATTGTAAATTATACTTTCAGAACATCTTTGGCTCTGCAATAGTTTAAAGCTTTTTTTTTTTCTTAACTTCATAAACTTGTTCAGAAGAGATCAGGTGCCTTAGAAAGTTTGCCAGCTCTCAGTCCCCTCCCTGGTTTCCTAATCTTGGCTATAAAAGGAAGCAAAGGAGCACGAGAAGTACAGCAGAAAACATATGTTGCTTAGCCTTACCTGTAACCTTAGGTAGCTGCTCTAGGTAGCTGGGTCCCGTGAAGTGCGGCAGAACCGACAAAAGAAATCTTACCAACTTTGCAACTGGAGTCTATTTTTAGAGGAGGATTTGCTGACTCTGACCTTGAGTGCTACCCACTCCAAAGGACGATCTTTACATCTGCTGGCAAAACTATTCCCTGATGTGACCTGAAACATTAAACCTGGCAATTTAGCTACCTAGCCTCAGTATGACTGAGATAATGTGATGCCGGCATGTCGACTATAATAAAACAAAACTCATCTTTTATCTTCTTATCCCCTTGTCAAGCCCGATGCTGTGTGGGTTAGCAGCATTGTGCTGCTGTTCTCTGTCATGCTGTGCACAAGTGATTTGGCACTGGCACAAGGGGCAATGGGAGAGGTGGCATCCTGACAAGATCATCTCTTCATAGAACGGTTCGGGTTGGAAGGGACCTTAAAGATCATCGAGTTCCAACCCCTCTGCCATGGGCAGGGACACCTCCCACCAGACCAGGTTGCTCAAAGCCCCATCCA
>JAOXNO010000002.1:16284030-16317300 GCA_028565335.1 Limnodromus scolopaceus | reverse complement strand
GCCTTCTGGGGTGTCAGCCACCCCTCCTAGTTTTGTGTCATCAGCAAACTTGCTGAGGGTACATTCCATCCCTTCATACCATTAGTTACAAAAACCAAATAATGATGTTTCCCTCTGTTACAAATGGGTTCCTTTGCACTATGCAGTGGGTCATCTTGTAACCTTTACTTTTTAGTGACACGCAACTTTCTCCCTGTGTTTGCAGCCGAACTGGGTATGTGTATATAACACTGCTAAAAGGATCGCTTCAAAATTGGGCAATCCAAGTATCTTATGGGCTAACGTAGCTAAATCTTCCTTTGAAAGACTAAAAACTTGTATAAATCCTATTATTATATGAGCTTTCCAGATGTTAAAATAAATAAATAAATAAATTGATTGGTTATGGCTCTGTTAGGAAATGATCCCTTTCAAATTGAGAAACAGATTTCTTCCATCAGTTTGTATGTGATAACACAGGGCCTGGTCAAATTTCCACTTTCTGGTGGGAATCATCTCAGTTTTGAGTAGTGATCTTAGCGTGACTGACGGCTCACAGAGGGCTGCTCCTTCCCAAAACTGACAGAGCAGGGCTTGGAGCTGCTGGTGAGCTCAGAGGTTTGTTAAATGTCCCAATGTCATGGATGTTGATGATGCTGTAATATATATGTATGTATACATCCTTCCCTGGCACTGCTCGTTCTAAGGCATAGCCAAGTAAATGAAACAGCATGTGGTCCCAGCTGCTTTAGCCCGAGGCCGTGGCCGTGACGTACCAGGTGGCAGTACTCTAGCTCTCGTAGCTTTTTCCATGTCTCATAACATGGTACGTGCTCCTAAATCTACCAGAGAATCTCAGCTTTCCTTGGCAGGGAAAAGGAGGAGGAGGAATCTAAGTTTATTGCCCTTGTCAAGAAAATAATGAAAACAATGAACCTTAAGACAAATAATAACAATAATAAAATCCCGTGCTTTATAAAGACATTCTCACACTGGGAAAGGGGGGCAGTGGGGTGATACAGGTGTTCTGAACATCTGGGGCTGGCAGAAATAGAGTTCTTGCTTAGGTAGATACAGGGGTGATTCGTATGCGTGTCTGAGTCTAGCTGTGATTCTGGGTCTGAGGTTACTATTACCATAATAAACTCTTAAGATTCAAGGTCTGTAAGAGTCTAGTGCTAAGGGAAATCTGGATAAAATTTGAACCTTGTAGTTTGTGTCAATCTTCAGTTTAATCTTATGTTTTAATTTGAAAGAATTGTAAGGGATTTGGCATACTTCTTTTCATGGGAAAAGTGGTTGGGGTGGGGAGGGGATCCTGATATGATCGTGCTTTCTTGGATTTGCTTGGGTTTACTGCTGCAATCTCTCATCTCCGTGAGTTATTGTGCCTGCACAGTTTGCTTTTTTTTTCTTTTCAAAATGCCTGTTCCACATTGTGAGCTGATATTCCATGGTGTGATATTCTGCCAGTACAATCACAGCACTCCAGTGCTCTTGCAGTACATTGCATGGCATAACTACTAGAATATACAGAATTTTTAGCCTCCCAGGAGTTTTATTCCAAGTAGCCCAAAACATATTTCTTTATTTTTTAGCAAGATGGCACCTTTATTGGCAGGCAGGCATTCCTGAGCCTTGGGATGACTGTTGTCAACATGACCAGCCTGAAAAAAATATATTAGTATTTGTCTGCTGAAATGGTCTTGGGTGACTGGCCGGATGGACTGCTATGGAACCGATACTTGACATCTGACCAAAAGGATCTGGGATGGCAGAGGTGCAGGTAAGTTGAGATATGTTTGATGTGAAGCAGGATGGGTTAGAAACTGGAGGACTTGCTGGAGTTTTATAGGGATGGTAAAATCAGGGTGTAACCACACTGAGTCTAAATTAAGATTTTTATTTTTTCACTCTTCCACGACAATTGATAGTAGGAAAACACGTCAGGTGAATTGAAGAATTGTGTGAATCGATGGAAAGCAACTTTGGTTGTAAAGATCTAAACACTCCTTTCTCTTACTACCTTCTCCTGAGCGCTTCCCACCTCCCTGAAAAGCAACATACAGCTATTCTGCCTGATCAGATGAGCTGCTTAAATTAAAGCCACTCTGTAAGACAAACGAACATGCCAGAACTGTTTTCCTTGCTCCAGTTTTCATTTCTTGTTATATGATGTCTCCTTTGATTAATCCACATATGTCGGAAATGAAAAAGATGGCCAGGCTGACTTTTAATCAGTTGTGTTCCAGTCAGATATCAGCTAATTACTCACAGACAATTAACAGTCACACCTGAGAAATGTGTTGCTTTGCCTTCAAATGTGGAGAGCGTGCAAGAAGTTTCCCCAGAAGAGCTGAGGAAGAAAAGGAGGAGGAAGAGAGCAGTATTCGGTCCCATCGGCCAGGAGCTGCTGCACAGTGTCTCCAGTGCTGCTTGGCAAAGTAGGGGGGACATTTCTTCACAAGCGGAGATTTTTCTTCTGCAAAACTCTTGGCCAGGCAACATCTTCTGATTATTATTTCTTGAAATCCTCTTGTCGTCAGCCATTATAGACTGAAACCTTTAGAAATGTTCCCTGCGTGGGCGACCTGGCCAAATTGCGTGTACTGGTACCTCCAGGCGTGGTCGTAGCTGCAAAGATTGTGCGGCTGATTGATGGTTACACACACACACACAGACAGAGGAGTAGAAATGCAAGTCAATTAATAGAACAGGGAGTAAAAAGTAAATTCAATTTTCCAAATATCCTAAGTTTGAATAGTCTCTGATAAAATGCTGTTTTCCCCTTGTAAGAACAGCAAAGAAAAGTGTCTTTGAGTCCAGCCCTGGGATCCTGCTGTGTCTCTCTTGTGAATGAGTAATGAAAAGTGGCCATTCATTGCTGAATGATTATTTTTCCCCTTCAATGGAGTGGCGGGGGGAAACCCTCCAAAATCCGAGTCTTCTGTGAGTCCAGCAGACCAAAAGCATCAGGAAACCTCTGGAGGGAAGTAAAAAGTTATGAATGGAGAATAAAATATTGGTGCGCTGCAAAAGGGCTGTTGTGTATAAAGAGCAGATGGGAAAATGTTGAGTTTGAAGTTTAAAAGACAAGGATCTGAATCTCATTCAGCTGAGCAGGGGGAAGTGGTTTGGGTTTCCTTTCCTTGGAGGTTGGCTCCATTTGATGAATTGTCGAGATGTGCTATAAATGTTTAAGATTTATAGGAGAGGCTCCAAGTAATACTAATGAGCAGCTAAAAATAGATATGATAGGAAAATATAAACTGACAAACAGATCATCCAGCATAACAATAACTTCATAATCACGCAACTGTTGCCAACTGAAGATGGGAGACATGGCATGAAAATGAGCTTTTGTTTTTCACATCTGAAAGTTAAAGGAGTCAGAGTGGAAACAGATGTTCTCCAAAACAATGTGTCAGAATAACTCCAGTAACAGCCAATTGTCACCAGAGCTGAGCAAATAATTCCTTGCTCGCTCTTCGCTGGCTGATGGTTCTCCAATGATGGGTGGGGTTTTTGAAAAAAGCTGATTTACTTATTTATTTATTTATTGTAAGGAACCTAAATGTTTTTGGTGCAAAAATTATCGCTGTCTCACTTCTTACAGCTCTGTGCTTCTTGGGTTTGGGGAATTTTTGTCTGAGAACTGTTGGTCGTCCAAAAGCAATCTTAAGGGCTTTGACAAATCATTTTGGTTGTAAATTTTTGTGAATGTTTCCTTGTTGATATTTAATATTAGATGAATTGATGAATTATAATTATTACAGAAACAGGAGGAATTAGATGAATTAGATGCTTTGTTTTCATAGAAGGGGCTTTGTAGAGCAGCAACTGCCTTTCAGAAGAATTTTACACTGGGAATAACCATGGGGTAGATCTTGTCTGCTACGACACAGAGTTGTTGAGCTTTCATTTTTAGGGTCTGTCTGGTGAGCACGTACAGAAGAGAAACTTTCAAGTCCATTGGTGATATGTGAACAGGCTGAAGGATCAGAGATCCTTTGCACTGCTGTGAATCTCGGTCTGTGCTGGGTGCCTACTGAATGCGCTGGAAGATCTTTGTGGTGATGAGGATGACTGGCACCAAGCCAGATATGACTGCAGCAGCTAGAAGACCCTATCCCTTGACAAGGGATTATTTTTTTTTTTTGTGAGGGGAGGCTCTGGCCACATCTTGGGCAACAGACAGGTCAGAAGTGTGAGCTGAATCCCCGACCTACTTTTGAATTTTACCTGAAGTTTAATAACTGATGTTTTTGTCAGCTGGTTGGATTTTTGCTGTGCAGATTTCCTGTTTGTACTACTGTGAAAATATTTTTATTTGCAATGGCATGTCCATTGGGAGATGCTTTGTCTCCAGGGTAGCTTCCCTGAGAGTGGTTTCGAAAGTTAGGCTGTGAAGAGTACTGCATCTTCTTTTGTAGTCTTCAAATGCCCCTTTATAAAGTAAAGTAAAGGATGGTATTCTTTTTCTGGTACAGTTTTTGCCCTGACGTGGCACCTTCTTAGTGTCTGAAAAGTGGGCAGAGCCATGTAGGTGTACTCAAAGATTTGATAAAGATGATGTGAGCATCACTGTAATTTTTTGATCGAGTGAGAAAACACGAAGATGGGACATGGCATGGCAGCATCATAGAAGGTGCTCTGTGTCAGAGTGGAGAATGGCTACTGGCAGAGGAGGAAGGAGAAGAACAGGTTTTTTAGAGGGTGAGACAGGATTAAGTTTGCTTGAACAGCTGGGGTTGTTGAGCATGAAGATGATGGAAGGATGTTAGGGAGGCAGAAGCAGGAAGAGGAGAGACAGAGCCAGAGCCGCAGCTAACATTGCTGGGTATTTTTAGGAGTGTTTCCTGAGAGTGCTTTCTGTATATAAACAGACGAGGTTCCAGGAGGCAGTGGTGAGGGGGAGCAGTATAACTCGATGATACTTGTACCACAAATAGTACATTGCAAAGAGCAAATTGTTTGACTTTATTAAACTGCAGCCTCCTGCAACAGATCAAGGGTCTAGTTTCTAAGCAAAATAATTGTAGCCTAAAGAAAACTTAACTGTTGAAAGCCTCGTGGGCCCTAGATTCCTGTTTGACTTGGCTTCAGGAGCTGCATGTACTCTTTGAATCTCAGACTGGGAAGTAAATTTGCAAAGCACATGCTATCTTGAAGCCCCTCTCGACAGTAACACATAGCTCAGCCTTGTTATCAGGAAAACACAAGACATGGGAAAATAACGGGAGGAGGAAAACATCTGGCAAGTGGACTTGACAAGGCTTTGCTGATCTGGAGGGGCTGGCAGGAGCTGGGCAGATCTGATCTAGGCATCAGGGTTGTGCAAGAGAAAGTCACCTGGCCTTGGTGGGGAGCGCCGAAGTCAAAGCACAAGTGGGAGCCACTGGCTGCAGTGGAAGAGGCCAGTGTAACGCAGAACCAGGGGGTCTGCCTGTGAGACTGCCTGG
This sequence comes from Limnodromus scolopaceus, assembly GCA_028565335.1. Taxonomy (NCBI): domain Eukaryota; kingdom Metazoa; phylum Chordata; class Aves; order Charadriiformes; family Scolopacidae; genus Limnodromus; species Limnodromus scolopaceus. Next base: position 16,311,859 of record JAOXNO010000002.1, on the reverse strand, counting down.
CTCCATCCTCACCTACAGGTGCTGCGTGTTACTTAGGGTGCTGTGTCCAAAGAGCAGGTCCTGTATGCACTGAAGTCCATGAACAAAATAGTTCCTCTGGAATGTGGCCAACTTAGGCTTGTCCAGTGGCTTGTCACTCAACCCTGACAAGTTAGTCTTGGTCATGCTTAGTTTTTTAGCTTTGTGGCCTATTCTGCTCCTAGTTCAGATTTTTTTATTATTATTTTTTGGTAAGAGAAAATGGGCAAAAACTATGACTTAAGAAGGTCCCATAGGAGGGCCATCCTTGCTGCAGCAACCCTAAAGCTACGTGTCCAAGGAGGCATGAATTAATGCACCTGCAAGAAAAGGGCTGACACTTAGCTGTCACCACCACACATGGTGTGTACCTGGGTAATATCCTGGCTGGCATTTCTTTCCGTGGGAAACCTGTCCTTGGCAGCATCTCCTTCTGTGCAACTTGTTGAAAATTTCTATCCTCTCTTCCCTTGGCTCTTTGCAGAGCAGATTTATGGTCCCACTTTCCTTTTACAAATAAAACCCTAAGTGTAAATCCAAAGGATAAATAACGCAGCACAGACATGCCCACAGCAATATTCTCTGTATTTATCATTGCTGAAAGTCTGGGAGGAAAAGCTGGTGAAGGCAAGATATCTTATGTGAGAAAACCATTCTCGTGCTTTTGTGCCAGTTCTGGAGGCTGAAAAGCAATTCTCTTGTGTTTTCCCTCAAACATCCTGCTGCAGCTCAGGCAAACTCCAGGTGCCTTGTCTGCGAGAAGGGGCTAAGATGCCCATCCTTGCTCCCAGGCTTGCTGTGTGGGAAGTACACTAGCTCCACCACAGGGCTGGAGGCCTCTCCTTCGTAAGCGCATGGAATGGATAAGTGTTCTTAAATAAACCTCAGCGTTTGCTGTGCTCTGGATTAGAAGTAGGCATGGAAAAGATGACAGCATAGACCCTGCTCTGTCCATTAATTTGTCACATTCTGCCATTCTGATCGCTTCCACCCTGCCTGCGGTCTCAACTGACGTTGCTTTTGGTAGGTAATAATTAGCGTAGGCCACCGGGCAAGCGTGGCTCTGCCTGGCTCTGTGGTGGCTGTTCCCCCTTGAGTGGGACTTGTGCTGCCCGGCTCAGTTGGCAGCTCCACACCAGGACCAAACGCCGTGGTGTTAGCAAGGAGGGCTCTGGTGGAAAGAAGCTATTCCCTGTTGCTTGGGCTGAGCTGGCGGCTTGCGAAAAGCCAACAATCTGCATCTGAAAATTGTAGCACAAGATATGCCTGGAACCACCCCCATTATTGTTTTTAGCTCCTTGGTCTTGATTCCAGCTGTAATTTTAAAAGACTTTTGCCTAACTAAGAACAGGGGTAATAAACCATCTCAGTGTGCAACACGTGTGGGTTAGAGATTAGGACTGTTTAGTTGTCCTCGACTACTGAGCCTGCCCCTGTGCCCCTGCCATGATGCTGCAGCCCTGGCATAGAGGGAAGGAAACGGTGGGCTCAGGTACTGTCATCTGCTGGAGGGTGGAGAAACTACGAGGAGATTGGAGGACCTGCCTCCCACTGTCTGACCTTCACAGCAATGCAAAGCGCTGGAACCAGCCCAAGGCTCTTCTAGAAAAGGAATTTTATGTCCTAGAGTCAGATAGCTACTTTATTGTCTTTGGGTCAGTGTTTTGACCTCTTGTTCTTTTCTGTTTGTTCGTTTGGGTTTTAGTTGTGGGGGTTTTTTTCCCTCTTGTTGAAGAGGAAGCCTCCACTATACACCTGTAGCAGTGACATCCAGCCAGCAGTCCTGCTTTGCCAGTGCCCTGGCTTTCCTGGTGGGCTGCAGCTCCAGCCGAACTCACTGCTCCCAGCCACAAGTCACGCTGTCCCTGGCCAGCTGAAATAGTCCCTCAATGGCCATCGGGCCTCAGCTGCGGTAAGTTTAGACTCGGTCATTCTGAGAAAAATTGTTCACTTCCAATTCTGCCTTGCAACCACAGATGTTTCCAGACCTTCAGCTTGCTGGGAATTATGACCTGTCCTGACGGGCTCCATGCACAGAGATTTTGGACCGTTGGTTCATATATAACCTTGTGCTTTAATATAGCGCCATTTGGCTTGGCATAGGCTGAGTTACAGGGAGTTGGAGGGAGTGGTTAGTAAGGCAACTGAAAAGACTACTCACAAAACAGCTTCAGCATGCTCTGCAATAAAAAATGATCCCCAGACAGACCAAGATGGAGGAGACCCAAGTGCCAGGAGCGGTTCAACCACCATGCTCACTGAAATCTAATCTCCTTGCTGTGGCAGCCAGTAAGAGGCCTGTGAAAGCTATAACTTCACTGATTTTTCCATCATTAGCTATGAACTCCCTTCTGGCTGCTTACTCCAGTCTCAAAGGATGGGACCCTTTCTGGAGGGAAGATGCATCTCTCTGTTCCCTGAGAGGAAATTAGTCCATAGCGTTGCTTGTGTTTTACTTACTATGTTTATAAAAAGTGGTAACACCACCTGGATTTCTCTATAGGCTCTGCGGGGAAATCATGTTTCCATATTGTATTATGAGAAATGCAGTGGAAGTGTGCTATGCTCAGTTAATTTTTTTAATGTATGGAGGCAAAAGAAACTTCAGTTCAGAACAAGTATATGCTTTTCTCTTTCTATTCAACATCCATAGTGCTATAAATACAAACTGCAGGGTACTTTCAGAACTGCAAACCTTTAAGACCTCTCAAGGGAAAACATCACACCAAATTAATCTGCCGTCAAGTGGAAATTCTATATTGTTTGCATTTGCCAATGTTCTGTATGTGGCTGTAATTGCACTGAAGCAAATATCTGCTTCGAGTTCTTCACAAGATTAAATGTGGCCAATTGGGCGTAAAAGAGTAATCGAAATGCAGAGCTGCTGCTTTGGATTTGTTAGAGGCATTGCTCATTTTTGCTCTGACATGATGACACTAGGTTCTGGCTTATTCCTTAAAACAGGGAAGTTTGGGCAGTGTGTGATTTGGAGCGCCGGGGTTGCAAGCCAAAGAGGAGGATGTTTCTGTCTGGCACCAGTGAGCAGTGTCCCCCTGGCTTCACGCGTGCAAGGGGATGTCTGCCTGCCTTCCTTCCGTCCCACCAGCGATCAGGTTGTCCATAGCCACGGCCCCAGGGCACAGTGTCTGGCTGGGACCTCCAGTATTGGCTCCTGAGGGGCTTCATGGACATTTTAAGTTCTGAGTATTCGCCCTAGATTGGAAGCTTGTGAAGGTCCAAACAAGAGCCTCTGTGGCTTGTAATGGAGAGAGCCCATGGTCTGAGTTGGATCCTGACTCGTGTCACCATGTCAGACCAAAGGAGCACATCAGCTTGCAAAACCTGAACTCTCGCCCCATGCCAGCTGGATGTGAAATGTTAAAGACTTGCTTAAAAACCTCATGCTTGCTTTTTCTTTTTACAAGTTCAGCCGTTTTCCCTCTTGCCATATAAATGCAACTATTAGCAAGTAGAAAGTCTTTTTTCAAGCTGACTGTGCTGCTTTTTAATTCCGCACAAAAAACCCAACTGCTCCCTGTGCCCTGTCCAACAGGTAGTTAAAAAAACAGGCCCAGGTGGGCAAAACTGCTGGTTTGAATCCTTCTTTATTTTTCTTTCCAATTAGCGGGCTTATCCAAAAAATAAATACCAAACTTCTGCCACCTTACTCGTGCTCAGCCGTTTCCCAAGGAGTTTCTCAGTGTGGCCGTGGAGCCGTCCCGACAGCATCCTTGCACTCTCCTCGGTGAGGGCAGCATCTCTCGGTCCCGTGCCCGGAGATGTGCCCCCTGGGCACTAACAGGCCTCTGCTCCTCTGCCTTTCCCCCTTCGTAACTGGAGATCCAGCTCCCGAAGCTGCTCGAGGAAGCCGGAGTTGGGGCAGATCCCTCTGTGTGAGCGCACGGTCTGAATGGCCTCAGCGAGGGACATGCCTTCGCAGATCATCAAGAAAGCGAGGACGAGAGTGGCGGATCGACTGATTCCCATTGCGCAGTGAACTAGTACTTTGCCTGGAAAAAGGAAAGAGAGAGAGAGCTGCAGTCATGCTAGGAAGCCAAATGGTGGTGTTTATCGTGCTGGAGCAGGGATGGACGTGGTGGTGACACTGGGACTGGGCAAGCAGGTGTGCTCAGCCCTGCAGAGCAGACTTGGTGCCATGCTGGTTGGGGAGCAGGGGGGGTTTAATGGCTGGGGACAGAAAATTCCTAATTGTATTCCAGGATCCATGTTTTTGGGAGTGATGTACCGGCTGGCAAAGCTTTCAGCCTTCATACCTGAAGGCCATCCTATGAGAAGCAGCCTTGGCAGGTTACTTGCTCTCAGAGGGCCTGGAAACTTGGGGGTTCAAATGTGCAATGCTCAGGAGTGCTTGCTGCTATTACAGGAATGCTCCTGGTTTTCCACAAGCTCTTTTTTCTTCTTAGCTTAGGGCAGTAATGCTTTCTGAGGGTGCTGACTGCTGCCCAGACCTTGTTGGAAGTGTGTGAGAAAATGGATGTTACCATTAGGAACAGCTCAGCTTACTTATGTTTGTTATTGTTTGGTTTTGGTTTTGGTTTTTTTATTTTACTTCTATAGCCTACCCTATACATCTATGGTCACTATCCTCCCCGAATGCCTTTATCTTCTGGACTAGGTGATCACTAGAAAAACAATTTATGAAATATTTTGAGTTCTCCAGAGATTTCAGTGTGAGGTGTGCATCTTCATTAAGAGTTCATTATAAGTAGTATTGCGAGTCCTTCCATGTTGCTTTAAGCAAGCCTGAGGGAAGACCTTCCAGGGATCCAGGAGCAGCTCTCTCCTTTCCTCTGCTCTGCTTTTGGGTTTTCCGCTGCGATCACTAATGGAAGCAGCTGGAAAAATGCAATTCCGTATCATGGCTACTTCCCAGGTTTCTAATGTGTGTCTTTGACTCATGCTGGAAGGAGCATTAAAAAAAAATGGTCTTATGTGAAATTAAAGGAAATTTTGTCCAAAGGATTGCTTTCAGAGGGAAAAATTCATGTTTGTCATCCTTTTCCTCTGAATGTGAACAAAGAACTGCTCCTGGAACCTGAAAACCTGCATCTTGTGAGTAGTGTAAAATGCTTCAACTTCTACAAAAATGGTATGACTCAATGAGAAATTTTTAATTGGAAAAAAAAGTCTTCTGTTTTTCTACTCAGTTATAGCCATGCCTGAAAATTGTCAAACTCTCTCGTCCTTTGCCGCAGTCAGATCTAGTCTTTTCACAGGGACCATGGCTCAGCGATTGGCCATAATTGAAGTAACTAGTGATTAGAATCAGGTTTGAACTTTTGACCACCTAATGGACAGCTCTGTCTCCCATTAAGGCAGCTGAAAAAAAATGTTGCCTTTTTAGCACAAAAATTTCAGAACACTTCTTCACTGGAAATCTTCGCAAGTTTGAAATGAAATATTTTCTGCATTTCTTCAAATTTTAATTTTTTTAGACTCCCACATTTGTAGTCTCTTGTTTAGTAATTGTATAGCAGTATAGAACGCGATTTAACAACAATACAATTTATATCCAGAAAAATATGAAAATTAGTAAAAACAATCCCATGTTTTTTTTTCCTTTGGAGATGGAATAAAGTGTCTCAGATTCTGCTCCTTGATAAAATGTAAGAAGGGGCAGAAAGAACAGACAGCTTTTCAGGGCTAGTTCCTTGTTGTTCTTGTGCTTATAGCATTTTAGTTTCTGTATTACCAGGGAGCGAGACAAAAATATCCTTGTTGGATGACGAGCCTACATCCAGCCAAAAACCTCAGACTGATTGCCCCCACCTCCCCAGGTGTTAATTCAGGGTACTTTGTGCACAGCTTTTCATCTTAAATCCCTTTTTTTGTTTGTGGCAGAGTATGTATTTAGCAACCATTCCAGTTCTGACTGATGATGATGGCACAGCCACATGCTCAGAGAGCTTGAGCATGTGCTGCAAAAACCTGCTCTGGCCAGCAGGTTGAGAGAAGTGTTGAATTCCACAACGTATGTGACACAGCCACCTTTCATTATCCTGGCATGAGAAATCTGAGCTCAGCCCTAAAGATAGACGTGTCTTCAGCAGAAATAAAGGGACAAATATAGTCTCCAAGGAAGCGGCAAACACAGCTCTGGTGACAGCAGGCTTGGACTGAGCATCGACACCTTTGGGGAAAGGAAGAGGTTTTTCCAGCATAATGTCAGTTTTGCAGAATTAGAAGATCAAGTGATTTCTATTTATGTTTTCCCATTCAGATACACCTTCACAGAATTTACTGAGATACCAATGCCATTATTCAAGTTAAATTACATCTATCTGTCAATTCCATTAACTCCATGGGGATTCTTGGAAGTGAAAGCTTAGTTTTTATGGGAATATGGAGATATGCTTTGCACCCCTGCTAAAAAATAACGCTAATTTGAATTTTCTCTAGACTTTTTTGTTTTAAAATACACTGCACTATCATTAGCCTTCACACCAACCTTGTGGGATACGTATGCTGTGTTATCTTCCCCAGAGGAGGCACTTCAGACCCAAATAACCCAGGTCTGAGATTTTTCAGAGGAACACAAAGGAGTGAAGAGCACAGTTTCTCTTTGAGAAATACTGTGAACAGGGCTAAGGCCAAAAGGTCTGTGGAAAATCCATGCTTTAGTAGTTTGTAGTCAACCTAACTGCAACGTAGTGGCAGGGGCTGGGGAAATCCAGACACTCATTCTAATGCACACCCCAGATAAGAGAATCCAAGGAACAACACCTTCTGAAAAAATTTCTCAGAACCAAAACCACTTTCTTGGGTTTTGTCTGAAAACTTCTAAGCTACTAGAACTCTACAACCTTTTAGAAAAGAAATTACATTTATAGTTTGAACTGCACCAAGAGGGGGGGAAAAAAACCAACCAAAAAGCAACCAAAAAGAGATGTCCTAGATTTTGCATTTGATTTTGAATCACTAAATATTTTGAAATTCAGTCTAAATTTGGCCAGAAATTGGATGGGGGACAGGAATCTTTCTGTTCCGAACCTAATTTTCATAAAATTGTTCTTAAGTCCTTAAGTTCTTAAATCCATTTTATTTTTCCACCCAGATGGAGCTTTCTGCCTTGGAAAATGCTCAGCCCCAGCGGAGCACAGGTATGGATGCTGCCATTAAATATGGCCTGATGTGTTTTTGTTGGGGGCACAGAAAGCAGAACAAATTCCAGGTTCCTGCTTGCACAGGCTGGTTCTCCACCATTTTATATCTAAATTTTTTATATCTCTGTGTCTGAGAAGAGGAGGTGGTGAGTAAGAACACACTCAATTTTCTTCCCTGCTTCTCTGGCTTATCTGCACTACAAAAGGGTCCTCCTAGATCAGCGACTAGCTTTAGAAGGTGTCTCAGCAAAAACCTGGACAAGCCTTAATTATTGACCTTCGACCTAATCTGCATGGCTAATGCACTTGTACCCGTGAGGAAGCAAGTATATTATCTCTTATATGTGTACAATATCTATTCTACGTTGTTTAGCCTTTGTTTCACCACGCGCAGAGGTTATGATAAATGCTGGTACACTGACAATAAAATGACTGTTTGTTGCAGATAAATCAGTCATGTGAAATGATTTAATTGAAGAAACAAAATTGCTCTAATGAAAGCAGATTTGAATTTACTATGTGATTATTTGTAGCAAACAAATTGAATGTTAAACTTGAGTCGGGGAAACAAAAGCTGTGCTGCTGTTTGGTTCTGTTTACAGCCTCAGAGCCTTGTCCCTCAGCAGAAGCTGTAAATGGGTTAAGTGACACCCTGAACCCACCATGATGTACTGCATTTGACTAGTGCCCGAAGCATCTCTGCCACGTGGGCTGCCTGCGGTGGGCTCGGTAACGGTGGGAGGCAGCTGAGATGCACCGTCCCAGCACTGAGGCTGGGATTCCCGGGTGGCTGCTGGACCACAGCCTGGGAAAGCAGCGTTCGCAGAGGTGGTCGTGGTGCATTCCACCATCGCGGGGTGGGCGAGGAGGTTATAACCCCATCTTCTATACCGCGGAATCCATGCCACAAGCCGGCATCCTCCAGCTCTGCCTTCCCCACCCCTGTTTTTTTTTTTTTTAAACATACAGTGCGAAGAGAAGTTGGATGGATCCCACGTTTACAGGGCCATGTTGCAACCTTCTCTCTGAGCGTGTAACAGGATCCCTTAGGAATAATGGGATTAACTGAGGAGAAGTGGGGGCACTTAGCTTCTGGCATTATTAAATCTTGCAATCCTTATTTGAAATGTTGCACCGCACATCTCAAACTACTTTTTGCAGAGGCAGACAATAACTGTCATCTGGCTGGGATTTGTGCAGAACAATAACACTTGGTTTTTAACAACGGATTATGGATATTATATCCAGCTCATGCCTGCTGTAACTCTACTGACATCAAAGGGTTTGCACTAGGGATAAAGTTTGCACATTCAACTTTGTTGGCCAAATTCAAGTTGGGAAATTCAATGTTGTTGAACAAATTAGTCATTAAAACACATAATATCTTATTGTCCTTTTGCTACTCATCATTAACTGAGCTAAATGTCCTGAACTAGCCCTTGCTTTCTTGCAGGATGGATTCAATTTGGCTTAAGACCAGGCTCCAGACCGTCACCCAGGGTGAACACCCCAGCTGCCCTCGCTCCATTGAATCCAGCAGAATGGTGCTGCTCTCCAGGAGGAGAGCTCAGCCGGGCTAATGTGCCCCAGGGGCTCTTCCCACTCCACCGTGGTTGTCTCATCCCCTGTTACGTTTTAGCCACTGTCCTGTAGCCGGGTGCAGAATCAAGTGTCTATTTCTTGATTAATCAAGTGTCTGTTTTGTTACAGCTGAAAAAGGCAAGAAACCCATGGAGAGCTTTAAACGGTGGAGTGTCCCTTCTTCCCATGCCTCCTGGAACAGGTAAGGGCTGTCATCTGCTGGAGACTGGGAAGTTGAACTGATGTGTGTAACACATGGATGGCAGAGTCAAGAGAGAGGACTGTCTTCTCCTGAGTTAAGCTTCTTCCATAACCACCACCACTAAAAAGGCGGCAGGAGAAGGGAGCTGAGCTTTTCCCTTGCTCCAGTGAAGTGGAAGAAGGGAAATGCCTTAGAGAGGGTTTACAATTTCAGGAAGTTAATGGGTGTTTTTAACCTGCCTGCTTTAAATATGTTCTGAGGTCAATAAAAGGAGAAGCTCTCTCTCTACTTGGGAATCTTTCTCTCTGCACAGTGTTTAATAGTTTTCATGGCACGCTTTCATCTGTGCTCTCAAGTTCTCTTCCTTCCCTCTTCTGCTAGTCTGTACCAAACCCTGCTGATTTACGCCTAGGTTTAGCTGCCCTCCAGGAAAATGCAAAGTGTACAGATGGCTGTGCAAAGGGGCAAGACTGAGATTTCCCCCTCCCTGAACTGAAGGAGGAGCGTGAGGGATCAGGCCAGTACTTCTCTGACACCATGTTTTTCCTTGCAGGGAAGGGGGCACATCGTGCATCTGCTGGCTCGTGGCTGAGCCTTCCCACACAGCTCTGTTACGTGGGCAAAGGAACAGCAGGGCTCTCCTGAAGGAAAAAGCAGCCAAGGAAGCAGGGTTCATAAAATAAAATAATGCTTATATGGCATGGCTGCAATAGCAGTACATGTATTTCTTTAAACTGTACGACAAAGATGATGACAAAAGTTGTTCAGGGTGTGCTGCAGCTATTGACTGCTGTGCCAGGAATAGCAATAGTGGGCAGAAGGAGAAGGGCAACCTTCCTAAAAGACTATAGCCCCCAATTAGGAGCATGTGAATGCATGTTCCCCAGCTTCCTTTTTCTCATGCTCTGGCATCCGGGTTTGAAGAAATTGCCTTAAAAATGAATTTATTACATCACCAAAGACATATTCTGTTCAGCTAAGGTAAGAAATCTAGAATAAATCTGCCCATGCTGTTTTCTGGACTTGTGGTATAAAGCATCAGAATTTTTCTTGAAGCATGATAGGAGTAACAGTTCTTGCTTAATTCTAATGAGTATTTGATTCATAGTTTTAAATACGTTTGTGCCTCATATGGTCTTAACTTTGACTTATCCTCCCAGGTGAAAAAGATAATTTAATTCCATTTAAAAAAAAAAGAAAAAAAAGATGTTGAATTTGCTTGTAATAGTTAAGTAGCAGTCTTAAATAAGTTCTCAATCAAACAGAAGTACCTTGTTACATCCTGAATTTAATATGAACAGGCCTCTTGTCACCTGGTATAATTTTTTGTTCAGCACCACTGCTTATAATAAATGCCATTTTTTCTGTTCTTCTAAGTGATGTGAGTAACAATCCCCTCCCTGTCTCATCCCTGCACAGGTCATGGGTATTTAGCTGCTAAATTTCTGTACCTCAGGAAATTATGCTTCCAGAACGTCTTGTTTATATATTTTCTAAACTGTTGCACTTTCCTTAAAATGATGAATGTCAGCAACAGCTGGACTGTATATGATTGAATTTCACCTTGTCTCCATTCCCAGAACCCTGCTTCCATATGGAGTTCAGTAAAGCAATATCTAAAAGCATGGGAGTAGGGATAAATATGCACTTGAGACATGATGAGTTCATTGTGTTTTCCTTGAGCCCTAACTTGTTCTACATTCATAACTTCCAGTATTTGGGCAGGCATCTTGCAAAGCACTGGTTTTGTTTGCTTTTGTGCCACCATGATTCATTTCTTGTCTTCTGTCTTTTGTCAATTGATTTGGAACTTTTTTTTTTTACACACGCATGAAAAGATTTTGAATCTTACCTTTTTCTGGAGCAACACCAATAATGACTTCAATTGCAAATAGTGCATGCTGTAATCGAAATGGGTGCAGATCCAAAATCCCCAAATATGTTAGTGGTTTTGAAATCCAAAATGCAGCCCTCAGTTTAACAAAGGCAAATACTCTCTACTGGGATGGATCAAGCCCTCCAAATGGCAGAAAACTCCGAGGTATCTAGCAGGGAGGTGCACTGCTTTCAGTTCCTGTATCTCCCTTCCCTAGCTTGTATGATGTAGACCTCTAGGTATCTAGATCAGATCTACTAGCTGCGTGTGATTAAGCTGGGTAGTTAATGTTTTAGGACCCTTGTTGATATTAAAGCTCACTGTGATGCAAGCAAAACAGTTTGCTGAGTGTATAACTATTCTCTTAATAAATCACTTTTGAGTGATTTATTAATCTATGCAGTTTTGTACAGATTTACAGTTTTGTGGCACAGTGGAGACTTGCTTTTGTGAGGGTTTGTCCTTAATAGTCATGATCCCCCAGTAGCCCCAGGCCTCTGGCATTGTACCTGGCCTGCATTTAGTGAGTCCAAGGATTTTGCAGGTTATCCTCCTATTTCAAAGTTGTACTCTTTCTAGCAGCAGCATGACATTATCTCCTGGCTGGTGGTGTTGCTTATGTTCTCTTCTACAGAATTGCTTCCCAAAAAATTCTTCCCTATCCTGCGTTTGTAGGACTTGTAAGGCTTGTAGCATTATAGTTGAATCTTCTTACTCAAATATGATGCTTGCCCACATCTTTTTACCCCATCCCAGATTTTATTTTAAACCCCTTTAAACTAATTTGAGGAGATCAAGTGTGTGTGTCTCCTCCCAGGTCTGTGTGTTCATATAGGTAACAAAATTTACTTGCTGTTTTGTCTTTTGCTAATAGAGACATTGAATAGCACTAGGCATAGGGAAAACCCCTTTCAAAGTCTGTTCAGTGCATCCTTCCCTGTTTCAGGGGAACTCCCGCTCACTGTGGGAGTTCAGGAGGCAGGTGTGATGCTACTTGGTTTGAGTGACTCCATTCTTACCCACATCTGCAGCTGGTTGGCTTTTGCTCAATGCTATTCCATACTTGCCCTACTTGGCTCCTAAGCAGAAGGTACTTAACATGCACAGAGGGTCTAGTTACCTCTTGGGGAATTCAGTGCTGCTCTTATGTAGCGTGCAACTGGGTAAAAGTAAATGCTGAGGTCAAAGTTTGGGTTGTCCTCTGCTTCTACTCCATAGTAATCCACCAGCAGATCTTTGTAGAACTTGGGTCCCGTGTCGATGTGAAATCGCCCAGCAGCAGCATCCACAACGTGGGAGATGCCCAGTTGGCTCAGCTGCGCTTTGTCACGAGCGACGTACCTGGAAGAAGGACGGTGGGTTATATCCACCTGCTGCATTACAGTGAAGGGTAGAACATGCTGCTGATTGTGCAGTTTGTTAAAACCACATGAAGTTGTAGTGGCTACTTTCTGATGGGTTGTTCACATCCAAAGCGTCCACCAAAATGCTTCAAGGCAGAAGTGGCTTGTTAAGAAAGTGACTTTTACATTTCCTGCATTTTTCTCGCAAACATTAGTTTAGGTGGCTCTTCTCAACTGACAAAAAATAAAAAGGTGGTGATATTTTTGCACAAGCCAAGAGTTTTCTGGTTTGCTTTCTCACCAAGTCACCTCTGCTGAGCATCCATCAGTTCAGGGGACTGATGCTGTCTGACAATGTGAGGAGAAAATGAGGTTGATCCTGTTTCACCAAGCTCTGGCGTGACTGCCTGCAGTAACCATGCCATGGCCCCACCAGGCTGTTGCAGTGCAGGGCTCCTGTACTACTGCAGGAGGAGAAATCAGGAGGGGGAATATTCTTTTTGGTCGCTTAGGATGCCTTTTCTCTATGCTACAGCATTCTATGCACAGTTCAGCCTTACTCAACACTTACACTTACTATGAGAGGTCCCCAAATTAGTGCCTAGCTCTCTTTTTAAATAAAGAGTGGAAGATTTGGGGGGGAAATAGGATGGAGACTAAGAGTTGCATTAACACCTTCAACACTTCCCTCTCTCTTACAGGTCTCCCACGTAGAGGTTTGGCCAGACTTCATCCACATGCCCTGTGGGGTGTTTGCGTGTCCAGAGCAGGCGTCGCAGCTCCTCCAGGGATGGTGTTTCGGGGCTGCCCTGGCTGCCAGGTGTCCGGCTTGAGGCGCTTCTTATCTTGGGGCGCAGTAGGTCCCCACTGCACAGGGAGTCCCAGGCCATCCTGAAAGGTGGAGGGCAGACATTTACCACCAGCCAGAAACATTTCTGAGGTCACCTTTTCTTCCTCTCACCCTCCCTTACCCCCTCACAAAGCTTGCCCACAGTTCCAGTAATAAGCTTTTTGGGGCAGATACTGTCTTTTTCTTGTGTGTTTATATCCTTATCGCAGCAGAGACCATGACTGGACTTGGGAATACTGTTGCAATCTAAACAAGAGTCCCGTGGCTAATGCAGTCCCATGTCGTGGTTCAGACGATGATTTTGAAGCCTGTGCTTCTTAAATAAAGTTTCATATTATTACAGCAATTTGGAAGCTAAAGATTTTTCAGACTAGTAGGTTCAGGACCTCAGTAGGCTTATTTTGACCCGACTACCCAACCCTTCTTTTAGGTATGTCAAACAGTTGATAAAACTTAATGATTATTTTTTAAATGTTTTTTTCATAGTACTATAAACTTCCTGTTTGGAATTCTAGACACTATTACTACTGCAGCGAGACAGCCCGGTCCACGATACACCAGCACAGGAGCTCTGCTCTCGAATGGAAAGAGGTAATGTTACAGAAAATGTATTGTGTAAATGTAGCTATGCAGTGGGTATAGAAACAAGTTACTAATTTAGTATGCTGAGCTTTTCCTTTAACCACATAACTAGGACTTGCTTATATATATATAGATATGATTTGTCTTTTATAATTTGCTCGCTGAGCTGAGTAGAATTGGTCATGCGAAATGTTATTCACTGGTTAGCTCTTAATTGTCTGCTTCAACAGGAGAATTTTAGATCTTTCCAATGGTAGTTGCCAGCCATACTTGTTGTCCTGGGGACAAATGTTCATGCTAAAAAGAACCTGCATGAGTAAGTTATAGTGATTCTAGCTGCCATTTATATGAGCATTAATGTATTTTTTATAGGTTGTTTCATTTGCATTTCTCTCCTCTCTGCCCCTTCCAAGAACTATCCCATTTCTAATCTTGAAGTAAGTACTTTTATTACAAGGAAAAACACTCTTTTAGGCTTCAATCTATCTCTGGAATTACTCCATTCCCATGTGGTACACTTCTGTTGAAATAGTGGTTCCTTGTGTTAGCTGTAGATTTGAACTATTGGGAGGATTTTTGAAGAGAGCAATAGAAACCATTTTTACCAGAGTTATGTTTAAGAAATTATTAAAAAGGTATATATATTTCTATGTTCTTAGATCTAGTCAAGTACCCGCATTACAGAGATATTAGGAACTCTGTCAATTCAGGCAGCTTTAGAACAGAAGCATCTGTCTATGACGGGGTGAATTTGGAGTCAATGAGTCAAAGTTTTGCTCTGCCACTGACTGCTAAATGTCTTCTGCATAAATGACTAGAGGGGTGGTTTGGGGCAAAACAGTCCAGGACAGCAAACCTGAAATCTTCTGTCTTTCTGCTGAACAGCTCTGTCATTTACAAATAGGTTGTATTCATGTTCAAGCACCTCCATTGACAGTTTCCTTCCAACCACTAACTGTGGTGAAAGGTTTTCCTAATTTCCCATCAAGGTACTTTTACAAGCCCTAAGTTCGCATTTTGGTGTAATTTTGTTTAAAAATATTTGCCTTTGCATGCACAAAGACAGAGACAGAGTCTGAAGACTAGCCTGCTTTGGGAGCTTGTTGCACCTCTCTATTAATCCTTTGTTTTGCTGAAGGAGAGAAGGAGCAGCTAAGTCCCTGAAATATCCACAGAAATGAAGGAGGGAAGTGATGACTTGTGTGGGTGTTAGCCCACTGAACGTTGACTAGAAGCCACCCTTCTGCCATGCACTTGGGTGATTTGCCTTGCCACCCCGTTGCCAAGAGGGGCCCTCTCTTTTGTCAGTACACCTTCTTCTGCCACCTTCGCAGTCAGCCCTGTCCTCTTGAATATACTAAGTTCACCAAATAATGCTGTTCCCAGGATGGTCTCGTATTGTTTGTATTACAAAGAGCTCCACTGTGGAATGTGCTCTCCTCCCAAATGTGCATATCTCCTCCAGTGTCAGCTTTTACTGTGAAAACAAAAGCAGATGTTCTTGCCCATTTTGGATGGCTTTATGCAAGAGGAGGCACGGAGGAATTCCCATACTGGAACAGACATCCCCCATCAATTTTGATAGCTTCTTTGACACTGGCCACCCCAGTGCCCACTGTGCCAGGGCTGCTCGTCTCCTGCTGGCGATCTCAGGCACCAGCGTGACTTCTCTCATCCCACACAGGAGGTCTGCAGCAGAAATGGGACTTGCATTTCCTGTGTCCTGACCACAGGGCCATCTGCCAGTTCATTAAATACTTTCAAGAATAATGGCCTCCTCCAATCCTTCCCACCTCATAATATCTGCAGCAAATGTTCCCTTTTTTTGATGTATCTCATTCCTTGCAGTGTGGCTAATGACCACTCTAGGGCACTTCTCACTCCTTATAAAGTTGCTTTCAACTGTTTTGGTTTTTTTCTTATTTACTACTGCCTTGTTACCCCTTCCTCTCGCCCTCTCCACTGTATAAATACTTTGATTTTCATATTTACCTAGCCTCAGAAGACTGAAGGCTGCTATCAACCTCGCTTTCCTAAGCCTCACAGGAGAATTACAAGGCACTGCCCAAAAGTCCTGGTGACGTTGCAGCGTTCAGGCTGTCATTAGGATGGGAAGGGACAGGCAGCAACTCACTCACATGGCTCTTCTGGAAGCTGTGCTTTCCAGGTCCATAACTCCATCCCTCTAACAGCTGGGTAGACAACTCTGAAGTATAGCACACTTTAGGAAAAGTGCTCCTTCAGAGATTTATTTTTCTGAAAACAAATTGTCTTTCTGGAAGCCAACACAACTGCATATACTTGGCAAAAGAGTGTGTGCTACACGGATATTGAAAGTTGTGGAATAATGGTCTTTATTAGATGGGTGTGCTTCTTCAGAATTACCCTAAGATGACTTTCAGCTTGTGCTGACATTGATCTCATATTATAGCTAAGGAATTTACTCCTGCTGAAACACAGACATGAACTGCTGATGCTGTGTGCAAAACTTATTCCATCTGCATTCTGGTCACATTTGTTCAACTGGAGAAAAGCATCAGTTCATGTAAAGTCTAGGTCCAATAAAAGCCAAGGACTGAGGTTCAAATTTCAAATGTGAAATAATTGGAACTAACAGGCTGTGAATGATTCAAAAGCAGAGAAGTCTCTGTAGGACTATTCAACTAATAGATTGAATAATGAATATACTGAAAAAAAGTAATAGCTTTCCATAGAAAATTTACAGACAGGAAAACAAGTCAATTTTTTTTCTGAATAAATGACTGCTCAGTTCTAGCATCAGTCTAACATTTTAACTCACTAAATTTATACACGCAAGTGTCATTTACTGAAATGCACATATTTAAAGAAAACAATGCTATGATTAAAATTTTGTGTAATGTTTTATAAGAAGCATGAATAGATTAAAACAAATTAGTGTGAAAAGAGAACAATTATATGTAATAATCTGGTTCTTCATTTTAAAAATATGTTTTTAATGATTCTCAGCTCAATTCCTCTACATTCGCTTTTTGTAGTGGGTCTGTTTCTGTGATGTGTGTTGTATGAATGAGCAATACAATTCTAAAATGCCAGTTTCTGAATGATATTCATATGAAATGTTCCTGATCTTTGCCCTACTGGAGTTGTATTGCAGTAATTATTCAATCACGTAGGAGAAATTTTACCATTCTATTTAGATTAATTTTGAATTGGTTTGTACTACAACTGTAATTGTATCTGAACTGTGTAATAGAATTTCCTTAATTATGACTAGCAGGAGAATTGCAATCAAAGAGGCCTATCACAGAGCAGAAGGTCATTTTGATCATCTAGAGTGACCCAGAGTATGACACAGGCCGTACGTGTCACCACGCCGTGCCTGCATCTGTAGCCCCCTTTCCAGAAACCCATCAGTGGCTTTGCTGCAGTTGGGCTACGAGAGTGGCCAGGTCAATGGTGCCTTATATATGGAATATCTCAGGAAGAAAGGAAAGTGGTCCTGTGAGGGCTCACAGAGAGTATCTCCTCCCTGAATGTTCAGGCTTCCTCTCTTCCCACCAGTGAATGCCCCTGTGGATTCATATACTTTGTATGCTTTGGCTGTTTTTCAGTTAATTCAGTGATTCTAGCTTTATCCATAACACAATTAGTGCTGTTGAGTGCCGGGCTGAGGAGAGGACTTTTAGAGACAAGTAGCCCTTGAGAAGTGTCTCAGGCCTTGGAAACACATGCCACCTTTTTTTCAATTTCTCCAACACCATAGTATTTCATAAAATAAGAGAATACTCAAAGTAAATTGACAATTTGGCATTACATTGGTATGTAATGAGAGAATGGTCTGAAGTCTGAGATGGGGTGACACAAAAACTTGCAGCATGATGCTGTGGAAAGTCAGGAGGAAAAAACACTTGTGTCTAGGATATTTAGTAGAGAGCCTTTATATCCTATGTTTTTCCTTGCATTTTCCAATGCCAAGATAAAAGAGGGGTCTGAGTATAATATAATTATGTCAATGCTAAATGAATATTTTAGTCATCCCAGGCACTGTATTGGCTTTTGTGTATGGGTAGAACATAGCCATTTTCCTCTGGCTTTAGTAAAAATATTTCTGAATTTTTAAATCCTGAGAACAAAAACATCCTGGTTTTTGTCAAGCTGGTGTGTGCTGTAACCTTGTCATCTCAGTGAAGATATCAGTCTGACTGTGCTTCAAATAGACTGTTTGATTTGTGGTGGTAAAAGACCAGGCTGAAGCCCAGGGCTTGGCCAAAGTAGGTCGTGTCAAGTTCATGCCTATCGTGTATTCAAAAGTCATAAATGTTTCTCAGAAAACCTATCCCTCGGAAAGATTCCTCCAAGATAACATATGTTTGGGAGAGGGTTTTGTGTTGCTACATCTCCACACAAATGACAAGTATTACTGTCATCATTCTTTCTTCCTTGGTGTTTAACCCGATAGTCTTGCCGGAGCTGTAATTTATCAATTGCTAGGAGCGCTGCAGGATACAGACAGTATGAATCAAATTCAGCGATGACTGAGGTAGGGCTGGCTGGACTTGAAAGCTGAGATAGACGCGGTTTCCAGGGAGGCATGAGGTATTTGAGCAGCCAACTGTTTGTAAGAAAATCTCACCAGCAGCTGGAGGATGTAATCTGAACAGTACTTCCAAATTTAGTAGAGGCTTCCAGACCCACAACTTTAACCCAGCCATACGTTTAGGCTAAGGCACCCACTTGGTGTGACTTGGCAAAATCCATTTAGATGGCCTTGCTCTCAACAGACCACGCAGAGCCCATGTTGAGGAGCAAACTAGCTAAATTCATCTCTGTCTTGGACAGCTTTGAGCAGCACAAGAAAGAGAAAAACATCTGATTGGTGTTTTTCCCCTCAGCATTGTGTTAGTACCAAATTTTCTGTCAGAACTGGAGAGGGATTACATGACGCCTCTCCTTTGTCCAAGTAGAACTTTCCTCCATGTAACATCCAGGGAAAACAGCAGTGACATTTTGCTGCAAAGCACTACTCAAATGTAAGGAAGAAGATAATCGACCCATCCTGGTTCCCAAATATGCTGAATTTACCACAGCTTCCACTGATGTTACAGACTGCCAGGCCTCAGAAGCCTCAAAAATGTCTAATTTTTTTTTTCATAGCAAGCCTGTGGACCAGCCAGCAGGCCTCAGACCTGATGATCTTGACTGTTTCAGGATGTACTTCGGCATACAGGCCCTGAGGCAGGGTGGCCTACTTTTTTCTGTAACTGTAGTATGAAATATTCTCTTGTCATCAGCTGGTTAGTACACTCGTATTTACCAGCCATGTGTGTGGTTCCTGACGGTGGCTAGAGAGAAGCAGCCACCTTTTCGTGTGCAGCAGTGTTGTACCAAATGTGCAAAACCTGGCCACCTTCTCATTTTGCTAATTATTCTGGGTCTTGCATGTATATTTATTTTATTCTTTAGCCACAGGAAATCACCTCTGTAGAGATCCTACCCACACTGCAGCTTTGACTGGATAAAAGAGAAGTGAAAAATATGGGCAGCTAAATGGATTTTCCCTGACCCACCCCTGCTTCACAGAATATAAAACCAAGGGTTTTCTGGTCACGGTTCCATTTTTGTAATATAAATGGGATCCTAACCATATTCCTGAGGCAGGGGCAGAGTCTGCATCAGGCAGGGGTGTGCATAAGGAGTTTGCTTTACAGAAACCATGGCTGATGGGTAGCACCACCAGAAGGACTGCAGAGATAAGAGGAGATAGCTCATCTGCCCCAAGCTTTTCCGTGAATTCTTCACCACTGAAGCCTGGGTATATTTTGTTGCTGAATTGGACCTTTTATTTACTAGTTACAAATTTTACATGCCATTTTAATAGTGTGCATAGTAACTACTTAAAGCTGTGCATTAAACAGGCCCAGACAATGTTAACAATCTCCACATTACGATATATTTTTTTGTAACTGCTTGTTATAGCATCAGCTATTAAGAATTTATTACTGGGGCATTTTAGGTGGTGCTTTACAGTCATTTAATTACAGCCATCTAGCAATCATTACATAAATACACATCGAGAGCAAGAACCCCAATGTAAGGTGACCCGAAAGGCTTTTACCTGCCAAGACCAGAGTTCAGGCCCTCAGGTGGCAATGATGTCATCGGCATATGCAGGGAAACACAAACATTTAAAGCTGTGCAGGGAGCTGTGTTCCTCCCGTCGCTAGGTGTTCGTGAAGTCATCCGCTGGAGCAAGAACACTGCAGAGCTCTAAGGACCTGAACTTGGCTCTTGGCAAGCAAGCAAAGGAAAAATCAGTTCCCCACCAGCCCCGGTCCCAGCAAAGATGCAGGGCTTTTGGCTGAGAGCACAGAAGTTCAGCTGCAAAATTGGGCCTTCTGGAGCCCCTTGGTACTCCTGTGCTCTCAGCTGCCCAGGTCATCCTTATACCCATTAACCCAACCTGATCTGGTAGAGAATCAGACACACTGCCTGTGACCCAAGGACAGTAGCTGGTCCAAAATACATCTACCCCATCTCTGTGCTATATTTCAGTCTCTTTAGCTCCCTGGCAGGCTACCGTTTCTAGGTCAAACATCTTTGCTAGTTTCCTCTGCAATGGACATCAGCCATCAGACTTGACCAGTGATTGGTTCTGATAGTCTGTAACTCCTTCCTTCATTCAGTACTGATATTTTTTGCTCCCTGTTGAGAACTTGATAACAAGCTTGCCTAAAATTTAGTTCTTCCTGTGCAAGGGTAGCTCTTCTATGCACAAGGGTTGATACATCACTTTATTGCCTCCAGCAATGACTTCTCTGAGGTGAAAGCCAGTACACTCTGAATGGGTAAACTCTGTTTTTTCTTCTGGAAGCACCCTCAGAAGATTACTGAAAAACTCAAAGGATGAAACATGTCTGAAAGACAGGCTGGCAAGCTGATGCAGGTTGCTGTAAATCAGGAGTGATGTGTGCCACTTTGACTTCCCCTTGGAGCTGCCAGTAACCAGCTGGGTTCTCTGGCTGACACTGGTGCTTTGGTACAGCCACTCCAGAGCCTTCATCCTCCCTGAACAACACAAATCCCAGTTGCTTCCTCATGACTTTTAGTAATGCTCTACCAATATTTGCAGCCTGAGGTTTCAGAGAGCGTGTGGAGCTCTCGTTAGCAGATGATGTTAGTACAGCGTGACCCTGCGGAGAGGCACAAGCTTGGGTTTATTCATAGGTTGCTTGAAATGTGCCGAGTCTGTTTCTCTGAAGCAGATCCAGAGGACTGGAGGCTCATATTTACTGAGGTGCATTTCAGCCTCAGCACTGCTGCACTGTTAGTGCTCCACACCATAGAGTACGTTTTCTGCTCCCTCTCTGTGGCTTTTTGGAGTGAAACTGTGACTGCCAAGCAGCCTGGCTGCTACACTCTTTTGCATACCGTCGACTTCGTAAGGTGTCTTGATCTGGACATCTCACTTCCAACTGAACACAACGCAAGAAAGCCACAGATGGGTTGCTGGGCACACTGCATTGAGCTTAATGAAAGACAAACTGTCATTTGGCTGTTGTTTCCAGTCTCTCAGCCATGGTTTTGCTCTTCAGGCTTACTGTGTTGCATACTCTTAATCTGGCCTGATCTAGTTTTCCCAGGTCGCCTCCAAAATGATCTGAGGCAGAAGTTGTGTTTATTTCTTGCTTCAGCAATAACTGTTCAGAGGCCAAGGGTGTCCTGCTCTGTGCCTTGCACAGAAGCCCAGTTGTGATGCAGTCCCTTAGGTCGGTATCCTGTGTCCCCACCAGAGTTTAGCAGGCCACATCTGAAGGTGAATGAGGCTACTTTAACAATAACTAATACAGCAGTGTCCTCCAGCCCAGTACTGGAAACATCAGGCTTCAGAATTCAAAGAATCCCATTACAAATGAATGGTTTCTGCCCCAAGGATTTAACCAAAAGGATGGCACAATGCAAAGCCCTTCTCCCCTGTGACTAGCTCTGGTATGTTCTTCTATCTTAAAAACAATATATTGCTCTTTTTTGGGTCTGTTCTGTTTGGGGGCATTGACAGCTTCACTGCTTTTTGTTCTTGCCCTGTGGTCTCCACCAGCACTATGAAGATAGCTCTGTGCTACCCAACCTACAGGAGAGAGCAGACACCTATCCCTACGCTGGTGTGGCAGGAGGGCTGAGCAACCTGCTAGGAAGGAAGATGGGAAACAGCAGGAGGTAGGCAGGCAGTTCCCTGGTGTTTCCTGAGCGCTGGAATGCATTTTATAGCTGTTATCGGAGTAAGCCTGTGAGGAAGACAACTGCTGTTCCTACCGCACAGGTGGAGATGGTAAAGTTAAGTCAGACAATTTTTCTACATCCCTCCACAAGTCTGAGCTGGGAGGCAACCCGGGGGCAGAGTGCTGCCAAACACTTGTAGTGATAGCTAAACCAGGGTAAAGAAGTCACCCTTGGGTTTAATTTGGGTCAAAAGCTGTGCACACCTCTAGTGAGTCAAAGGCAGCTTATATTATGAGGTGAAAGTCATGGTCAAGTTTGAACTTGCATGCTGGGGGACGAGGTTTCCTAGGAATGCTTCGGCGGAATAGAATTCAAAATAGAATTCAGAACACGAAAAATCAAACCAAGGACACAGAAACCCTATATCACTGTGCTGTGCTCCTTCCTTTCTGTGCTTGAAAAATCCTTCTTTAGAGATACCTTTAAAAAGTAACATGGCTACAAAGAAGATGGAGACTCCCTTTGTACAAGGAGTCACATAGAAAAGACAAGGTGTAATGGGTACAAGTTACTCCTGGAGAGATTCCAATTGGGCACAAGGGGAAAATTTTTTACAATGAGAACAATCAGCTGTTGGAATGATCTCCGCAGGGAAGTGGTGGATTCCCCTACATTGGGCACTTAAGATGGCCCAGCACCCTGTCCAGCTGAATCTTGTCTAGATCGTGTTTTTGCCAAGAAAGGTTGAGGTCCCTTCCAACCTGTTATTTTATGATTCCTTATTAACCACAGTGACATTATGGCGTAAGAACAACTGCATTGTCTTTCTAAGTGTTTCTTCATCTTTCTTTCTCTCACCCCAGCCTCTCTGATCTGAGATTTTCTAGTAATGCGATAGCCATGGCAGCACATGGAGAGGTTTGGAAGGCCAGTTCCAGTAGCCTGTGTTTCTCACCAGTATCTTCTGGCAGAAAGATAAACCACAGAACTGATAGCAAGTTCCTGTTGTCCAGGTTTCTGGCTACAGAACTGGGAAGGATAAACACCTCCTTAAGCTCTGTAAGATGGAAATAGAACAAGAGAAAGGAATGGAAATCCTCTCATAATGCAATAGCTAGAAGCAATCCAGCTGTTTTGTTTTATTCCCACCATGAGAACTACGGTCAGTCCCAGTGCAAGCTTGGCCACCTGTCAAATCAGGTTTGTGAACTAAAGCTTATTGGAGTTTGACACGCTTTTGTCTTGGAGCACACTGGTATGGATCAATACAGACTCCCCTTATAGCAGTGACAGAACACGTATGCTACCCATGCTGTCCCAGATGCCCCTCATAAATCATTAAAATACTGACCAGTTCTAATCAGACCCTTTGGGGTATAACGTAATACACTATTTGAGAACTGGAAACAATAAATCAAGTTAGTACAGAGGTCAGACTGAAGAGAGCTGAGACTTGCTTGCCGATGTGTGTGTAGTCTAAGAGATGCAATGGAAGGAGATGAAATCCCAAGTCAGCTAAGCAAATTGCTTTCCTCTCATTGTAAAATCTTGCTACTAAGTCTGCTGAAAGAAAAAAAAATAGGAACTCATCATATTCTGTAGCACAGCTGATTTGAGGTCTAGAATTTCCCAGCATTTGTGTTAGCTCTTGGGATTACAGGTATTTGTAATAATTTGTCCTTTAGGTTAACTCTTAGAATATTTCTAAAACAAACCAGCAGTTAAAAATGTGTGCCCCCAAATGTCATAGATAACCTGGTACATAAACAACAGAACTCATATGCTTCTAGAGCTGGAAACCAGTTACCCACTAGCAAAACCCAATTCAGATGCCATCAGATGGCAGCTGCTGTGGTTGCCCTCCTCTGTCTCACCTGGGACACAGCAGCAGCTTTGTGAGGCGGGGGGCCGTGCAGTACCCAAGGGCTGGGAACCAGTAACAGCCTGTGTGCTGCATAAACCCAAATAATCAATGCCTTCTCTTTGATACAGAAAAGGTTGAGTCCCATCCATGTTTTTCAAGTGTTGTCTGACTCTGAGGACCAAATGATATGGGGTACGGCCAATCTCCATGGCCAACGTGTAGTTTGGCTACCATAAATATTATCTCGCAATGAGTGGTACTAAAGGCTAAGTGCCTCATTCATAGCTTTTGTTTCTTACTTTGTATTTAGAGGAGAAATAGCTAATAATTGTGTCTTGTCTTACCTTAAGGCAAGGACAGCCTGTGGCAGAAGATGCTGTGCTGCATGTACACTGCAGATGCTAAAGCTCTCTAACTCTTAGTACTGCTGTTTAATTTCCCTTGTTTTCCTTGCACTTCTTCCTCAAACCATTCTCTGTTTGGTCTAAATTGAGCAGAGCGTTTTTAAAGCCCACACAGCAGAGTAGCTTGGCACCTGAATTTTACCTCTGGAGCTGTATTTCTAGTAGTGGCCTGCAGGGAAAGCTGTCAGAGGCTCCAGTTGCGGTAGGGTCCCTTCGTTCCTGAATATCAGAAACGGGCTTTGCCCTAATCATGTGAAAGCTGCTGTTACGCCGAGCACCACCTTTGCTGTGGGGAGGTGCGAGTTGTATGAACCCTTGGGGTTGATGCTGGTGGCTCTGGAGCTGAAAGGTCTGGAGAGCAGTGCCAGGAGATGATCTCAGACCTTGTGTTTGGTAATGCAAGCCACTAATCCCAAAAGTCACCGTAAAACAGCGAACAAAGTCTCCGTGAGACACTGGCAGTAAATAAAAGAGCTAGTGAAAAGCCAGGGCGGTAAATAACTGGTGGTGAACAGAGTGGAACCTGGCCTGTTTGAACGATGCACCAGCACCTCCAAACTAGGTGCATGCGTGGGGCAAGGTGGATTAATATTGTGTTTTATTTCTAATTAGACGTAAAGCAAGTCTGAATTTGCTTTAAGCCTGGTGGAGAAATAGTTGAAACACAGATGGAGACACAATAATCAGTTCCATCGGAGGTGCAGCACAGCTTGGTGCAGGAACGTAATGAAGATTTGTTGGTCAACAACAATCTCCCAACCCGCTTAACGTGCTCTCCATTTAATTTGCTCTGCTATTGTAGTAAATTTGAAGCCCCCAGGTCAGACTCGGCTTTTGTGGCTCTTGCAGTCTCTGCAGTGTCAGCAGGAAGCACTAACCGAAGACTTAGAGCCTGGACTTGAGCAATGTGTATTTCTCCTAATGAAACCCAAAGCCAGGTGAAATTTTTGGGAGAGAGGAAACAGGATATGGGGTCCCTTTGGGGCTGGGGGGTGTTCATAACACTCAGAAACTTGGCCCACATTTCTGGTCTCCTCCCTTTCTACTCCACAAAGGGCTTGTAGCATTTTTAGATAAACTTGGATCCATCCTATGTTGTGAGAGAACCTGCTGGGAAATTTGGTGATTCCTGCACTCCAAGGCAGAGGAAACGTGTGTTTCTGCTTTGTGTTTTCAGGAAAGTAGGAAGATGAAATTCAAAATAAAACACAGCAGATGGGAATCTCAGAGAGACAGACACTGGGAAATGTTTAGACAAGCTTTGTCCCCAGTCCTTGAGCTCAGGATTTAGCAACTAAACTGTAGAGAGACTTCAGAAAGATGATGAAATGCATTTTGGCTTCAAATACAGTTCCTCCAGAATCCAATGAGAGTTGTGCACGTGAATCTGAAGGCAGAATATAGCCAGCAGTTTGGGGAATAGATGTAATGTGAGAAACTCTCATGCTATATTATTATAGTCTGAATTGTTTCCATCATTTTGGGTTAAGTAATTCCCCACTATCCATCTCTAAAGTGCAAACAGTACAGCCTTGATGTGCCCCAGGGAAAGGAAGCAAACCAGCCTTTGAATCTTTACCCAACCTTACTGCTCATATTTTGCTTTCAGTGAATAACTGTTCAAATCCTTTAATATTTCATTCCCATAAAAATATATTTACCAGGGGTTTTTGTGGCAGTAGTGAGGCTGTGTTTATTATTTTAGGAACACCACACGACTGGCTTTAGAGAAAAGACAAGGCAGGAGCACAGAGTGCTGCAAATCTATCAGCGAACAGCATGTTTTCCACCTGTTGAGGCAGCAACCACAATAACAGATGCACATAATAATTACCTGTACCTCAAAGGCAGCACCAAGTCCTGCACCTTCTGCTCCCCACCTCGCAGACAGCTTGATAGCAGAATTACGAAAGAGGAGCACCGAGAGAGTAGAGTAGGGTAGTGCTTTGTGAAGAACGAAGGAGCAGCTCTTATTAAAGAGAAACTGGAAGGTGGAAGATGAAACGGAAAGATCTGAGGCACCACGATGCTAAAATAAGAGTGGAGCAAAGGAACTCCAGGAGCTTGCCTTATTTTTAGAGTGGTGGTCAGGTTTTTGCTAATACCTTTTCCCAGGCTGCTCTCATTTGTACTCTTAGCATCAGAGATGATTTCTACTGATAAATAGGTGCCCTCTCCTTCTTGGACATGGATGTTCCTGCAGTGGCAAGAGTGGCAGATGTCCCCCCTGTAGGGTAAGGGCATCATCTCAGTGACACCATGACTGACCTTGACTGTGTCCCAAGGACCCTGTTCCTCTTCCCCTCCCTGCCCCATGGCACTGGGAGCATGCTGGAGCTACCCTCCCCTTTTGTTTGCAAGTGCCCCAGAGCATCTGGTGTAAGAAGGGCTGGGGACAGTATGGGCAGCAGGGGTGCAGAGCAGGTGGTGAAATGCCTTTGGTCTTGCCTGCTGAAGTGCTGAGGCTTAGGAGGATCTTTTTCTCCCCTTTCTTTGACTACCAAGAGGAAAGAGGTGACATTTGGCTGGGTGAGGACCAGAGCATATGAGCTCTGGGGTGGTTTGTACCATGGGTAGTCCCTCACTTGCAGGAAGGAACAGATCCTTCCTAGCAGGGATTTGCAGGGGAAGGGAATGATCTCAGCCCCGATTTAATCTTGACAGAAGCAGATGATGAGAAGACTGTGTGCTGAGTTGGAGTTTTCCTTTGAATTCCTACGGTGTTGAAGGCAGTGCTATAAATAGACACAGTATCCTTTTTACCCTGGTACAATTCTGTCTCCAGCTCCCCATATAGACAGCAAGTCTGCTGGTAAGCATTTAGCAGGAATTAATTTAACCCAGTCTTCTCTTTCTGTACTCCTTTACTCCAAGCATCCCGATGGCTTCCACAGTCATACAAACATATTTCCTCAATAAAAATGTTCTGAGAAAGGCTGTTGATATTAAAAATCCCATTTTTATCTGAAAATTCTATCCTAGTTTATAAATAATCCATAGAATCGCCAAACTATAAAGAGTTAGTATTAAAAAAAAAAAAGGGGGGGGTAAAAAAAAATAATCCCCTCACCCCCCCTTCTCTTTCAAACTTCTTACTCTTTCTTTTTTCCCCCAGGTTTTGTTTTTGAACTGCACAGCATTTTATTCATAATCTGTTTCACGTTTTCTCCAGTTTAACTGGCTGGCCAGCTTCTCCCTTCCCGGGAAAGACTCTTGTGAACATCAACTGAGAAGGAAACCCAAAAACAGTGTTTCATGGCTATTATCTTAAAGATAGATCTGTAAGAAATTTAAATACAAGCTGGACTGGTATTCAAAAAAACAAACTGCTTGAATTTAAGCATCTTTTTCGGTGAGAGGTCCTCAGCCTGGGAATCCAGCTGGAAAGCAAACTAGAATTTCACAAATATTAGAGTTTCTGAGTAGAAGAGCAGAGACGATTATCTGGCCTAGCTCTGCAGTTGTCTCGCTGCTTGCGGAGCCGGCTGTGGTTAAATTCATGCTGCTCAGTGCGTGTACTGGGTTCACTGGGGGTTGCTTTGTAAACAAGCTTAAAAGTACTTGCCTGGTAGTCGAAGCTCCCGCGCTGCGGTGTCTTGGATTACCTTTGTTTGAATAATGCCACTTAGTTTCCTCCTAACGTGCCAGTTGCACGAGAGGTTTCTAGCCTCTCTGCCTTCAGCTTATTCAAAGTCTATTTTTAATTGTGTTAATTATAAACCCAAATCCCTTACCCTCTTTGGACCTGCAACCATCAGCCAGAGGGAGGCAACTGGAGGGCAGCAG
>JAOXNO010000002.1:16272092-16283930 GCA_028565335.1 Limnodromus scolopaceus | reverse complement strand
GGGCGAGTATGGGTGGGCTGTGCCAAGCCCTACAGCCAGGGCGGGTGTGCTCCCAGACACGTTCCCCTCCCTCCCCCCCAAAATCTCTTTCCCTCGGGATTTGACCCCAATTCGGAACAAAAGGGCCAAGGTGGGGGGGTGGGGGGGGTACCGGCCGGCGGTCTCGCTGGTCCCTCGCCCCAGTCCCGCCGCCCGCGCCGGGCCGACAGCGCCACCTGGTGGCGCCACCCGGTGTTGCGGCGGGAGGGCGGGCGGGACTCGGGCTGGGGTGCGGGGACACGCTGTGTGGTTTTTTTGGGGGAAAAAACCCATCATGTTACGTCACAGCGTGAGGAATTTCCGTTCTTTGTGCCGTTCTGCAGCGTTCGCGGGAATTTCTCATCCCAGTAAGACGCAGGTTTTCCAGTTGCGCCAACCAGCGTTTCAAAAGCGCGATAGGTTTTTACTGCGCGAAATGCATTGGGGGCTCTCGTCCCCCCAGTGAGGGCACCTTCAGGGGGTGCCCTTCTCTCTCCAGCCGAAGGTGGCTGGGGAGCCTCAGTCCTGCAGCTGCTAAAGGCCAGGGGAATCTTCTTACAGGCTGGAAGCACAAGGAAACGTGGTTCTTGTGCGTGGGGCATCTCTACAGCCAGAGCCATTGGGGATTTTTTCTCCTCACTTGTTCTGTGAGTTGAAATCAGCTTGTTAGAATTAATTGGTGACTGAGACACGCGCATTAAATTTTGATTTGGGTCTGAAGTGTCCTTTTAAGCTGAGCCTTCCTACTTGCTGTGTTTTTGTTGACCTTGCAGAGCAGCCCCTGAGCTTGTGAGCAGGTTTCCTTACCCAGGGAACTAAAGCAAAGAAGCTCTCCAGCACTGCTCTCCTGCTGCTTAGGGATGTCCGCTCCATAGGGTTAGGCCGAATAGAACCCCTCTGAGAGGCCCTCAGTGTGTGGGTCAGGTCCTTAGTGCCAAATGCTTTGTGCTCTTGTTCCTGTAGCCTGGCCCACAGAGCAGACGTAGATCTCACCAAAGAGCATTACAGAAGGTGCTGAGTTGTCTGTCCTGAAGGCAGAAATCTGCCTTGTAGACAGCACTGGGAATGGCAAGGAATGTTTTCCCTTGTTGCTGTGCTGTTCTCGAGCAGCCAGCTCACATGGTGGGGAGTTATTCATGCCTCTGCATTCCCGAGTTTGGTACTAGGAATGCAAACAACTGCCATCCCCGAGCTGGCTTTGTGCTGTGAATGTTTGTCCGCTGGGAACCGAGAGCCAGATGTGCTTCACATAGTTTCCAGGCAGCGCTGATCCATCAGATGACAGTAGCTATTGAGTGCTCTTATGGTGGCCCAGAGACACAGAGATGAAAGCCTGATGCCTGTCAGCACCTCCCCTGCCATTCCTGTATCCCTTCAGTTTTCACTTGAGTCCCCTCACAAAAGCAAATGCCACAGAACACGATGTTGCAATGTTAATGACCTTTATTTTTGAGAAAGAAAATACCAAGTTTTATAACATTTAACTGTCAGACAAATTTGGGATCCCTTGAACTTTGCTGTCGAATGCTTTCCTGCACCCGCTCCCACTGCCCATGCCGCTGTTTGGACCCTCAGATGAGAACCCACCTTCCTCTTCAGAAGCATTTTCCACAGCATCTCCTGGATGGATTTTACTAAGGTAGATGTACAGTACTTGAATGCCTTCTCAAACAAAGGTAGTTTCATGGACTAAAAAAAATTATA
Organism: Limnodromus scolopaceus; assembly: GCA_028565335.1. NCBI lineage: Eukaryota > Metazoa > Chordata > Aves > Charadriiformes > Scolopacidae > Limnodromus > Limnodromus scolopaceus. The sequence goes on along the minus strand of JAOXNO010000002.1, from coordinate 16,282,208 downwards.
TCTAATGAACAGTTAAAGGGAAACACTATAAATAGACCTGGATAATTGCTTAAAGAGTGGTTTGTGTTGTTTCCCAGCTGCTCTGCTTTTAAACAGCCTCTTACCCCCAGCTCAGGGGCTCCACCAATTGTAAAAGCAGGAACTAACCGGTGCCAGATTCAAGTCTCAAAATACAAACCATTTTAGATGCGGGGAGCAAAGGGGCGGGGGGCTGATTCATAAGAAAACTTCTAAGCGTTATTGTAGCATAAATAATATGCCATCTTTCACCTCAAATAGCCTAACACTTCATAAAGTGATATGAGCTTCACTAGTTGCTGAAACACAGCTATTTCTGAAGTGGAACCTGATATCTTTTTTTTTCTTTTTTTTTTTTTTACCAGTAGAGAGCAATGTTTTAAGGTGGAAAATGAAGGATACAACATACAACCAATCATAAGTGTAATCTAGGAGGGCTTTGCAAAAAGGAAAGATCAGGTAAAATCTACTTTTAGTAATAACATGCATTCTGGCGTATCATAAACTTGCATCCTTAGTTTACAAATACAATTTTAAAGAGATACAAGAAACTCAAGTAACATTTTGTCCTCTCTTTTTCAGCAATACTCTTTAGCAGCAGATTCTCTGGTTCCTTTCCTCTCTTCATTTAACTTAATGTCCAAGTCCCGCAGCTGGCTGAGGAACCCCGAATTTGGGCAGATGTCTCTGTGAGCGCTCACTGTTTTCAGAGCATCCACGAGCGTCATGTTTTCATGGATCATTAAAAAGGCAAGCACTAAAGACGCAGAGCGGCTTATCCCCATGGCGCAGTGGACGAACACCTTACCTGCAAGAGAAGAGGCACAGTAAGGTGAGTGGGCTTTAGCATTTCTAAAGCGAGAGGGACACAGGGAGGACAAAAACTACTGGAAACAAGCTGGGAAAACCACGGTGATGATTAGCAGATACTCATGTGTCCCTGCCCGTGGCAGGGGGGTTGGAACTCGATGATCTTTAAGGTCCCTTCCAACCCTAACGATTCTATGATTCTATGTTTTCATGGTTGGTTTGCATAACATCCTGCCATACATCTCAGGCAAGGTGGTATTTCATACTGACCTCACGCATCTTAGGCCTCGGATTAAAATAGTTGAAATTTTCTATGGAAGGAGAAGCTTTCTGTGACTAAACTTGTTAATATAGTTTTCTGTGGAAAAAAAATGAGTAGTTTTGGCAGAAAATTTTGGCCCAGCCCTGACTGTGATCAGTGACAAGTCCCATAAACTCTGTAGGATAGTCTGCCTGTAAAAATGGACTCATAATTTACTGTATCTCAGCAGCCCAGTGTGAGCTATAACTGGGGATTTAATAAAGCACTCCAGTGAAAGCAGCCGATCTTGCAGCCAGTCAGAGTCGGAGCAAACTCTGGAACAAATGGAAATTATGATAACTAGGCCATAATCCAAACTCTGCTGACAAAAAATTCAGCAGGCTGTGGGTCAGGCTCGTAGTTTTTGACTTAGTTCATTAACTTCTGCTGCTTCTCTAGCTTAATAGACAGCCTGAATAAAGCTCCGGTTCTGCGAAGCACTTAAGCCTGTGAAGCATCTAAGCCAGGGCTGCGGTGCCGCGGCTCCCAGCTGAGCCCATCGGGAGTGGGAACAAGGGTTCGGTACCCGGGGCAGGGTCTCTGGGCTGCAGCCCGTGCTGGGGTGTGAGGTGAGTGTGGAGGCACACGGATCCTGCCCATTCCTGCAGGATGGACCCATGGGGGAGCACCCATGGTGCCAGAACCTCTGCTCTTCCCTCTTGTTCCACTCCTAGGGTTGGCCCTTCCTCCCACCACGCTGGGTTTGGGGTGGCCAGCCCTCCCCAGCTCCCAGGGAAGTGGCCATGGCCATCTTCCCTGCAGCACATGGCATAGGCACCCTTCTCTGGCCCTCCTCACGGCAGTTCTATATGTGCCTTCTCGAACCGTATGCTGAGTCTAAGCTTTGCTGGCTGCCTCTTACTGCAAGGAGAAACCATTTGGCTCGCACTGAAGCTTCCTCCCAAAGCTTCTCTTCGCCTCCTTCTTACCTCCTGAAGTGTTTAAGGCTTTGCCTATGAAATTGGCAGCGTCGTAGAAGAAGATACTTAAATCAAAGGAAGGATCATCAAATGCTTCTACTCCATAGTACTCTATTTGCAGATCTTTGTAATATTTGGCTCCGGTGTTGATGCTATATGGCCCATCTGCCGCATTAAGGATATGAGTAATGTTGAGGCTTTGAAGAGTAGTTTTGCTCCTAGCAGCCCACCTGTTGAAAGACACGAAGGGCTCATTGGCAACACTCCTAACATTCTGCTAAAATAGCATGGTTTAAAGTTAGTGCCTGCTCCCGCTAGGGAAGGATGCAGGAACTGCAGCTCGCTTGCAGAGTAGCACATTTTGAGAAGCCCATAGTGCTTCGCACATGAAAAATGTGATACGGTGGTGTGGAGAGCAGCAAGAACACAGACTTGCTGATGGGATGCTGTTAGTTAACCAAGTGTCTCCCAGCAGTTAATCCCTGGGAAGATGGCTTACCCTATAAAGTGGTCAAGATTCTCCTTTAAACAGCTTTTTAGCAAGTTCTAGAGCTAATCTGTCATTCATAGTGTGTGTGGGCCACAAGGGAGAGAACCCACCTAGATGCAGCAGCACCTCGTTCCTGGTTTGGACATGAAGCAGCTGCATCATACTCACCAGCCAGGTTCAATCCCCTTCCCACCATAAACTGGGACTGCAATTATTCCACAAAACTCTGATCCCTAACTGATGCATTCATGAGGAGAAGGAGTGGGGGAAAATGATCTGATAATCTGTGGTATCTGCAGTAATCCAAATAGAAGGAAACGGCAATAAATAGAAGTGGTCATAAGAATAAGGTGTTCATATGAAAATTTCTGTTTGATATTTTCAGCTTTATCATCTTTGAAAGAAATTTTGGATTCAGGCTGGCAAAATTCCTACTGTATAATTCATTTTGTGTCCTCCCCCATCTGGGTCTTAATCCTGCTACTCCTGTTTGAGTGTGAGGGCTACTGTGCTCTTGTCTGCTGCCATAGAGCAGAGTTTCCAGGGCAGATAACGCATCTCAGAGTTTACACCAATTTGGGATGGGTTCTTTAAGGACTTCTGTCTAGAGTACGAATAATTCTTACCCTGCCAAATCCACTGTGGTTCACAGAATATAGCAAAACCAACTCAGGTGCACTATGAGTAAGTCACCACTTTGTATATCATGTTTTTCACGGCATCCAAACTACTTATGTTATCAGTTTTGGAAGCCTGTATGGCAAAAACATTCCTGCAGACCCAAAAGCTGCTCCCCAGTGAACCACAACCCTTCCTCCTCCTCCTCCTCAGGACCAATAACAGCTTAATGATAGGACCATGTGTTCTTACGCATCTCCCAGGTAAAGATTTGGCCAGACTTGGTCCACATGATTATCAGACCCTCCTCTGAACCAAAAGAGCCGCTGGAGGTCTGATAGCGCTGGTGTTTCATAGGAAGCTCCGCTCCCTGCACTGCTGGTCGGAGATGAAGAGTCTCTGGTGTGAGGCATCTTGCTCCTCTCTTGCAGGCACTCGGGCTGTATCAGGGACAGCTATTCTGAAATGAATTAAGAGAAAATTTTCATACAGAAATAATATTCCCTAGGAAGCAGTCCTGTTCATTACCCTCCAAATAGCATTACATTATTATAACTGGTGTGTGCAGCAGGGCCTGCAGGTGCTGCTAAAAGCGTCGAGAGAGCAGGACTGACTCTGTGGTAGGACTCCACAGGCGTGTAATTCATTCCCTCAGAAAGCAGCAGCAGAAGGCGATATGATTTAATTTCTTGTCAAGTAACACTGTTGAAAAAAAAGAACATCCCGTGCCACCCGAATGCAGCACTGGCTGAACCTCGTAGGTGCAGGTATTATTTCTGTTACTGTAGCGCTGATGGGTGTATACAGGAAAGCTCCTGTACTTTGTGTTGGAGAGTTACCAAAGTGTTTGTGCACAGTTGATTCTGGTTAGTTAAAACTGGAAGTTTTGGAAAGAATGAATCATTGTACTGACTTATTAAGCTTCTAGGGCCAAGGTGGAAATCCTAGGATGTGTATGTAAGACATATATGTATACACATATGCTATACGAATATATAAAATAGATGTACATACAATTTTCTTTCATTTATAGGACGCATTTAAACACGTGTATATACATACATACATGTATACATATGGAAGAATTTTCACATGCATGTATGTGTGTATATATATATATATGCACATATGTATATAAATAGAAATGGAGAGAATTTGAACCAGTTTTTTTCTTTCTCTCAGGTGGATACCCCTGAACACTCAGCTATACTGGTATACTTGTGTCTGTCTGTCTCAGTCTCTCCTCAGGGAGCTGTTCCACTTTGTATAAATAATGTGGTAGCTATTTGCCTCCAGAGAGAGGCTGTTTCTCTCGTCTGAGGGGTCGGGTACTTACCTGGGGTGTGAGAAAAAAAAGAGCATCTGAATTTTGAGAAATTACAGAGCGGGTTTTGTTGCCAGAATTGTTGTTGAGAATCTCGTCTAAGACTGTTTTGCTCTCTCACAGACTGTGGAGTGGAACATGGGCACCTCTTTGCAATGTTGTTTGCTGGTTTAGACCCAGAAGCTCAGGCCAGCTGGTCCACCCTGCAGCAGAGCTCGGCTGAGAGCAAGAGTTCAAAGATACCCAAGCAGTCCCTTCTCTGAGACTCCAGGAGCATTTCTGCTGCCAGGATCTCATTATCCTGAATTGCTGTTCTCCCCCCCAGGGAATATTGATGAGCTTTGTTTGGTGGCTTGTTGATATTAAAGCCATCATCAACATGGGAGCCACGCTAGAACTCTTCCCAAAGTGGGGTGGCCTGTGTTTATTCTGATGTGGCATCAGCTTTCGCTGTAATGCCTTAATCTTGAGTTTGGGTTTATTTTCTCAGCAATTCTAGAAAACAAGTGCAGATGGGACCTTTGGAAGTCATCTAGTCTGTCCCCTAGGCCCACAGCTGCAGCAGCCGGATGGATGCTGTTGCTCCTAAAGCAAGAACATCAACTACACCAGGTACATATTTTTTTTGACAGCATAGGCTGATTTGGGGCATAAGCAGAAAGCAAGGGAGGGTATCTTGTTGCTAATGGAAAAAGAAGTAGGGATGATGCAAGGCAAATTATTGAACACACCACATATATTTCTGTGACCTCAGCCTAAATTTGCTTCCCTTGCCCCCTTCTCCCTCCTCCTCCCCACAAATGTTAAGAGCAGTTACAGCTTTTTGTACGTTCCAATAAAAAGGAAGTTTCCCTAGGGTAACCACTTAATAAGCAAAATATGAAAAGCACAATAAAAATAATGGGAGAGATGGAAAAAAAGCTGACTGGTTTTACTTTTAACAATGAAGGAAAAGAACTGCAGGGAAGCAGAGGAATATAGGGATAAAAACCCTATGAATTTTTCAGGGCATGTGACGCCAAGAGCTTTGGTAAAGGAGTATGTTGTGCAATCCCAGCACAGATTAGCATGAAGAATAGCACAGAAAAGATATTGTGCCTTGCCCTACAAGTTTTACTGCCTTGCAAAAGTCATGCACTGTGCTCAAGAGCTACTGCCAGCATCGTCATGATGACCTGTTTGTACTTTCACTGATACAGAACATTAAGCTGAAGCAGTAAAAGGAAATCAAGAAGAAGATAATACAGGTTCTACATCAGGAGATTCATAAGACCACAGGCTCATTTTCAAGGAGCGTGGATGACTCTCAGTCGCTGCAGATGTTTAAAAGCTGAAGTTGTGGAGGTAAGCAGATGTATACCAAACTTTCAATTGTCCTAGCCCCCACTGCTTTAAACTTCTGTTGTAGTCTGTCACAAAATAATTTGGGTTGAAAGGGACTGATAAAGGTCATCTAGTCCAACCCCCTGCAAAGAGCAGGGACATCTTCCACTAGATGAGGTTGCTCGGAGTCCCATCCAACCTGACCTTGAAAGTTTCCAGGGATAGGGCATCTACCACCTCTCTGGGCAACCTCTTCCAGTGTCTCACCACCCTCATTGTAAAAAATGTCTTCCTTCTATCTTCCCTCTTTTAGTTTAAAGCCGTTACCCCTTGTCCTTTTGCAGGCCCTGCTAAAAAGTTTGTCCCCATCTTTCCTGCAGGCCCCCTTTAATTACAGAAGGCCACAATAAGGTCTCCCCGGAGCCTTCTCTTCTCCAGGCTACACAACCCCAACTCTCTCAGCCTGCCCACACAGCAGAGATGCTCCAGCCCTCTGAGCATTTTTGTGGCCCTCCTCCAGACTTGCTTCAACAGGTCTGTGTCTTTCCTGTGCTGAGGACTCCAGAGCTGGATGCAGTGCTGCAGGTGGGGTGTCACCAGAGCGGAGGTAGGGGAGCAGAATCACCTCCCTCAACCTGCTGGCCATGCTGCTTTTGATGCAGCCCAGGATATGGTTGACTTTCTGGGTTGCAAGCGCACATTGCTGGCTCATGTCCAGCCCCCCATCCACCAGTACCCCCAACTGTCAGCTAGTTAGAGTAATGGAGATGACTAGCAGAGAAAATTACATGGCAAGGCCTCTTGTTCAAGACCTGGCTTTGAGGAGGTTCTCTTGGCCTCCAAGAATTGAGTCATCTTGGTGCCGGTGAAACTTCGCAGGCGACTTCAGCCTTTGCAGCCAGTGAGGAGCTTTGCAACAGAGCTCCCTTTCATACAGCAGTCCTCTTTCCAAAAAAGTGCGTCAGCATCGTTTGCTTCACATGACTAATGCCAGGCAAGTGAGCTCCCCGTGTCAACACGGAGCATCGCCCCTCCCAAGCACATCGCTCTGCTCCGGTCTTGAAATTGAATTGCTCTGCGGGGCCTTCGGGGTAAGCTTGGAAATAGCTATACCAGGTGATTGGGCTAATGAGGAAAGTAATATGAATTTTTTAATTGAAGGCCAGGGACTTTGCTGAGGGCTTCCCCCCCGCCCCTTCTACTTTAAGATACTGCAATGCCAGCGAAAGTGCTGCCACTGATTACATTTCTCTAAGCTTCTCCCTCTGGGTGGCTCCCAGAAGCTGTTTTAGATGGAAAGAGCCAGCGACTGCAGGAGGGCATGAGCCCCTGTAATTGGGGGAAAAAATACCTGCCTTGCAAGGTCACTAAAGTTTTCTGCAGAGATCTAGATCATGCAAGTTGGGTAGGATTATTCAGGTACTTCCAGGCTACAGTTTAAAAGACCTTCTCATTAGATTATTTCTTTGCATCTTTATCTCTCTCTTTTTCTCTTTTTTTTCTTTTTTTTTCTTTTTTTTCTTCTTTTTTTTTCTTTTTTTTAAAGCAAAACAGCAGTAACTAAATACCCAAGCCTTTCTGCCTACAGGAGACATTTGAGATGAGAGAGAGATTTTAAGGGCTGTCCAGATGTATTGACTTCTTGGCCTCCCTGGGAGAACACAAGGTAGCAGAAGCTTTAAAACTATTTTGTCATTACACATTGGTTCCCAAACACTCAGAGCACTGGGGTGCTCCTGAAATGGCTGGGTGCTGCTTGGCTCCGCATCTGAGCTGTGGAGCCTGTGTCCCCTCTGTAAGGTGGCTTGGATTTCCCTGGTGGCCATAGGCAACAAGTGGCCGTGGGGCTGGCATTGCACACAGCGCGCAGCTCCTGGGGGACTTGGTGTTTCCAGGATCTCATCTGCAACAACCTAGTTGAGCTTTTTATCTCCCTGATGTTATCCGGCCACTTGAGTACTACAGTCTGCTCTTTTTTTTTCTTTTTTTTTTTTTTTTCCCCTTCTTTTTTTTTTTACTTTTTCTACACTGGAAACAATTACCATTTTCTACTGAAGATTTTTCTGGCAAAGAACAGAAAAAAACACACAACCCCCACTGATTTGACTTGGCTAAAGTATTTAACAGATTTGTGTTGCATTTGCAGATTCCAGTGAAAGAAAACTCAGCAAAGTTCTAGAAAAAAAAAAAGAAAACACTTCAATATTGTAGGTTTGAAATAGTTTGTTATTTTAAAAAAATTACGATTTCCATTTTTCTATTCAAAGTTACTTTTGTTTTGGAATTTTACTTTAGTGTTGCATAAAATCTTTTAAAATATTAAAACAATATGAAGTGGCTTGTTCTTGGTAAGAAAAACATGTTTTGTTTAACTAAAAATGAGCAGTAACTGAGCAGGCACCTATTTGCCTAGCCCTAATTTTCACTTCTGTAACAGGGGAGAGCCTCTTGCCATTTTCCATGGCTGTTTCCTTGTCTCCTAAAGACTGAACTGAGCTGTAGAGAGGTTAAATGACTGTCTGAAGTCCCAGGGGGAGTCTGTGGCAGGGAATTAGTTGGGCCCCAAGTCACCTTTCCTCTGTCCCTTTTGCTATCACCTTCTTAGCTGCCACAGCTCTGCTTGTGGTTATGGTGGTAGCCCAAATGGGGACAGGTCTCCTTCAATTACAAGGTCTTACATGAGGTTATTGATAGCCTTGGACACAGCAGGGCACTGATTTTGGCTGGACCTGGGGTTACTACAATAACAAAACCACTAGATAACATGATACAGAAAGCTCCTGCAGCCAAATATCCTAAATTACTTGAATCAAAACCCAGCAAACTGAATGGTCCAAAATACCAAAGCATCAGATCAGAACATAATTCACATGAAAAATAAATAAAAAAAGTCTCTCAATGCATTTGAAATTGCTGTCTACTCTTTTTTTCTTCTCTTTTCTCTCAGCAAGCATCTCTGCGCTCATCTTTTACCCTCCTCTCTCTTTTCTTTCAGGTAGTGCTTAACACTATGTCTCTTTGTCCTCCTGATGGAAAAATCCAGATGGAAAGAAGTGTGGTTCACAGGGAAATGATCATGTAAGTGGAATTAATCTTTCAGATACTGTAATGTGAAATCTGATCTTCCTTTTTGTTAAGAAGACACAATCTGTGTCTCTACATTTTGGCCAGAATCCGATGCTAAGAGAACCCAGGAGTCTCTTGAGGTGGAGCTAAAAGCCTCATGTGCAGAAACAGGCACATTTAAAAGCAATAGCAAAGTTAAAACAGCCAGATGGGAACTTAGCAGGCAACTGAGAGGGGAACTCTCTGTTTTCCTTGCAAGCCTACAGGGGCTTGTTTGCAGGAATTAGAATCTCTCACCAGCAGTTCACTGCAGCTCTAATACCAAGTGGTATTGAAAATGAGAAGCAGGTTATGGCTGATGGTTTAAATGAGGCACCTATGGGAATTTAGAAATGAGATCCTGGACTCGTCTCGGTGTAGACCGTGCACATGGCAGAGCAATATTGCTTTCTTGGCTGACTGCATCATATATTACAGCCTTTTATTTTGCCCACACTCAAACAGTGGGGAACAGTAGAAGTTCATTGCTCCTGCTCGCTGTTTAAACCCTGGTCTGCCTCACCAGAGGCAGTGCCCCTGAATAATGGAAAGCAGAATCGGTCCCTCGGCCTCAGTGCGGGTACGTGTTCAATGCAGCACTGTATTAATGCCATTGCCATTATTCCGGAGTGAAGAGAAAAGCAGAACGTACAATTAAAGCTCTGTTTGGTTCGGTTTTTAAGAGAATTTACTACCCGGGAAAGATGCCAGATCGAGGGCTCTGGAAAACACAGCCCTCTCTTTAACCGCAGCGTCGGGAGGGAGCACAAGCCTCCTCCAGGGCTGCCCCCTCGGTGCTGCTCCACTCGCAGATGCCCCTCGCCCTGCGCCCGCAGCCGTGTTTTACTGGGTGGGAGAAAATCTTGAGTCTTCACACCTCTTGACTGCTTGGTCTCCCTCCTGACGCCTCTGTTCACGTCCAGCCTTTTTACATTGATGATGGGGCCCTCTGGCTCCTCCAAACTGAGCTGGAAGGTACCAACTTCTGCTTGCGAGGAGCCTGAGCTGGGCTGGAGAGCAAAAGGCTCCTTCCTTCATGAGTCCTCCCATTGCATGGCTGCCTGTGGAGCTGCTGCAGGGCAGAGACAACCTGCCACTGTCCCACGGGACGTGGGGACAGCAGGGACATGCTGTTTCAGGAGTGGGAGCAGTCAGAGGGCAGGGCAGGTGAGGGTAACCAGCCCCAGCCAGGGGTTGGGGTGGCCAG
>JAOXNO010000002.1:16244703-16266709 GCA_028565335.1 Limnodromus scolopaceus | reverse complement strand
GCCGGCTCCTGCCGCCTGGAAAGCCCAGAATGGGGCATGGAGGAAATTTATCATTCACCCCAGAATGGGGCATGGAGGAGATTTACTGTTAGCCTTTGTAGTGCCCAGCCCCGAGCCACCTCCAGTGCCAGCTGGCTCAGCTCTCCTTCACCCTTCCTTTTCTTTCCAACCCTCAGCCAGAGCTAATCTCCCAGAGCTGATGGAGGCGGGGGGCTTGTTGGGGGCAGCACGGGGGGGAGTCAACTAGTGAGCTTTTTTACTAGGACCAGACCTTCTGATCGGTCTGCAGTAATTAAAAGAATCATGAGGTTTAAGAAGTAGCCAATGTATTGAGAGCTAAAAGCTGGAAGATGAGTGGGGAAGAATCACTCTAAAGATGTCCTATTTCTTACGCTGTCTTCCCCCAAACGCTGCTCTGCGCTGATGGAGAGCGATTGAGTAGCCAGACCTTCAGGTCTAACCTGCCTTGGCATCTTTTCCACATCTCCTATGAATGAGATGTCCACAATATCCATTACTAAATATCGAATTATGTAACATGGGCACCAAACATCCAGCGTCTGCTTCCCAGGCAGGGAATATATTTTTCATAGTGAACCAAGATCCCTTTCACAGTGGCAGCAAGGAGGATGATCAAGAGTGAAGCAGCAAAAGAAAAATGTTTAAAGCAACTTTCAACTGTTGTGACAATGAGGAAAAACAACTGATGATATGGGACAACCCCCACCTGGGCAGGACCACCCTTGCACCATGAGACAGTGCTAACACAGACCCCAGTGCTCTCACACCTTCTGCCTCAGGATTCTGGTCCTACTTGGCCTTTTATGGTATTGTTCCCTGTTGGTAAAATGACTTTGTTGCCAGCTGGGTTCTGTAGTTAGTAGCAGAATCAACTTCTTCTTGCGAGTAGAGCGATGGAAGCTCTGCAGCTGCTGGCAACACCACAAGAGCACTGCCAGCATCCAGGAGCTTTCTTTTGCCCTTTGGCTGCCCACTTCTGAGTTACAAGGTCCCACCTGCTATTCAGAAGTAGATTAAGTCTTCCTGAAAATGAATAGGTTTAACAGAGCACAAAATTACTTTGAATCTGCCTCCTCCAGGACATCCTACAACCTGGGTCCTTTTGCCAGGCTTCTGACAACCGATCGTCTAGGTCAAAGCATCTCTGGGGTATGCTTAATCTTTCTCTGGTCATGAGGTGAGCAAGCACATACCCTTGACATGTGTAGCTTTTAGTAGGTATGTGTGTATGGGGGAAACAACACTCTATAGACATCTGTTCCTCTTCCATGCTTAGAAGGAAAATCCTCCCCTTTCAGCACTGAAGCATTAGCTTCAAATGTTAATTTGCATTCTTTTTCAGTGAAGACAGTAGTGAAAAACCTCTCAGCCCACGTAGTTTATCCCCAAAACAAAGGCAAATTCAGGGCTCTATAGGAATATGAAAGCTCTGGTTAGAAGAGATTATCTATGTTCTGTTGGGTGAGGTCTATATATCTGAGAAGGAAAAAGCATATGTGCAGGTGAGCTCAGAAGGGAGAAAGCTCCCGCACAGGTGATAGAATCGTGGTTGTGGTACCGGATCACATCTTGAGAGGGCTATCCTGATCACTTCTCTTACTTACTCTTGACCATTGCCACAAGTAAGGGCTGAGTCTGGGTGGATCAGTCCTAGCCTGAAAGGTCAACTCTGGTCTGAAATGCAGGAGCCCAGACCTAGGTCAGCTCAGTTGGGCACCTCTCACTGTTTCTGGCACCATCGGACTGAGGAAGGTGGTTACTGGTTTGCTGACTATTGGAACAGATAAATGTGCCACAGATCAGTAGTGTTTTCTTATTCTGACTTACTAAATGCCACTTTCTCATCCATGGTGACACCAGACCGTACTAAGTTCTGCAGATCATGCCTGTCCCATTTTCTGCCGTCCTAGGGCCATAAACAATTGTGATTATCAAATAACTCCATCTTCTCCCCCTGAATCGCAAACTGGGTGACCACAGGCAAGACCTCTATGGTTAAAGCTAGCGGAGGTGCTGGTGAGGCTCTCTTTGCACACACGCAGCCTGCCTTCTGGCTGGTTGCATCTCCTTCATGCAGGAAGCTGCATCTTGAATTTACAACTCCTCTCCGTGGCTACACGCGCGTCCATAGCAGGATCTATTAGCACCAACCAGCCCCCCACCCTCGCAGATATATCTCAAAACGTGCCACTTCTTGGCACAGGAGTGCAGCCTGCTACCCCCAGCGGGAATAAAGACAAGATCCTGGCCAAGTCATGAGAACAGAGCTAAGGTTATGACTTTCTAAATGTTTATCTCCAGTCTGTATTTGATGTCTGGATAATAGGGTGACCAGTCTCTTACAGAAAGCTAACGCAGGTTAAACAACACAGAGGAGAAGGGTGGTTTTCCTGAGCTGCAGGACAGAGGATGTACAGGACCTCACCATTCCTCGCTCACAGCCTCTGTGGCCGAGAATTCCATGCAGTGTCTCTTCCTAAGCCCTTCAGATCTGAGCTTTAGGTATGGTCAATACAGCTCCACTTCTTTCTTATTTCTAAAAGGAATGGCTTTCCCTTTGTACTCTTTGCGCTTTTTTTTTTCATGCTGCTTTGGTTCACTCACTGTTTTGCTGAGTTTGGTAAAGAAGCTGTCCATGAAAATAAGAATGGGGAAAAAAATATGATCAAAGACTTTTTTTTTATATATATGGGGGAGAGATTTTTCAAAGGCAGAAAGGGGAGTCTATCAGGTTATGCACATAAGTACTATTTATGCCCTTGAAAATCTTTCGCTTACAGTGCTTAATTGGTCTGTGCAAATCCATTGCCAGAAGAGGTAATTGACCATTTTTATAGAAGGATCTGTAACAAAAACACTCCAGGCTATTGTTCTAGAAATTAAAAAAAAATTAGGAATTATGGAAAGAATATGTTTCAGGGCATCAGCCGGCCTCTCCTGAAACTATGCAAATTCACTTGGTGAAAACAACAGCAGACACAATGAAATGAGTTGTATATGAAGAACTGAGATCTCAAATGTGATATTATGCAGAAGGTAAAGAGTCTGTACTAGATAAGTAACAGCTCAATGTGTTATCAAGGGTGCACTTTGATTTTGATGAATGTTAAAAGAACCTTTAGCCTTGAAAATAAAGAGGATAATTTCTCTCTAGGCAATGGCTGCTCATGAAAGTCATAAAATAAGAGCACTGGAGCCCTAATTTTATAGTGCTTTTTAAATGATTTTCAAATGGTCCAGCTGCTTTGTGCCACAATAACACAAGGCAGAGATATTTACGCCGGCGATAACAAGCATGCAGCAGCCTGCCCGAGCTGCTCTCCGCAGGCAGCCCGCGGCAGGCGAAACACACACGGAAAGCTGGTACTTGCCAATGCGGATTGATCACAATTACACCGTGGCTACAGCGATCCTGGGAAGCCGCTTTGGTTTTTTTTTTTCCACCAGACAACTTGATTGTTTTCCTTGCCCGCGTCTCGCCTGTGGAAGCACGGGACGCTCACGGATGGCTGTGCTGGTTCTATTTTGACACCTGAGAGCTTGCCAGCTCTGTGTGCCTCTTGGGCCATACCGTCCTTGGCAGGCTTCTCTTTTCGGAAATAGGAGGGCGAATTCAGCCCTGGGTTGCACCACTGTTTTTTGCTGGGAGTTTCCCCAAGGATTGAGTTGGCCCCAGTGTTGGCGTTCCGATGTTGCGCTGTGTTATCTTGTACAGAACTGGATGCATGCAGCAAAGGAGCTCTGAGCAAACGCTACATAGTTCTGCCAAGGTGCTACCTTCCCAGGTATCTTACCTCTGCGTGTCTAGGACCTCAGTCTAAAACTACAATTTGTTTGCCAGGACCAGCTCTAAGATGAGAACCACCCCAGGGTGGCCTAGCTCAGCTTGCCAATTGGGGCAGTAATTTCAAAAGTCTGACTAGTACTTTATCTTTACAGCCCCCTCTCCTTTGTCAGACACGGACAGAAGGCAGGGTACTGGGAGAAACTTGTCTTCGGAGCAAGCAGAGTAGGCTTGAAAGACCAGTTCCTTTATGAAACGTTCCTGTAAAACTAAAGAACTTGGTTCTTTCTGTGTTCACTGGTGCTACAGACACAGCAATGTTTGTATAGAAAGAATTCTGGCGGGAATGGGGAATTCTGAGCATGAAAAGAAGGCCAATTTGTCGCTGAAAAAATATTATATTTGCTGTAAATCTCAGGTCCGTAAAGCTAAGGTAGAGCTGGGCAGAAGGCATGGCAGGAGGATGGTACCTCTGGAAAGTCCCCAGCCATTGAGCATCTATTGTCACCAGGGTGGGAAAATCCTGTCCCCCATCTCGGTGACTTCTTCTACATGTTGAACTGCAAAATTTTCCCCCCTTGTCATTTGCTGATCCCAGTGCAGCACAACAGTTCAGCATCTTTTTATGTTCTTAAGAGCTTTAACTTTAAACAGGGGCCTATTTTCTCTTGGAGTTGATTTTTATGAGTTTAAACGAGCAGAATGGACAACAAACCAGGAATGTATCCCAGAGGAGCATGTGGCACATTTGTTGCCTCCATTTAACCAAACGACTGAGGAGCATACGAAATTCAGAAACCTACCCTCTAAACAGAGAGGAAAAATAGGTATGATGCCAAAGCTTTAGGTCATGTTTCTTTCATCTTTATCTCCTATTCAGATTATCTGTCTGATGTTTCTCCCTCTCACTTTGATCTTTTTTTATTTCCTAAGAGTTTAGAGTTTACATAGGTGTATGTTGTATCTCAGTTCAATATGTAAATCCTGCAGCTTGATGACATTCTTGCTACCGGATAGCTCTTTGGGTGGCGTTGCCTAGAGGAACGTGACAGGAGATCAGAAGGTAAGCCAGCACAAGGGAAGCAGATCTGCTTTTTCTAAGGGTGCAGTGAACGAAGATTTTTCCTTTCAAAATAGAAATGAATACATGTAGTGCTGTTCCAGGCTGCACGGAATAGCGCCATGGTCACAGATTGCCTAACTTCATACTTCTGCCTCACTCTCATCTCATCTCATCGCTGAGAGAGCCAATTTACAGCAGCTGAAATAAAGTACCCTCCAGGGCATTACATTCATCCCTTTCATAAATCAAGAACCACTTTTTGTTACTAGAGATCTGAGTCCAGAAAGACAGGAAAACACATGGCTTTGCAAATGGCCAATTGGCATGTCTCTGTGATAGCTCTTTTGGCTTTTTCTCAAAGCAGAAAGTAGCAATTTTTGTGTTGTGTATTCTAATGAATCAATACAGAAAAAAAATAAAAAATCAGTGGTTTCCAACTGAGAACTCAGAAATTTCTCCCCACTCCCTAAGATACAGCATGATTTCCTTTTCTTTTTTCTCTCCTGGTACAGAAGATACCTTCTGATGATTGCCAGTAGATCTTGTGTGATCCTTGCCACTCGTTTGGACATAGCTGGTTACTCCTAATCTTTCAGGATCCTGCTGTCCTCCCACCTGCCAATGGAAAGAATGTCTGTAAGTAGATAATTGGGCCTACCCGAGTGGTTGACTGAGGTTTAGTTAATGTCGCTAAGGTAATTTGTGATCACTTAATGAAAGTGCTGCGTAAGAACAGCAGCTTACCACCAGGGGAGGGGTGACTCATTTGGCCTTGTGAATGTACTCAGAGGTGGTACAGGTGGTACACCACAGTGAAAGCTGGCCAAGTCCTCTGCAGATGTTCTCTAATAACAGATTTCCTGGCCGCAGACAGTTTGGTCTCCTTGCTCCTTCATGCAAAATGTGCAGCATTCAGCGTGTGGGTGACACCAAACCTCCTCGGATCTTCCTTGTTACAGACTATAGAGCTGGGGAGAGTCATGGATGAAAGCTCAGGACAGAAAGTAACTCAGTGTATCTTGTTGTCTTGTAGTGTGTTCCTGGCTGCAGAGCCCAGTGCTCACCACGCTTTGAGACTTGTATAAAAAAGAGTATTGTAGTAAAAGAAGGTAAAATGTAACTTCTGAATGTACTCAAAATAGATGTGTTTCCAAGTTATTTCACTTCTGCAAAGACAGTTTCCTGCCTATAACTTCCTCTAAATTTAACAAGTGTTACAGGCTCTATTTGACTGCAAAGGCATGGGGATTTACTGGCCCAAACACCTAACAAAAATTCACTTCATGAGATAACTCATGAAGTCCTATAATTGGACTTGAAAAATGTATCTTAAAAGAACACACTCAGGTTTTAGCATAGACTGAAACCATCTTGCAGTTGTACGATGTGTCTTTGCTGGAGTGGTATTAGGCTTCTTAATCTGGCTAAACTCCAATTGATAAACCTGCCTGCTTAAAATCAGCATGAAGTTTGATTTTTGCAGGATATTTTCCATCTTGTGCCCTCAGCTGCTTATTATGTAGCACTTTTAGAAATATTTTACCTTTCAACCCAAAGGGTCTTGGCCTTGGCCTTGCATATCAGCAATGGCTGATAGCCGGGCAAATATTTAATAATCAGTATGTTGACCACTTCAAAGTCCCCTGGGATGAAAAAGTCAGCCATCCATACTTTATTTTACTAGAGATATTTAACTCATTTAAAGAGGCTGACCATCAAATTTCTTGTAAGAACACAAGGAGAAATATTTCTTAGAGAATGCGGCTTTAATTCTAAATTGACCTTTATGTTCCAAGTAGCTCCTCAGAAACTGCACATAACTGGTTCCACAGAAACAAGCAGTGACAATTTATGGTACCGCTTCAGGTTATTTCAGCTCTGGCACAAGCCCTGATGCTGGCACAGGTTTGCTCCATAACAGAAACATCGTCTGTTTATTGACTTCACTGAGTATTGGGTTGGGTCCTAAATGCAAATCCTCTCTCTGTTGCTCATCTCCACCTCAGAAAGATCCCATGAAACCTTATTCTCAGGTGTTGTTCATATTTGTCATATTGATGTTGGCAG
Source organism: Limnodromus scolopaceus (assembly GCA_028565335.1). NCBI lineage: Eukaryota > Metazoa > Chordata > Aves > Charadriiformes > Scolopacidae > Limnodromus > Limnodromus scolopaceus. The sequence goes on along the minus strand of JAOXNO010000002.1, from coordinate 16,259,774 downwards.
ATAAAGAAAATTCCATCTATAGCACTTGATAAACTTCCAGTTTCACTGATTGCAGTCTGTAGCTCTTTGTATTTAACCTCAATATTAGCAATCAACTGTGGCATCAGCAAACAAACCTGTTTACATTTTTACTCCTGTTAGCTGAATGTTCTCAAAGTTCACCTTTTCCTCACTACATGTACACACTGTTTTTCCCACCATTCATTTTTTTCCCCAACAGACAGAATGTGACTCAAAATAAACATGTGAGAATAATTTGGAGCATATATACCCACAAGCATCAAAAGGAGGTCTTAAAACTGTACTTAGAAGAATGTCTAAAATCAAATGATGGTGTTAAGACAATACAATTTCAGTGATTTTTATAGAGTCTTAAATCTTTGCTTTTATTACCTGTTGGGCTCAATTCTGCAAATCCTTATTTCTCCAAATGGTTCTAACAAAGTAAAAAAGTTAATTTTCAAGTATAGTTACGAGGTTTAATTGGAAAGGAAAAGGTTGGTTTCCCACTCTTGTCACCAAGGCAGAGGTTCAGTGAAGCTCTGCATGTTGTGCTGGCTTCTGCCTGTCCCCACCAGGGCCGACCTACACCTGTTTCTGGGTGGCCACCAGTGCCGACCAGTGGGGGGTGAGATTAGGAAGCAGGCTGCAATATGTAATCTGTGCTTCCAAAACCTGGTTTTCTTTCCGCAAAGTCACCTGGCTCATTTTTAGGCTTTGCTTTTTCATGGCTAAAAGAATGCTCGCTCTTAGCTGTAACCAACGGGCAATTAGCCAAAGGTTCGGTAGTTCCTCCTGCTTCTCTCTCTCGTTTCGGAATTATTGTAATTGTATATACTTTCCAGCTATTTCAACAAGTTTGCAACCTGCTGGTGGTGGAAAGAACTTGTTTTAGCGTAACGTTGGGCACCGGGTGTGTTGAGTGCAGATGACCGTGTGCTTCCTCCATGCTCCAGACTGAAATAACCATCCGCACGAGTTGCAGAAATAAACGGTGAAGTCTGCTGTCATTCAGAATATCTGTATTTTTTTTTTGGTCAGAACTTTCAACTGCAAATCGGGTTGTCATACAAACAGCAAATATTAGAATACCTTTTTTTAATGTGAAAATTTCCCTTCTAGTTAAAAATAAACTGAACAAGGTAACAAACAGTCTTAGTTCCATTTTAAGGCTACTTGGGTTCATGAGTCTGTCTTGTGCTTTATAAGGTAAATGTTTGCAGCATTTATAAAAACTATTTGTCGAATAATTACAAAATAATGCAAAGCATTAAAGAGACATTCTCATCTTAATGTAATTTTATTCTGTTCTGTAGGTTCTTTCTTTAATGGACAGCCCTTTTGCTTTCTTCTGTGCTAATCTTAAGTCTATTTTAAGGCATTGAAGTTTAACAGCGCTAACTAAATAAAGTAGTTGGACAGCATATGTTCACAAGTACTGTATTCCCCAGCCCTTCAGAACAGCTCAGCCTCAAATAACACTTACATATTGCCTATGTAGAGATTAGGAAACCCTTCACCCGTGTGATTTAATTCCACCTTGCAGCTGTCCAAAATATCTGGCAGTTCCTGGGCAGAGGGGGGTGCCAGGCTCAGAGCGCTCCTGGGCTGGTGGGGTCTGACCGTCTTCGGGCTCTGAGCCTTTTGGTGGCCACGGGCAGATTTAGGCTGGGGCGAGCCGGGGGGGGTGCTGCTGCAGCAGGATCCGTAGGGGAGGTTTTTTTGCTGAGGCGTGCTCTCTGCTGCCGCTTGATGTTCCCAAGCAGGTGGCTGTCTCTAAATACGGCACTCGCCTTGGTGCCTCCCCGGATTAGCTCCATGCTACATCCCCGATGGAATGGGGAACAGCCACAAAAGCGAAAAGTCTGCATTAAGCAAATCTTATGCAAAAAAAACCCCCCACTACTCCCCTCCCCACATAAGCTATATTGCTGTGCCTGCCAGCACAGAGCTCTCCCCGTGAAAGAGATGTCGGTCAACGCAACCGAGACACAGTCCCAGATGCCTCATGTGACCCAGTTCTAATAATAAAGTACCAGGAAAGAGGGGACAGCTCACATGAAGGGTGAGTTCAAAGTAAAGACGATGAGAACAGCTGTCCTGGGCCTCACCAAAAGGTCCATCCTGCCTCTGACTGTGGCTGTAAGTGGATGCCTCCTGAAAATAAGAACACACAAGCATGAATTATACTGCTTTCTAACACTCTCCCAGCTTCCAGCTGGCTGCAGCTCATGAGCTTCCAGATCTGGATGGAGTTTCTAAGTATTTGTAACCCTGAATGGATTTCTATTCCATAAAGTTTTCCAGTTGAATGTTTACCCTCTGCAGCATCCCATGGCAAGGTGTTAACACAGCTCGCCTGAACTCCCTCCTCTTGTCTCAGACCTGGCTTCTACTGACTTCATCCCATGCCCTCAGTTCTTGTGCCAGAAAATGACATTAATGGAAGTTTCCACTGGAATTTTACATGGCTCTCTTCAGGTGACACTGTGGGTTTGTGATTGCTTTGAGCAGATTTAAGTCTGCTGTAGCTGGTACAATCCCTTTCAGTGTGCTCTCGCTCACAGACACGCACTGGCACTAGCCCTCATGACCCCCTTGGTAAGGTGGCTCAAAAGAACTGAAAATTGGGTTTCAGATCCTCTTTAGAGGAGATCTAACTCTTCTTTCTGGCATAGTCCTTTCCAATGGGAGGAGCTCGTTCCTGAACTGTATGCTCTCTGCTGTGGTCTTTCTCAGATTCATTCTTCGACTAAACACTAAAAAAAACATTGAAAAGGGATAAAGGAATTAAGAACAGGTAAGGCAAGCCTGGGGCAGGAAGGCGCCTGTTTGTTTCAGGGCAGGTGGAAGGTGGTCGGCTCCTCATCGGGCTGACAGTTCCTGCGGGCTCCTTGGAGGGGACGCAGGCACCCCTGCCTGAGCCCACTGGTGCTCTGGCCAGCCCAGCAGGTACAGCTCACCTTTAGGTACTTAATTTATCTTTCAAAATGGGACTCTCCCTCGCTTAGGAGCTAACATTCAGTGCCTTTAGTCTCCCAGCTTGTGTGGACCCTGGTGACAGACATGCAGTTTCTGAACAAAGTGCCACTGGTGAGACAGTATTTTTCTTTTGTTCCCCAGTGTGACTTGCCAAACCAATATTTGAAATATAAGTTTTCCTGCTGATAGTGGAAAACAATGACGCACTAATGTCATGTCACATCATGACCTGAACTATGGGTAGTGTAAGTGACAGGTGAGGTGTCTTTTCCTCCTGGCACACCACAGCTGACTGTTTTCTATTTTACGAAGTTACAGGACTAATTGTACCTCTGTTGCTTATGTTGACTGGAATCTTTTTCCCCGAGCTGACCTGGAGCCAAAGTTAAACTGTATAGAAGGCAGGAAACATAGGCAACACACTGCACAGATTAAAAACACTTCTGTGATTTGCCAGTGCCCTTGAAAAGAGTTTCTAACAAATTCATGGCCTCCAGTGGGGTAAGTAAGTCTTGCTGTACAGGATCACTCTGGAGCCATTGGTGGCAGGGATGCCGTACTGACTCAGCTTCACTCCGTACTCTTCTCTTCTCCTCCCTGGTGAAACAATACTCTCCCAGGATGAGCAGTGTCTCCAAGAGCAGGTACTAATTTACAACAGGAGCAGCTTTCACAGCTGTGGCTTTGCGGGACAGATGTTCAGGGGCATGCAAAGCATTATCCTGATGGGAGGTTCCATTAATCTTGCTCACATGTGTCTAATTTTGCCCAGCCTAAAGCCATTAAGATGCATTATTTCACTCACATGAATTTCAGATTTTTCAATGCCATGTCTTCAAAAGGTTTCCAGACTAAAACCTACTGTAACATGAATGAAGTATAAATTATAATGAAATATTAACTCATATAAATCCCTATTAACTCTAATGGAGAACTTCAAAGCAAACCCAGCTCCTCCTCCACCACTCTGTTGCTTTGTGAGGTATAAAGATTGTCCTAGCACTGTTGGGTTTTAAATGTGATTTTTCTATTTGATCTTTTTACACTACAATGTCTTCTCTTTCTCTCTTCAGTGGAGCTCATTGGCAAGATTTAGGAAAATGTGAACAGACAGTCAAATAACCTCTGAACAGATCTTAAATATGCTTATTTTGCAAAGCATTCATGTACACTGAAATAGGGAGGGATTTCTATATTGCCGTAAGTGCTAGGCAGAATCAGCATTCATGTCATAACCTCTCCAAGGATTAAGGAGGATAGGGGGTCTGGGAAGGAAGATGTTCAACTCACAAGTCACCATTATTTAAGTCTTCTAATAGCCTTGCAAGTGTCTTCCAGCAGAGAGGAAAATTATCAGAACTGATGCTTCAAATGCAAACAAAAAACCAGAAATGTATTCACTTAATCTGGCAGGGGAGGTTTATAAGGTCAGCTAATCAATAAATCAAAGCAGTAGTAAAGGGCAAAAATAGATTTGATTATTGCTTCATGGTTCACCACAAGGTAACAAGCTAATTTTCAGGCAGAGTGGTAGCATGAATTTCAAATGCTGTTGCTGTATGAAAAAAATCACATTGGTTTAAGTACCGATTAACTGGCGATAGGAAAAGTGACATCCTCAAAACAGCTTGAAACTAATTTGTACCAATAAAGCCTAGCCATTGGTGTAAGTTAAGTTCCTATCTGTCATTATGCCAGGGATGATTCAAAGCCACTTACACAAATAAGTGATTTGGAATAATTTGGAAGGAGAGTGAACTGACGAGTTCAAGCTTACAAAATGCTTTGAAGATCTGACATCTTTTTTTTTAATGTCCTCAATATACTACATAATATACATTATCGTGCCGAAAACACATTTACACAAGAAAAGGTTTGTGGGTTTGCTGATCCAGAGACAGCAGAGAGAGCTGCACGGAAGTTTATTCTGCTGGTGTGGGTCTTCAGGCTGTCACAGCTTTCTGTAGCGCCGCAATATTTAACAGTATTTAAGAGTATGCACATGAGAAGTGTAACCAAACTGGGGAAGCTGGTTATGTTACACTTCCACACAGACGGGAATCAAACATAGATGCACAGCTAGAGCCAGTTATTGAACTTGCCTCTGGCATTAGCACAAACCAGGAACAAACTCGGTCCAACTTAACCACTGTGATCTGGTAGCACCATGCCAGGCAGAGCAGCTCGGCAGCACTGATATTAACTGTGCAGTCTTGGAGGAACCGAGCTATCAGAATTAATCTACTTGCATTTCTGACAACTTTTTTCTTCGATGCATAATTTTCTTCAATTTTTGAACGTGTGTTGACCATAGGAAGTCGTATATGCACAAGGCTGAAACTCTGAAAAGTGAATGTAAATGGGTTTGCCCTTTCAGCAGTCCTTCTTCTGCCGTAGCTGAACATCCAAATTTTGCAGGTGTTTCAGAAAGCCCCGATTGGGTGAAATCCATCGATGTTCCTTCACTGTTTTGATGGCTTCGACCAATGAGAGGTGGTGATTTATCATGAGATATGCTAGGACTAAGGAAGCTGACCTGCTTACTCCAACTGCACAATGTACCAAAATTTTAGCTGGTTAAAAAAAAGAAAAAAAGATTATAACCATGGAAGAGAAGCAGTACAGTGGATAAAGTTTAATTCAAAGGGAAGGCAAACCCCTTCTTCCTTCTCCAGCTTCGTCACAGTAACACTGCAAATGTGACGTATTTCTTACTCTTTTGATAGATCACATGAAGTGCTACCAATTAAGTCTAATTTGCAATTATTGCACTCAGTTGTATGAGAAGTGCCATAAGATCCCAACCTGATTTCAGAAACGGTAGTAAATCAAAGAAAACCCTGTTGAAGCAATGAAGTTGTCCTGTTGAGAGCAAGAAGAAAATCAGGACCACTGATTTCAGAGGGCCTTACTTAGGTGAAGAAGAATGCTAAAGGCTGGCCTGAAAGGATGGCACTTACACATTAGCCACCAAGAAAAATGACTGGCCTAGTACCATTGCATAATAAGGCAATTTGCTGTGACTATAATTCTCTTTTGAAGGCAGAACTTGTGATGCAGACCGAGACAGCTCCATTAATGCCAGTTTACTCATGCTAAGAGATGGTCTTTTATGTAATACAGGTTAATTAGTATTTTATTGCACTGGTGTCAAGGAGCTCAGTCTCTTGTGCAACATGCTATAAATCTCCTTGGGTAAAGGTAAATCTTTTCCTCAGGGGCACAGCCCTGTTCATGCAGGAAGTTCATCTGCAATATATGAGCCTCTTTATGCGGCTGGTGGCTGTAGAAATTGGGACTTTTGTCTCTTTATTCATTTATTCTTACAAATACAGTTGCATAAGAGGATCTCGAAAAAGAAGGTGTCCATTTTAAATGCATGGGTTTGCTTCTCCCTTTTTGAATCAGCCTTTCCTTCCAGGTATTTTTGATCTACTCTGCTTCCTTTCCTCTCTGCTCCAGTCTCCTGCACTGTTCATCCCTTTTCCTCACATCAACTTTTTTGGGACTTAGTTAGGTCCCAGCACTTCCTTCTCCCACCACCCACCGTGCAGGTGACCAGCAGCTGGCGGGAGACCATGTAGTGACTTGTCCACCGCTGAGCTCGTGGCGTTGACCTGTTACGAGAGGCTGCCAACTCACAGAAAAATGGAACCAACAATAATTTCATACCTCCTGGCGTGTTCAAGGCGGTGTGGATAAACTGTGCCGCAGGGAAAAAGAACTGGCTTATATCAAAGCTCGGGAGGTCATGGGCTGGGACACCATAGTAATCAATGGTCGCTCCGTAAAAGTCCTGGCCTCCGTGGCTGTACGCTGTGCCATGGGCAGCGTTTAACACATGGGTCACACCCATCTTCCACAAAATAAATCTGTTGTGAGCTGTTACTCTGAGGAAAAGACAAGGACAAACCAATGGAGATGGGCGCAGAGATATCCACGGAGCAGGACAAGCACCATGATTCCATCTCCCGACCCACTTGCTGGAGCCTCAGCCCCGTGCATCCCTTCCAAGGGCTAACCCAGAAGCATTATGACGGGCTTAGTCATAATTTTATCTCGGAAACTGCGCTGTCTGCAGTGTAAATGACAGCAATTAGCAAAACTATGAGCTGTCTGAAGCCGCACCCATGAAGCATAATAATAGGTAGAGTGTATGGCGGGGGGTGTGTCGGTAAAGCTGTACTCACAGGTCTCCTAAAAAGAGATTAGGCCATACTTCATCAACGTGGTTGCAAGAAGGCCGCCCGGTGTTCAGGAGCTGCTCGATTTCTTTAAGGGAGGGGACGTCCCCAGTCCATGCCCCAGCGCCTCCAGGTTCTGGGGTGCCTGGTGCCTCTGCCTCAGACATGCCGGGAGCCAGGGACAGACCCCGCTCCCCCCCGGCCGGAGGCACGGTGCCGTGGGCTGGGGTGCTGCCAGCCCCCGGCAGTCACGGGGGAGGCCGGGAGATGGGCTGGGGCAGGTGCTCCCGCCACCGAGCCATGTCACCCCTGTGCCTGGCGTCCCCTGAATCCCTCCCCAGGGCTGGCCGCTCGCCTGTGCATTGCCCTGGCAGCCACAGCCAGCTGAAATGGATACAGGTACGAGCTGGGCTTTATTGCACCCTTGCTGGTTGCAGTCCCCTGCCTGGGGTTTGTCCCCGGAGCCACACTGCTCTGCGCACAGCAGCCTCAGTGCTGGGAGCATCTGCCTTCCGTGGTGGCAGTCCCCTGCCTGCAGGACGGCCACCAAGACATGGCTGCCCTTGGCCGTGTCCTCGATGCAGCAGTGGCAGTCAGTGAGCTCCGGCCCTTCATCACACGCTGTGAAAGGCCCACTAAAGGAAAAAAGAAACCTGTCCAGTGCAAGACATGGACCTGTTGGGTTGGGTCCAGAGGAGGGCCACAAAGACGATCAGAGAGTTGGAGCACCTCTGCTATGAAGACAGGCTGAGAGAGTTGGGGTTGTTCAGCCTGGAGAAGAGAAGGCTCTAGGGAGACCTTATTGTGGCCTTTCAGTCCCTAAACGGGACCTACAGGAAAGATGGGGAGGGACTCTTTATCAGGGAGTGGAGCCATAGGACGAGGGGGAACGGTTTTAAACTGACAGAGGGGAGATTTAGATTAGATATTGGGAAGAAATTCTTTCCTGTGAGGGTGGTGAGACGCTGGAACAGGTTTCCCAGAGAAGCTGTGGCTGCCCCATCCCTGGAGATGTTCAAGGCCAGGCTGGATGGGGCTTTGAGCAACCTGGTCTGGTGGGAGGTGTCCCTGCCCATGGCAGGGGGGGTTGGAACTCAATTATCTTTAAGGTCCCTTCCAACCCAAACCATTCTATGATTCTAAGAGGAGAGGCAACTCTCTTCCAGTAACAACTGTCTCCCAGTTACTTTGAGGTGCTCAAAAACACAGCTGCGAAAGGGTCAGAAACGCACCAGTGGGTCCTACTGACATGGTCAGCAGGAGGCTAAACACCAAGCAGATGATGAAGTCTTGCCTATCACCAATGATCTAGAGAATTGTATTTCTTGAAGCTACTGTGTTTTCACCAAGTATGGTGAAACTGAGCTTAACTGTATGTTATACGTTTAATCTTTTCTGTTGTGGTCCCTGCCTTCACGAATGTGTTAATACAATACACCTGCCACATATTGTGTGATACCTCCCTCTGTTGAGGAAAGAACAAACACCATGAGTGTAATGGTTGACAGGTGAAACCTGTAAGCCACTGAGTTAGTCCATATAGAAAGGTCTGGTGAGCCACAGGTTGATGATTCATCATGGCATATCGTACTGTTAGTGGACCCTTTAGAAGAACAGGAAGGCCTGGTCTTCCGGTTTGCAGGCTGCGGGACTCCTGGCAGGGGCTGCAAAGCTGTCGGTGATGGAGCTACAGGGCAGAACACACGAAAAGCTGGTGCTCTTTGTAAGCCCAGCAGCTGACAATGCAAAGCATGGTTCCTCTACCAAAGGAGTCCAGAAGATAAGGTGACCCAAGAGGAGAATCCTGCTGCTGATATCATCCCTTGTAGAAAATCTGTGAAGAACACTTGATCAGGTCTGAACCACCTTTATTCCACATTCATTGACTTACTATGATGGAGAAAGAGGTTGCTTTGTTTTATTTTATCAAGAGACATATCATGGAGAGCCATTTGAAACCAGATAATAAAGACCGGACCAGTTAACTATGTTTAGAAGTACTGAGAGACCACCCTAACGCAAGGTGATAGTTTCCAGCATCAGAGGGCAAAATTATATGTAAGGAAAAAAAGTGACTTTGTTTTGAGTCCCTCATGAAGTAGAAATTGTTAAAATTCTGTTGATTTAGAGAAGAAACTGTTTAAGAGCCTCCTGTATACAAAGAGATTGTTAGTTCCTATTGTCATATATGTTCTGGCCTAAAAGGTGAAGTAAGAGAAACTCCAGGCAAAAGTGCTGCTGTGCTGATTTTGAGGGGGTGGTGGGACACGCAGCCAGGCTTGGCTGTGAGAGAGGCACCCAGCTGGCCAGAGCCAGGAGAGAACTGCAAAAATGATTAAACTTATACTGCAAGTGCTATGTGCATGTCCTTAATATGTTATCTTGTTTTGCTGGCTTTTTTTGGTTGGGTTTTTTTTGTTTGTTTGTTTTGTTAATCTTTTTTTCCTTTGGTGAACTTGGTATTTTTTAAGCTGATTGATTTGTGCTCATGAATGAGGAAAAGTTACTGACCGAGCAGGTAAAGTTGTTTAATTTAGTTTACTTTTCTCAGGTTCCTGGGTGGAGGCTCAAGCTGAGGCTTTACTTGCAGGATTTTTTTAAATGTAAGCCCAACCCCCTGCCAATCAAGTTCTGTCAGAAATGTGAGATTCTCATGTTCAATTCTGGCCCTTTCCAGCTGTAAAACTTTTATTGGCCTCTACCTCAAATGCACTGACTAAGAATTCAGAGTTCATCTGTGGTATGAAAGCTTTTGAGCAGAAAAACATAAGCTCCAGAAGAACGATCTCCAAGCGCTGTGTGCCTCCAGCATTTGTATGCCGTAAGTCCATTTGTTTCAGAACTCTGGCCTTTCACACCTGGCATCTTCTAAATGTTTAATAGCCTGTAAAAGTGACTTTGGTAAAGCTATGTTACTGACTTTCTTCAACAGGAGCTGTCTCTGAAGCAGACAGGAGGCAGAAATCCGGCTTTCAGACCAGTTCCATTACACATTAACCCACAGGACTTACTCTCCCTAGAGAGGACAAGACCATCTCTTCCCTCTCCATGTTCTCCCTTGCCTGACGTTTTGCCCACAGCACAGGGCTCGGATGTCTCAGAATACACCTCTCCTTCCATGTGTTTACACAGGATTTAGCCAGTAGGTCTGTGGGTCAATCCAGAGCAGTCAGGCTTTCCTCTACCGAGCCGCACCTTGCCGTGATAATCCCAGGAAGCTGGCAATCCTCAGCAGAAGTGCTATCTCCCCTAGGTGAAGCTGGAGGCTTTGCTTCATCTTCTCCTCGCTCCTCTAGTGCCTTATATTGTCCTTGTGTTACCATTCAGGGCAAGGCCACAATTCTCCGGCTCTGTGAAGTATTGTTGTATTTTAGTTTGTATAAAAGTAGCCTGGATTCAGATGCTAAAACCTATGGAAGGCATGAACTTAGTTTTGTCCTCAAATTTGGCAGGATATTCCTTCCAGGTGTAACCTTTTGTGCAGATGGGTTTGGCTTTGCTTCTTTCCTGGCCCTTTTAAAGCTACGAAGGAGGGATGTAAAAAAGCAACAAGCTGATACGTGGTCACACTGAACAGAGGTAAAATCAGATTTCTGTGCAGTAGGGGCTTTTTGAAATTCCAAGGATTTGAACATTCATTCCCCTGACTGTTGGGACGGTGGGCAGCTCAAAGCCAAACATCTGCGTGCAATTATATATGACTGTAAAATAGCTGCTGTTTCAGTTGAAATTAATGCATGATTAATTTTGGAACACCCAATCCTTGTAATGAGTGGACTATGCCTTCATGATTACTTTGTGGGTAGTACTTGGTACGATAATCTAAATCAAACAGTCCCTGGCTAATAACGTATTAGGTGGCAACAGTGTGAACTGCCATGGTGTGCTCTGGTGGCACCCAACGTGACGTTACCAGGAGAATGTGTAGTGGCTGAAAACAGGACATTCGTGGAGGCTCTTCTACTGAAAATACTGCTATCGGTACTAACCGATGCTGTGTCTGTGATACCCTCCCATCTCTCTAGTGAAAACTTGGCCAAAATCAAACTCCTTTCACATATCCTGAAAGAAAGGTTTTTATAGTGAAAATGTTACAACATGGAAGTTCAGCCAGCTAGAATTCCATAGCTATGATTTATAGATACACTCATCTCCAGCTGCAAACGATCTACTCGTTTCACTTATCAACTTCTTTTCAGGATTTGGTTTTTGGGATGGTTTGCTATTGAAGAATTGAATTAATTAAATGCTGGTACATTTAGGTCAATACAAGTGAGACAGTTTTCTGGTGTTCTACAACATAAATGTTTTTTTAATGGATGGAACTACTTTGTCTGATTAGCACATGGTGTTTACTCTTTTTTTTTTCTTTCTTTCTTTTTTTCCCCTGCCTCTAATAAGCTTATTTTCTGCCTTGAAAAATAATTGTTTCACTAAGGTGATTAGTTCTTAGGCATTCAGTCTCTTTTTCTTCCTATATGGGAGTAAGAAATTTGAAAATAAAATAGATGCTTGAAAGTTCACACATGACTGATCTAAGTATGCTTCAGCTCAAGTACAGAGATTACAAAGAAATTACGAGGCAGGACCTGATCTCTAAAAAAATGAGATTACCAAAAAAAAATCCACCCCCAAACCCAGAAAAAGAAAACATCATGATTTAGATCAATTAGCACTTCCAGTGAAAGATTTCCCCATTGTCATGTTGTATTCTTTGCTGGGAGAGAATTTTCATATGCAATTTATTCTCTGTTCACCTGGGGCCTTTCTTTTCTGCGTATGGTCTTGAGATTTGAGATAGCATTTAATAATTTGAAATAATCTAACAGTATTATCTAATGACTGAGTGTTTAAAAAAAACACCATCAAAACCACTACATTAACACATCTTATTTTCTTTTGCTATATCATACATTATAACTGGTGCTAGTTGGGGAATTTTAATATAAATTTCCTTTTTTTGGGGGGGTAATGTCAGTCTGAACATTGAATCAACATAACTATGTGAATTGAATAAGTTGTTTTCAATCTAAAGATGCACCCAGTGTAATTACACATTTTAAAGACCTTTTTCCTTGTCAACCTGCAGTAGTTTTAAATATATCTGTAGCATGTAATTTCTCATAAAATCTCAGACTGACATGTCAGCATCGGCGCTGCCTGTCAAACTTACATCAATGCCTTCATGTCACATGGCATGAAGTGACATAACTCAAAGTGATGGAATGAGGTTTACTGGAAATTTCTGTTAAATAAAGCACAGATTATTCAGATAATTCACCCTTCTGAAGAACATCACATGTTAGCAAGGAGAAGTACTCTTCAGCTTTGAAGTGGACCGGCTAAGCAGTTATTGTGTGTCTACTTTCATTTAAGAGTTACAAGTTTTAAATTGTGCTCTTTATCACTTTGCTGTGCAAGCTAACTTGGTCGTTTTCAAAGTATTTGTTAGGCAACGAAACTAGACAGAGCAGAAAAATGCCATTAGCAGTGATACCTTCAGATAGAAACTGGCTGTCAAGGGCTTCTCCAGTGAAAGGGCTTCTTCCAGGTTGCGAAATCGCTGCTGTGAACCAACCCAGTAGCCCCCATGGCCAGGAACGGGGCTATCTCCAGTGACATGTGGCCAGGCTCTGCCTTCTCCACTTTTACTGTGGCTGCAGCTCTTGGCCAGGGGTTCACTGCATGGAAATCTGTTGCTGATATAACGCACCTTGGGGCCTGTCAGCTTCAGAGAGTCCTGGAGCCACCCACATGTGTAGATAACTATGCCTCATTTTCCAACCTGGACTTCTAAAGTCTGGAGAGTGAATCTGGGAAGTCGTTTGTAGGTGGATTGCTGGCCTTGCTATAAACAGCGTAGGGAAATAGGATAAGGAAACTTTTGCTTTCATATTTGCTTCCTTCCTGCAATCTGGTGGACTCTAGTGCATGTTTATATTAAAAAAACCCACCCACACAACAAAGCCATAGTGCTCCGAACAAAGCAGCACTTTCCTGGCACCTCCCATGAAAAGGCTAAGGATGAGATCCCAGACGGTGACTTAGCTCCAGGACTGGGCTTCAGACACTGTCACGGTGACTGGTTCTGCCATGAGACAGCTCTGGAGCCTGTGACAGGTATTTTGGCAGCAATTTTTAATTTCAGTTTTACCTTATTTTTACATTCATAGCTTAAAACAATTTTTCAGCTACAAGCAAATGCAGCAATGTATTGTAAATTGTACCAACTCGGCACTTGGAAATGTGCAAGAAGATGGGAATGACTGGCAGCTGGTGAAGAAAAATTCATGGCAGAAAAAGTGAAGAATGCACAAAGCAGAGAAGCACAAAGTCTTGTTTAACTAAATTGCTTTGGTCTCCTATAATTTTTGTTTTCCTTGTCAGATAACTGCTAGGCTTTTTGAATATGAATATGTGGACCTGGAGTAAGCAAAGTTACCTCAACCTTTGACCAGCTTTATTAACAGGTCCATTATTAACAGGAAGACAATGTCTCATTGATTTTTTGTTTGTTTTTTTTTCTTCTTCAGATTCATACATATGCGTTCTACTGTTTGTCAGTAATGAATTCAGACTTGTGCGTTTTTTATCCAGGGCACGTAAAGGGAAAGAGGAGGAACATTGCGAGGATGGAAATTGCACTTAATTCCTACACTCTTCCCAGAGGCTGCTCAACTGGCAAAGGAAGTGGAACATTCCCTCCAACTTCAGCAACTCGTTTGGGAAACTAAAATCATTTGGTGTAAAAAATCAAAGCAGGGTGGAGCAGACAGCTAAGAGATAAGCATCTCTGAACAAGCACATGGCAATGAGCAGAAGTTCTTACAGCTTGTTTCTGTTCTGAATATCTAGTATTTGGTCCATTTAAAATGTATGGAGCCCATTCCAATTGAGATTGTACAATCGTGGACATTTGCATCAGGTCGCTCAATGATTTGATGACGTAGCTTTGAAGCACGTCGAAATGCAAAATTTCCTTGTTTTACTGTAGTTGCACATTCGTAAAGATTGCAAAAGGTCCTCTTTTTTTTTCTGTCTAGAAAGAATACAAGGCCAAATTCTGGCTGGTGTCATTAACTTAATGCAGCTATATTGGCACCTGTTTTTCACTTCAACTGGAGCTGCAACAGACTTGTCTTGGACCTGATAGTAATTACATCATTGACAAAGCAAATTCTGAACGTTCTTCTGACTGCATTACGCCGCTGCAAAGGGCTGGCTGCTGCCACAGTCAGTTGATATACAAAATACATTTATTTCTGGAGTCATTTCTTTCTAATTCATCTGCCTCCTCCTGTCCCCTCCATTTGTATTATTTATAGGCTATGTAGCACCTGAAGTTACGGTTCCTTGCTGAAGCTTTCATAAGTCATCTGTGCCGTGGATCACCTTGGATGAACGACTGGCTGAGCGCTGTCAGACAGCTGCCAGTCTTCAGATTTATTTTTTCTACAGACATCAGAAAAGAATAACGGTGCAAAAAAATGGTGCATCTAAAGAGCGATGTTTTCTAACAATTGCTCGATACGAAAATTGACAGTATGAGGATGCTGCAAGTTTTCTCTGCTATTTTTTCCTGACACTTGCCTTTAAATGAAGGATGGGGATATTTTCATGACTACGCTAGGGGGTTTTTAAATGATGGCAGGATCATGCTGTGTGCTTATTCATTTCTCATAAAAAAAAAATCAATGAAAATTCTGTTTTGTGTGGTTAGAAACTTTCATCTCTTTCTCACATTCAGGTGGAACTAAGGAATTTCCCAATGATGGATAGAAAGATCATAATGGAAAAAAATACACCATAGTATCTTCCAGGAATAGAGTTCTATACCTTTACCTCGGTTTAAGCGTGTTCTGTTTTTCTTCAGTTAGAAAATCGAGATACAGTTAGAGAAGCAAG
>JAOXNO010000002.1:16226435-16242571 GCA_028565335.1 Limnodromus scolopaceus | reverse complement strand
ACGCCTGCTGTGTGGTTTCAGGATGAACTGGAGGAGGCTGCCTGAACGGGGCAGATTTTGTGTGAGTTTGAGGCCTGCGCACGTTTAGAAAGTTGAAACTCTGCAGGAACTGTTATCTGCTCCATCTCTCAAACGTACATTGGTAATGCTTTGGGTGGCCTATCAGACTTCACGTAGTGATTGCTATTTTCAAAAAAACAGTACTTCAAAGGGGTGGGTTTTTTCAGCTCTGTAATTTAACGGACGAAGAGGCAAATGGGAGGCAGTTTCAACGTTCACATATTTATTAGTTTGTGACTGGAGTTGAAGTGGTCTCATAGTTTTGTCTTTGATGCTTCAGTTTGCAAAATTCACTTCATAAAAACCCAACACAGGCTCCGCATTGCAAGGTGGCTTGATGAAAGACCCCACTTGCCCTAAGTATGCTCCATCTCCGTAGAGCTCCCTCCAGCAGCTGGACACGGTGTCCGTGCTGCCTCCACAGAGCAGCAGATCATGCTGTGCTCTGGAGTGGCAAGAACTCAGCGTGAGGTCTCCTGGCATTTAAATACCCCTCATCTTTGGTAGGGGGTGCCTCTTGCTGGATATCAGAGGTAAGGAAATTCCTCTGGACTTGTTCTTCCTTTTGCTTTCTGTGATACAGAAAAAGAGTAGAATTAACTGGCAGAATTGGGGCGAAATGATTTTTATACCCAGTGGAAGGAAATTCTGTGGGAAACTTGATAAGTTTTTGTTGTGAAAGTGCTACTTAGATGTGAGGGAAGCGTTCTGTAGATTTGTGAAGAGCAAGAATTTTAAATTATCTTGTTCGCTATGCTATGTGAGCTTTTTTTTTTTTTAACTGGCTTGTTGGGGTTTTTTTTGGTAGTATAGAATTGAAAACACAGCTTGGCCTAGGAGCTGCAATCTTTCAGGGTCTATACTGTCACTTTTCTTTGGTACAGAGCTCAGTTTTGCAGCCTGCTAAGCTGGTTGAGACCCGTAAGCCATATTACATTATAAATGTTTATTTGATAATCACATAATTTAGAAGTTTTTTATTTCTTATCTATTTTAAGGCATCTAAAATGAGGAAGGCTCCTAGATTGTCACTAGACCAGAAAGATCAGGTTGTAAATGATTGTGGAGGGTAAGAACAAACACAGTTTCACTTAATTTGGATTCACAAATTTCACATTTAATTTGGATGGAGAGTTTGTTCATGTCTTCCCAATTTCCATCCTAAGATGAGGGTGTAGGAAGAAAAGAAAGAAATAAAAGGAGAAGAGCAAACCTGAATTGTTTTACTGCCAAGTTGTAGAAGGATCAAGAGCAGCAAACGTTCTGTTACAACATGGATATACTGTTTCTTGAAGTTGGAGGAAAAAATACTTGACAGGTAGCATGTGAAATTTCAAGATCTTGTACAAACATTAATGAAATACTGTGAATTACATCCTAAGATAAGTGGTGGAGTACTTGATTAGTTGTTTAAAAATCACTTCTGTGTTCCTTGAATTATGGTGGTAGTATAAATGTTTTGTTAGCAGATTAGGAGTTGAGCCGCTCTTAGCGTCCACTTGAGTACAGTACAACCCATTTGGTTTAATGAGGTGTTAAAATCAGGGAGCAGTATGTATTCTGTTCAGCTTGCTGCAATATGTAACTGCACTTAGTGGTTCTTAAGACAAATATGTTTAGCTTTTGGGACTTTCTGTAGTAGCTGCCGTCAGTTCTGCGTGGAGGCGTTCCAGCAGAAAGACTGTTCTAAGCGTATGGAGCTAACCTTTGATTTTATAATATCTGTTCTATATTTTCCACAGTGCAGCACTTCAATAAATAATTCTTGAAAAGTACGTCTTCCTTAGTGGTTTAAAACCGAAGGCATATGATGATAAACTTTTTTTTTTTTCCAAGTTTTACAGGAATATTTCCACATTTGAAATTATTGTAGGCTTGCTTCAAGAAAATACTTATCCAATTTTTCGGTCTCACGGTGGGCATTGTGCTGTGTTTGATCAGTGTTATATGTAGCATGGGAGCTATTGTATTAAAAAAAACTTGTAAAAATCATGTATTGGTTTTGCAAGTGTTCTTTTTCTCCTTTTGTTTACAAGATACCCTACTGTATATGAAGGTACTGTATGAGGTATACCATACTATAACTTAGAAGGTAAGGATTAAGTCACCGTATACTATATGGCCGTGAAACCTGTGGTGCTACTTGTTTAAAATAAGCACTGAAGAATTCGAAGTTTTCAGGAAGGGCAAGCGACAAGCTTCTGATGCAAGTCAGCAGAGTATCCAAGACTTTTGGTGCATAACAAGGCAGTGCTGTGTGTTCTTTTTCCAGCGCAGCATGACTAAGTTGGTGTGTGACAGTAGCCTTATTATTGCGGGCTGGCTCAGCGCACGCTTTTGTGTGTATGGCTTTTTTGTGCCGGGGAGCCAAGACCTCAAACCTGGGTCTTTTCCACATGCGAACCGGCAGCCTTGGTGCAGAGAAACTTTTCCTCCGAGGTGTGAGATGCCGTGCTCCTCAGCCAGCGGAGCCGGCGAAGGAGGGGCTGAGTTGGAATCGCCTGTATTCAAACTTCAGCTTGGAACCTTCCGCAAAGAAATGTAGGTTAAATCACTTGAGATCTGATAGTTCTTTGGTGTGGTTCTTAACATTCCTCTCAAGGATGGTGAGGGTTGAACCTAGCTGGGAAAAAAATCAAAAGGCATATCAGCAAGGAGAGCCCCAGGCTGTCCCAGGCCCTGGGGGGCAGGTGATGAAGCAGTCATGGTGCTGGTGGAGTTTTGCATGTGTGTCTGGAATAAGCAAATCCAGCCAGTGTGCTGCTAACTGCTGTGGATGTAACTAGGGTATTATTTAACCCTTCAGCTATAGTTCAGCTGTAATTGAGTTTTGTTTCTGTAACAGGAATGCATCCTAATGTTAGTGTGATATTAATGCCACTTTTCCTTGGCTAGAGTAGGGATAATCACATTCAACTTATCACATTTTTACCCTAATATACTGACTCAAAGGCTGCATGCTAGGAAAGTTAGGGTCTTAATGGTCGACTAGCAGTAATTCAGTAGAGGAAAACATGATATAATCATGGATAATAATTTGGAGAGAGATTAATTTTCCATATTCAAATATACCTCTAGGAAAAACATTGTGCTAAGGTTATACTCAGCCTCTCAGAGGCATCTTGTTTTTTAACATACCCAAGCTAAATTGTAGAAATGTTCATGGCTCATAAAGTAACATTTTTCTTTTTAAAAAAAATATTCTTATACACATGCGCATGAACTTCATACTGAGTTGTGTTCGTGCTGTTAATTGAAAGGCTGGGGAGGGAAAAAGGGAAACGAGACACATGATACATACTGCTGATGAGCTGACTAAATATAAAGTCACAGTAGCAGGACAGTAATCAGTTAGGCAGCCACAGACATTGCTGATGTCAGGCAAAAAGTACATTTTGCCCTCTGACGTTTAAGTCTGTGCTTGCTCTGTGTTTCTCGTGTATTATTCATCATTAAATAATGTTATCCATTATTTGGTCTCAGCAATAAAATCAGTACTGTAGAAGGCAAAGTGGTTACCGGTGCTGTTTTCTTTCAGAAGACAAACTCAGTTATCTTGGTGACTCGCAAACTTGTCAGTCTTGTGTTGCAGGCTGGTAGTGTTGGAAGTGTTGTGCAGCATTCCTGAGCTTCAAAAATGAACAGGAGCAATTGTGCCCAGAGATCTGTATTGCATTCCAGGTGCAAAGATTACTGGGGAAGGTGCTTTTTACCCTTTAAGCTATGAAAGTGGCACTAAGTAACTGGTCTGAAGGAGAAGGCAGTTTCTGAGTTTAAAGAAATTGCCCTGTCATCAAAACTGAACTTAACTGTTGCTGTTGAGATGAAATTAGTTGCCAGCTGTGTGAAATGGTTTGTGTTTTGTGTAAGTGCTTGTTTCTTTTGTTGATTTGTCTTTTCCAGTTGGTTGAATGTCTTAACTTAGACAGCACTTAAAAACAGGAGCAGGTTTGAGCAGGTCCTATCTTAAGATTAACGTAGACTTTCTCCCAGGTCCAGCCCCTTCAGGAATGACCTTTGATGGGTACCTTACTGTTGTAAGGTCACTTTTATTGCAGTAATGTGAGGCTTGATTTTTATTCCTGCGGTGCCAGATGAAGAGACACTAGGCTGATGTAAGGCTACTTGGCTTGTGACTAATGAACAGAAATCTTATAGTTCAGGGAGAGTTTCCTGCCTTTGCCCTCAGAAGCTACTCTGGTTAGAAGACAAATCAGTAAGTGGAGTGTATTTTTGGTGAGTCTAAGTTCGCTGCTTTTAGAAAAAATTGCAATGCTTAGTGTTAGAAAAAAACCTGTGGTTAACAAATATTGTCTTTATTTCGTCTGTATTTCCGAGTAAGGAAAGCTGGATGTCCACATAAGAAACTCAAGTTTGATTTTTTTTACAGAAGTAAGATAAAAATGTAGTACAAAAAAAAAGTCAACTAAGTGATAACTAATTCCAAATTAAATGTCAGAATTTCTTTTGTTAATAGCTGTGAGTGCAACATAGTTGTTACAGTTGTGTTGGGCAAGATTTTCAAAAATAGTAAAATAACATAGAAATGAGGAAATAACCTTTTATATGGAGATGGAAGAGTACAGTGTATGCAGAGATTCTAGTAGTGGTTTATGGATGTTGTGGCAACTCTTTAAATCGAGGTATTAAAGCTTATATACATATAGACTGTATATGGAGTTTTGAGAAATTAAAACTATGCATTAATTACATGTTAATATACAGTCAAATCCAGAGAGAATATCTGCAGAAGTACCACTTCCTTAATTGTTTTAGAAGGGCAACTTTGATTTGTGCATTCATTTTTCTTCTAAACCATTTCTTTGCATGGTTGGGAAATCTCATGGGACAAGTCAAATCTTCTCTGATATAGAAGAAAATATTGTGTGGTCCTTTTAGATGTAAGTTGGAAGAAAAAGTGGCATCCGATAATTATGATAGGAGCTACTTCTAACAATAGGTACAGTACCTTTTTAAAAAGAGAGGTGAGAAGGAAAGAGCTTCTGTTTGTGGAAGAGCTGTACCCCTGAAAGCAATATAAAACTTTGTGTGAATATATTCATGAGGGATTTGAGTACCTGTTTACTGTATACAGAAGGTAAATAATAGATTAAATAGACTGTTTCCTTGCTTTCACTCTGAAAACCTTGAATGATGTATGTGACGCTAGTGTATTGTACTGTCTTGTATTTTCTGAGATTTGGTTGGCATGATTGAAGCATTCTAGTTAATTAGACTGGTTTTTTGAGCACAAAAGAGCTGTGAAATTGTAGCTGTTTTTTGGACGGTAGCTGTACATAAGCCACCAAATATAAATTATGCACAAATCCATTCTGTACTGCTGTGGGTCTTAAATATTGGATAAGCTTTTTATTACTTTTACATCACTAGTATCCTTTCACAGTTTTTTCATGTGTTCCATGTAATATTATTTTTTTCTGGTTGTTGTTCTAAGTTATTCTGATGACTTGTCACCTCCATGTGACTAGGGTCAAGAAACAGTAACTGAGAAATCTGTATGAAGGGAATACATCTTTTCTGATTTTGGTGTGTTGTGTTGTTACCTGTTACCACATCACTTTTAAAGATGCTTTGGAATTAAAGCTAATGCTGAGTTTCTGCTGATGTTATTTTGAAAGATGAATATTTTAAAGGATTCACAATGTAATAAGCATCTATCTAAATTACTGAGATCAAACAAATATAGAAATATGATGGCTGCGTCACCAGCATTCAACTAAGATGCCTCAAGTCAATATTATTGTAGATACCTAGTCTTAAATTTACTTTGGAGGGGTGGGGAGTGTGTGTGTGTGGAATATCATGCCACCAAAACTTCAGTGTATGTATATTTTAAAACAGTGGAATGTATTGGACCTGTATTGTAGTGTATTATTTTAGCTTTAACTCAGCATTACGTGGTTGCTGGCTATACTTTCTTGCTTAGTTTATGAACTGCAAACAGTGGAAAAGACTAATGATTAAGCTGCTATTTAAACAGAGTAATCTTTAGGTTTCATTGCCTCGTGTAATTAACAAATTCTGATTTATTTATTTTTTTAACAAAAGAAAAAAGGTAGACTGGGTGCATTTAGGAAATATTCTCCTTCTTGGTGGGTTTAAATTTCTATTTAGGAACAAGTGAGATAATCTTAATTTGGTTTTGCTTGAGTAAAAAAATGTTTTAAAAGCATTTTTATATTACCCAACCAATTTTTTGTCTGTTTTTTAGTCGGCTCTTATATGAAAAGCCTTTGGCTAATTAAGCATCTAAAATTGCACAAAATAAGCTGACATTTCAGTAGTCTTCTTTAACATTCAGGTCTTCTCTCTTTCTCCAATACGTAACAGGTCATTTTTATTGGCGGATAGTGGAGGATGATGGCAGGCAATAACCAGCTTTGCATTCGACGTTGGACCACCAAGAACGTGGCGAGGTGGCTGAAGGAAGAAGGCTTCTGTGAATATGTGGATGTTTTGTGCAATAGACACAGGCTAGATGGAATTACACTGCTGACACTCACAGAATATGACTTACGATCCCCTCCTTTGGAAATCAAAGTCCTGGGGGACATCAAAAGGCTCATGTTGTCCATACGCAAGCTGCAGAAGCAACATATTGATGTCCTAGAAGAGCTGGGTTACAACAGTGACAGTCACGTTGGCACAGTGTGCCCAAGTGTTGGCTCGCTACAGAGCACAGATTGGTTTTGTAACGGTGAAGTACCTCGGGACTATGATGGACCAATTACTGACTTGAATGGTGATCAGTATCAATATGCAAATGGCAAAAACAAACACTCTACGCGAAGACTGGACCCTGAGTATTGGAAGACAATTTTAAGTTGTGTGTACGTCTTCATCGTGTTTGGCTTTACATCATTCGTTATGGTTATAGTACATGAGCGAGTACCTGACATGCAAACATATCCACCTCTGCCAGACATATTTCTAGATAGGTAAGAAATTTTCTTTTAAAACCAAACAGTAACTTGATGCTTAAATATGGGCTGTCTTTTCTTCATTTGCAAAGTTTCGT
Organism: Limnodromus scolopaceus; assembly: GCA_028565335.1. Taxonomy (NCBI): domain Eukaryota; kingdom Metazoa; phylum Chordata; class Aves; order Charadriiformes; family Scolopacidae; genus Limnodromus; species Limnodromus scolopaceus. The sequence goes on along the minus strand of JAOXNO010000002.1, from coordinate 16,235,472 downwards.
GTGCTCTTGAAGATGACTCTGCAAAATAGTAGTTATAGTGTAGTAAACCCTTCTGCTAAGATTGAAATGCATATTGGGTAGATGCAGAGATTTAGTCTTCTCAGGGGCGAACAAATTGAGCTGTGGTGCTACCCAGTTTATACTTAATTCTGTACAATCACAACACAGGAATTAATTTGTCCATCCTCTCATTCTGGTAACAAGAGTGATGGTCAGCTGGTGTGGATATGAAATCCAGATGCTGCTTTGAAGCTTCATGTGCCATGATACAGTAAAAAATATTAATGAAGGAATTTTTTTATCTGCCAGTGAGCAAGGAAATTGAAAAGGAATAGCATTCATACTGTATTTTTGCTGTCTCCCCACTGTCAATTTGTTGATGTTGGTTTAGGGAAACTCTGATGTAGACTGAATAGACCAGCGTCTTTTTGGCCATAGAGTATCTGTACTAAAACACTGGTGTGACTTATGCAGTGCCTGCTCATTTTTTAAAAAAAAATACTCCAGGTAGAAAAGAGACACAATAGCAAAAGTGAAGTTCTAGTCATTGACTACAGATTTAATGGAGGATAAACACCCACTTTGAGGAAGCACACTTGTGCAATAGAGAACTTATTGCCTAGAGAGTTTTGAAGGACAAGATAAACAGTTCAGTCTTTGTGGTCTCCTTATTCCTGACAGTAATTTCCATTTTCATTAATGGTTTTCATGAAGTCAGTAGGAGTCTAATTATTTGAGTAAGTGTGCAGAATCCCCCATAAATTTAGCTATAACTCAGCAAGGATGGACCACATCCAGCAGAGCGGAAGGAGGGGAAAGAGAACGGGAGCTGTGACATTACTGGATTTTGTTCCCAGGGCACTACCGCGGTTTTCAGTGGTCAGGATGGGGAGCCAGAAAGCAACAGCTCATGGAACAATGCGAGGGGATTACTACAAAGCCAGCATTTGAGCAGCACTTTGCTACCCCTTTGCATCAGGGGCAACGCGAAACTATGAGGAGTAGCCTCTCTTGAAGTCTGTCAATCTGTACTTTGGTGAAACTGCAGAGTGGAAATTGTTACTGGTGCCATATGTGTGCAAGAAAGTTTTTAAATCTTTCGACAAGCAAGGCTAAAAGGGGGTTGCATACAGTGATTATCACTGAAACCTAACTTTGAAAACAATTTTTATTTTTCCTAACGCTTCTCTTTGCAGTTCTGTTTCATTACAAGTAGGATTTTAGGCTTTGCAGCATTTCATTAATTGTGTTGACATAGCATTCTTACAAGCACAAGCAGCATAATTAACATGATGCAAGTTTGTGTCAGAATGAAAAAGGTTGTTGGGAAACAATGGTGGAGGAGCACATCCTGTTAGTAAATGACACATGTGAATTAAGAGACTATACTAGAGATTTTCTTTGAATTAGTGAATTCTTTATCTGCTGAAAATACATGATTAAAAGGGAGATAATGTAATCAAAAATTAAGTCATTCAGTGTAATAAAACAATTTTTGTTTGTAGTTTAAACTATTGTCAGATTAATGCAAGTTAGTTTTGTAGTTAGAACTTTATATGCCTTTATTCTCAATGTTGAGACTAGAAAGAAAAATTAAACCTGTGTATTGTAAGTTAACTTTTTTGCTCCATCCCTTTTTTTTTTTTTTAGCGTCCCTAGGATACCATGGGCTTTTGCTATGACTGAAGTATGTGGCGTAATTCTTTGCTACATTTGGCTGTTGGTTCTTCTACTTCACAAACACAGGTACAAGAGATAAAATCCAAAGTAACTAGTACTTGTGATTCAGCGAAAGGGCTGTAACAAGAATTTATGATGATTGTTTAAGACTTTCCATTCAATAAGAGTCTTGTAAGCGTCTAGTATGTCCCTGTTAAAATGGATTAGGGAGGATTTAATCAAGAATGGTGACTTGTGAATCTTACAGAAGAGTTATGTGAATTTACTTTTCTAGCAGATTTATATGTAATTTCCTTCAGAACATATGTATTTCAGAGATTTGTCACTATATACTCTCATACTGTAAAAATTTTGAGTATAAGAAAATCCTACAAGAATGAAATTCCACAGGATGACTGAACCAGCTTGGCAGCTTGCTGTCACTGAAGGGTAGAACCCCCTTTTTTTGTGCGTGCGTATTTAAGTTAATTTTTTACCAGTTTGTTGGTTTTTATCTGTTTGCCAACAGAAGGTATGAGTGCCAAAGCTAGTACAAGTGTAGCTGCAGAAGAGTGCAGCTGTACCTTTTAGTGACTTGCTACAGTGTCTTACCATGTCACATGGAACCATACCTTTACAGTACTACTTTTTTTAAAAAAAAAAAAAAATATATATTTTACTGTGAAACTTGTGGCAATGATGAAGGGACTTAATGGGATTAAGTTGGGGTGAGGATAAATGTTTTTCATTGTAGCTTTCCTGATTTAAAAATACAATGTATTAGGATTCTTGCAATCAGGTCCTATGTGCTTTTCCCAGATCTATACTTCTGCGAAGACTGTGCAGCCTCATGGGGACAGTATTCTTATTACGTTGCATTACAATGTTTGTTACCTCACTCTCTGTGCCAGGCCAACACTTGCAGTGTACTGGAAAGGTAAAAACTTTAAATGCTTTACGTTATTTTTCCTGTTTCCTTTTTATTTTTTTTATTTTATTTTATTTAAGATACGTTTAAGATTATTGTGACCATAATGTTAGAAATGTGTTTGTAAGAACAGTGTTGTTTCTCCTGTTACCCTTCACTCCCCTTCATTAATTGCCAAGCATCCTTAGGGGTCTTAGAAGCACTTGATGCTTTGGAGAGGTGAAAATTACTTGGGGAAGGATGTACAGAATATTTCACAGCATAAACCGGGGAGAATACATCAGGGAAGTGTACGCTTAACATACTGACTTTATGAAGAAAGGCTGAAAGTGGAGTAATCACTTCTTTGTCTTATTGGATACACATTTTTTAAGAAATAAAAGAAAAAAAACCAAACCCCAACAACAAAACCCTGTTATTATTTCCCCCCTTCTAATAAGAGGTATTCCATAGAACATGGGATTCTATGGTTTTATCCTAACTTTTAGTTAGAAGAGGTTTGAGCTGAATATATTAAAAGCGTGACAATGACACACTGGGAGGTTGAATACGGCAGACTCTGTGTATAAATCACTTGCAATAAAATACTTGCTCTAAATTCCAGTATTCATCAGAGGTATGATGAATACAATTAGTAATTGTACTTACTAATGTGACTCACTGCCACAATAAAACCCAAAGATGTACTAACCTGCATTTTAATAAAAGACCCAACATGATAAATGGTATTAAACATACATAGTGCTATACAGCTAACTTTAGGGACCTACTGTCTGGGTAGTGGGGTTGGAACTTACTAACGATTAATGTTGCTGTCTTTTAGTTGTATGGCAATGTTTGGGCAAAACTCCAGCGGGCATTTGCAATATGGAGTGGTTTTGGAATGACTCTGACTGGAGTACATACGTGTGGAGATTATATGTTCAGTGGCCACACTGTCGTCCTGACCATGCTCAACTTCTTTGTCACAGAATGTAAGTACAGAGTGTCAATACTTAAATGTCCTTAAGTGTTAAGAATATGTACTGCTTGCTGTCAGTCAAGGGTGCGAGAGTGTAAATACTTAAATGTCCTTTAAGTATTGAGAATCTCTGCTGCTTGACCTCCTCAAAAAGTTCAGAGTGTAACATTAGAGCAAACAAATATAAATTCAGATTGCTGTGCTCTTCCTCAGGTTTGGGACGGTTCCCTTGCAGACAGGAAGGATGAATAGGGCACTTGGGAAAGAACACGAGCCAAGAAAATTAGAGAGGCTTCTAGCTTGCTACTGGGAGAACACGAGGGAAGATATTTATGGTTGTCTGGTCCAGCACCCTTCCCTAGGTATCTGCCACTGGCCCGTCAGGTGAAATACCAGGCGAGGTGGCTGTAAACTTAGTATCATCCATAAAGCCAAAATGCCAAACATCTTAATGAGTGAGAGTATATAAAACAATAGTACTCCTCTATAAATAAAAGCGTGAATTGATACATAATCTAGTAAGCCAATTAGAGTTCACCTATGATGGAATAATTGCAATAACAGAATAATGTATGCTTTATGACGTATTTCCCCTTACTACCTGGAAAAGGCAGAATTTTCACTAAAAGAAGTTGGTTGAACAAAGAATTCTGCTTTATGTGGTCCTAAACCATTTTAGGATGCTCTGTTAGTTCAGAAATGCATAATAACTGTATCCATAAATGAAGTCATGAAGTGATAGATGTTTATAACTTGTGTGGTTGTTTTCATTGGATTTATTGGATCTGTAGATGTAAACAAAAATTCCAAGTGAAGACAGTAACTTCCTCACATATTTGCGTGAAAAATCTGTATAAAAACTTGCAATGTCTAGGCTGGGATTTCATAATGATCCAGGTTTTTGAGACATTCAAGGTGAGTCCCTCTCTGTTTTCTCCTAGATACGCCAAGGAGCTGGAACTTCTTGCATACCTTATCCTGGGTCCTGAATCTCTTTGGAATCTTCTTCATTTTGGCTGCACATGAACATTATTCTATAGACGTCTTCATTGCCTTTTACATCACTACAAGACTCTTCCTGTATTACCACACGCTGGCTAATACCAGAGCCTATCAACAGAGCAGGAGGGCAAGAATCTGGTTTCCAATGTTTTCTTTTTTTGAATGCAACGTTAATGGTACTGTTCCCAATGAGTATTGCTGGCCCTTTTCAAAACCTACTATACTGAAAAGATTGATTGGCTGAAGAGTGTGGGGGTCAATTCAGATTTTTATGAAGTGTTATGACTAAGATCCTACAAGGCGAGCTGGGGGGGGAGCTTATTATATTGAGTATTATAAAATCAATACTCAATCAATCTCCTCCTCCTTGTCTTGTTTCTTAGATTCTTAGCCATATAATGGGGTTCCCGTACATCACAGGGATGTGTTTTGTTTTCTTGTTGCTTTGATAGAAAACAATGCAGGGACCGGTAAAGGCTGTCAGTGAACCATGGCTATGAACCAGAATATTGCTGCCCTTAGTAAGGTTCTGTGTGAATGTTTAAGTAACTGTAACCTCAAATATGTGCTTGTACCAAGTATAATATGCCTTTTACAGGTCCAAATAATCTCCGTTACCTGACATGCCAGCCTTTACATATACTGACTAAAAAATTAGAACTTTATGAGGATTTTATTTGAAAACGGTCATAAATGTGATTCTCAAACAAACTCTGTGTAGACTTAAGGATTGAGGAGTGCTGTGTCATAATGAGGAAAGCAGTATAGTTCCTTGCTAAAAGGGTCTCTTAACTGTTAAATAACAAGTCTTAAAGTATAATTGACAGTATAAATGGTCTGTGTACAGGTTGCCAAAAATGAGAGTCTGCCTTGTGGCTATGCAGTGATGATGATTTTTTAATGAGAGCTTATTTAGTCTAGTCTATCAGTTGTCTACATGGTTGTTCTAGCACTTGGAAGTTTTCCCTTTTGTGTTTAAATAAATGAGCTAAAGTAAATGCTACATCCAATGAAAGTAAAGTTAATTTAGCTTTAGTGAGTTTAAAGCCACAAAATAACTTTTCTGCGTGGTTTTTAATTGCTTTATACTCAATCCTGTGCATGCTTTTTAGGAGCAGCTCTTTAACATTGGAAAAACAGAACAGTTATCTGCATATATCTTACTGTCCCATAAATGGATGGGGAAAATGCATGTAGTGACTCTTTCAGGAAAAGTAATAATAGTGAGTGTTGGAAATAGTGCTCATATTGATGTATGTTTTAGCACTCTGGTGTCAACAATATGGTGAATGTCTCTGGATATATATATATACACAGTATATTTGTTTATATATATATATAAAACCACACAGAGTGTATGTTCTTCTAACAAACGTGAAAAGAGACTAGTTCTTAAATTAAGTTGCTCATTTACTACCCCCCCCCAAAAACCCCAAACTAACACTCTGAGTCCATAACTGCCGTTGGTGATCCCTTACGCACGCAGTGGTTTGTAAGGGGACAGTGCTAACATTGGCTGTAGAGGCTTGCAATTAGATTTATGCTAGTTGGAAACTGATAGGCAAAAGGTGAAAATCATAAAAAATGTTACAGACCTTTTAATTTGGTTACTGCAATTCCAGAATAGGTGGTGTGTGCAAAAGGTAGTGTAAGTCAGCCTCGGAAAGCCACTGGAAGCATTTCCAGCTTGGTACAAGCTGACTTAATGGCCACAACGTACTTATGTTTGCCTAGAAAATAATCCCTTTGGAATTTTGCAAGAGAGTTTTGTATTTGGAGGTTTGTACCCTTCTGTGGGCTACTCCTTGCTGCACCGTGTTCCTTTTATAAACCTGGATTGTACTAACTTGACTATCTTCCACTCTTAGCAGTATATTACTTTTGTAACTTAATTTAGCTCCTGTTCCACAGAGGAATTGTGCCTCTCGGAGTATCTCTGCCAACTGTATTGAGCACACATACGCTGTACTATTCTGCAGACTTTTATATTTGTAACATTCCAATTTTTAAGCAAAATTGCAAGTGTAATACTATATTGTTCAATCTGCCACAGCCCAATGGCTCTTCCCATCCGAACTGGGGGAGTATGCCTACACTTAAGGATAAAATTTTCTGAAAGATTTAAAGACTTCTCATTTGCTGTCCTTGCCTTTCTGATTTCAGAAAGGCAATTTGAACATTCCTCTTGAGACTTTATAATCAAAGAGCTCTATTTGTTAATTTATATTTGCCTTTGCAATGCACATACAGCTATGAATGCTGTTTTTTTTTTTTTTTTAAACTCTAGGAAAGCGTCTGTTCTCAGGATGGGCAGGTTCGTATTCCGGGTTGTAGCATGTGGAGAGGGATGCAATTAAACTTGCAAAGCTGTTGATTCTGAAGAGAACCATGTCAGTGTGAAATGGCATAGCTGTATCTAACCTGAAAAATTATTTTGCAACTTAGACATGCAGGAGAATTTTCAAGTACAGCCCAGTGTAACAATGTTTACATAAAGTAAAGCTATCATTTCAATACTTTTTTTTTTTAAATGAAGTTCATGTACTTTGAAACGTAAGGCTTCTCTCTTTGTTCTAATTTAATTTTTCAAATTCTGTTAAGTAAATCCGTGTTTTAAATCAGGATTGCCTATCAGTGTTTTTTAAAGGAAGCTTGTTCTTTTGTGCTGTTCCTCTTGATGCTAAATATCTGAGTCCAAGACAAATAATACACAAAGGTTGACTTTTGTGAGCATTGAAGTGAGTTAAAGCATTGTCAAGAAAATTGTCCTCTTCATTTGGGAAGTTAATTTTGTCCTTCTATAAACATGCAAGAAGAATGCTTGGAATTGATAGAAGACAAAAAAAAAATCTGATTTGACATGCAATAGAGCACAGATCAATCTGTAAAGCTGGTGATGTAAACTTTATTGTTAATTAGATGGAAACAGTTTGCAAGTAACTGACAGGCTTAAAATTCTGTACTTCCTTTTCAAAAAGTCAGTGTTTTAAGAGCATTTTGCTGCTTCTCTACGGCTAACAATCCTTTTTAAGTAAAGGCAGGAGAGAAGCGTTGGGCCTTGGATTTAATGCTGAACATGTTCAGGGTTGTCCTCCTCCCCTGTGTTCACACACCAGCCTTTCTGCTGTCCTTAAACTTCCTGCGTCTGTTTTGTGCAGAACAAAACCATTTTCTGTGGTCTGTGGGAGCGCACACGTAACCTGGATTCAGAGAAAGGAATGAGTTGTTGTACGACGTCAGCAAGTGTCCAGCAACCTTAGTGCACAAAGTAATCAAATAGAAAAGTCTTAACTGAATGACTCCGGGTATACAAAAGAAGGGGGAGGGTCACATTTTTTTGGTAGCTTAGCAAATCTGGTAATATTTGAGACTTGAGGATAGTCTTCAGCTCTTCCCTATTATCAGTTTTGGGATATGTGTGCACGTATCTGAAAGTGACAGACAGAGGCAATCTCTCCTCCTTTTTTTCCCCCCCCTTTTCTTTTTCCCCTTGTACCTTGTGACACAGCTTCTTAGAATAGCTTTCCTATGCTTTTTGCCTTTATTTTTTCCTCTCTGGAAGATCCCTTAAACTAGTGGTTTTATGACATTACACCTGCATACAGAAATTATACTTTCATAGATGGGTGTTTTAGCAAATTCTGATCACCCTGACAAAAGCTTTTGGAAGGATCTTTAAGGAAGGTTCCTCCAGCTGTTCCTGAATAACGATATAGAAAACTTCCGTATATGTTAATTAGCTTCATGTCCTCTGGCAAACAACACTTTAAAACAGTGTGTTGGTACAGAAATGTAGATAGGCCTGAAGTGTTTAAATGTCCAAGACTAGCAAGAATTGGCTCCTGGAAGTATACTGCTTGTGATGAAGCGAATGACATGCTTCACTTCAAGCAAATCACTAAATACTGACTTTAGTGAGGGTTACTGTTTTAGTTTGAGCGTTTCCTTGGATAAGGCCAAGAAGGTGCTGTGTGTGGTACATTCCTGTAGAATTTCAAAGAAATTACTACTTAACTGGTTCTGAGAGAATAAATCTGTAAAAAGAAAAAAAAAGGCATCAAGAGAAACTCTTGATAGTTACCTGCCATAAGAAGCAAGTCAGTGAAATGATTTGGAAAAAAAAAGTTATTTTTTGATGCAAGCGTGTTAAATAAGGTTATTTGGAAGTATTGAAACCCCTCAACGAGGACAAAAGCACAGGTTTCTATAGTCTTCTTTTCTGTATGGCTGTGTTACACGTAGTGCCAAAAAGAGTACTGGAGGGAGGGAGGGAAGTGCTGAACTCGGACAGCAGGACAAGTATTTTGCAATCTCCTTGCGTTTCTTTTTTAAGCAGTGCTTGCGTGCTTCAGAGCTACGTTTGTTCCTTATTCTTTAGCTAGTTTTTCTGATGTGCGGGAGCCCACTAGCTTTTCAAGCACCAAAACTATTGCAGAGCTGAGTCTTAACATTTGAAGAAATAGCAGATGTCTTAGAAAAAAAAAAAA
>JAOXNO010000002.1:16208332-16226335 GCA_028565335.1 Limnodromus scolopaceus | reverse complement strand
TTTTCAAGCACCAAAACTATTGCAGAGCTGAGTCTTAACATTTGAAGAAATAGCAGATGTCTTAGAAAAAAAAAAAAAGTAGTAGATATTGTGGACCTGAAGAATAAGAAAAGTAACCTATAACAACTATGATAGTAGTAGTTTCTACTGAAGAGAGAATTCTGGGGAGAATTTGTAGTAATCTACAGACAATATTGCTTTTTCTGGGTTTTTTGGATAATCTAGGATACTTCTATAAAAACTTAACCTGTAACTACAAAGCCCATCATAGTCTTGTCAAGACGGAAGTGTATCTGGCAGGAGTCCTAGCAGGGAACCAGCTTACCCTTGGAGTTATTTTGCATGCGTGGACTTTATCAGCCCAGGGTTAATTGGGAGGCCACTGATGATTCATACAGGTCACTATTGCTGATGTAACTTTGACATTGTCACTATTCTAATTGAAACAGTATTTCTGGGGGCGGGGGGGGGAAAGTCCTTTGGAGTGAGCCTGCTGATGTTGTCTTCATTACATGAAGAAAAGCAGCCCCTCACAACCCTTCCAACTCAATAGTATTGTGAACTCTGAACTTTCCGTTATAGCAGTTTCCTGCATATTTGCCGCTTGTATTGTAGGAAATTTAAAGTGAGTATTATGTACATAATTCAGTGACATGCACATTTTCAAAGCCAGTTTGTCATAGGTGTGTAATTCCTTAAGATGATAAATGTGGAGCACGATAACCCGCCCTGTTAGCCCCGTGACTGCGTAGTTAGAAAGACTAACTGTAACTTAGTTTTCCTCTTTCAATTCAGTTTTGTCAAATAGGAGAAATTTGTCAAATGTGAGAAACCACAAACTGCATTGTACATGGTACTTAACATAATAGGGATGTAGAAACATGACTTTTCACACTGAACAGTGACTTCAATTTTGTTCCAACAGAGAAAATAGTATTACCTAATGGTTAGAAGGTATGCCAGTGAAGTTTAAAGTGAGTACTGTAAATAAGTAAATATTGTTTTGATTCTAAACTCAGATTGAATTAATATATTGTTTTATATCTTTGTTGTATTAAAACATATTTAAAAGTACTAAAATAAAATATTTGAAAGATGACAAATGTTTGATTTACTTTATATGTAAAATGATGGCTAATTATCTCTGTTACTGTTGTGACCTTAATCCAGCTAAAACATTCTCCGATTAGTGTGACCCAGGTAAACTTAATGTACTGAACAGTTAGAAAGAATTTAATTTAGATACAGAATCCCAAATATATGAAGCCTTTCCTCAGTGTGATTTTTTTTTTTTAATTAGTTGTTGAAGACCATAAGGAAAAAGAAAAATGTGTGTAGCAATACATCTTTCTCAAAAAGAAAGTAAATAAAATTACAAGGAAGAAGGGGAAGTGAAAGCAATAGGATTGAGCGTACCAGTTGCAGAGTACTTACTGTGGCCTTTGGTCTAATATTCTGGGAGGCAGTGGGTTGTGTTCTCAGCAACTCAACACAAGTACGTGCTTTGTGCGTTGTAAATACAGATTGGGAAAACTTCCAGGGAAAATAACTGCCTGCTTCCCAGAATATGTTACAGTGCTGCTTAGAGATGTGAACTCTGAATGAAAAAAAATAAATAAAAAAATCTTTTCCTTGCACAATAACTTGCTCTTCTCTGTGTTATTCCTACAACCAGAAATAGTTGCTGCTGTCTGTCATGAAGAGAAAGAAACCAGAGTCTATGCAGATGGGCTTAAGTTTGGTGTTAAAATGCAGGTGAACCCCCCCTCACTAGCCTACACTCTTATTTGGTAGAATTTGAGGAGAATCAACTTCAGATTGTTCTTCTCAGACTGTTTTTGTTCAGATTTCTTTTCAAAACTCTTATAAGGAAATTAGGTACAGAACAGAAACAACTCCCCTGATTAAATTACCTTTATCTGCAAACCGTTTAATTATATCATTGCATTGCATTCTTCAGTGGACTTTGACTGCATGGAAGTAGTTTATTCCTACCTAATGAAATGTGCAGGTGCCAGTCTCTTACTAGTTATAATTCAAAATATAGATCCAATCTATATTTTGGATAAATTCTGGCCTTTCATAGAGCTGTCAAAGTAGTCCACAAATGCTGGGCATGTTTTCACAACTAACTTCAGAGTAACTGAAACGGATTTCTTAAAGCATAGGTGTGAGAGTAAGATTGGTGTTACGAGCTCTTCCTCTAGTATGGAACTCGGTAATGCTGACACAATAGAGCTGGCACGTACTACGTGAATCTGTTATAAATATGTGCATGTACCTCAGACTATTTCTGGAGAAATAACTGTTCTGGGTGATGTAGTAATCAAAGGTTACAGTTACGGTCTTAAGTCTGCTGCTATCTATGACTGGTTTGCTTTTTATTTCGGCACTGATCTGTGACAAATTCTGGTGAAATTACTGTCTCTCTCTGGGTTGCTGAACAGCTGCCAAATACTGAAATACAAATACTCGTGCTGTCGAAACTGTACTGAAGTTTGATACGAGGATAGGCACTCACCGGACCGTTCGTAGTAGTCATTTGACTTGTGCAAAATATTGACAGCCAATTCGGTAGCAGGTTTTCTTCTAGCGGTGTCCTTAGTTTCTCAGAAGGATCTTTTCAAGCTCTGATCTCTAGCGTACCGCAGCAAGAAAAATCAGTTTGAAAGGAGATAGGATATGCTTATTTTCAAAGAAGCGTCATTCAATTTAAATATAAAAACCAATTAATTTTTTTCCCCTCACTCTGCTAGATGAATTGCTCAAAACTGAGTCTGTGTCTCTTGATCAGTGGTAGATTCTCAAATGCTATAATTGGAGGCAATAGCCCTGAAAGGAAAGGGGCAGAGGGGAAGAGGAGACGGCAGTGGGCAACAGGTTTGCTATTCTTACTGCAGCACTGAAGCTGGCTCTCCAGTAAATGTAGGGAAAAGCAATTCATTTCGCAAATACTGTGAAGGAGAGTGGAGAATGAAGCTCGGAGGGGGATTACTGAAAAAATGTCCTAGAGGTGACTGTGTCCATGAAGGAATTTCTCTGCAGTAGGAATGGAAGCACCGAAAGGGGCTGATAAAACTGTAACGTGCAATTTTGATGGCTTATGTAGATTCGTTACACGTCTCATCACAAAGGGCCCATCCAGATCTCAAGGTTTTGGATTCAAATTACTTCATGATGCTATGGTTTTGTGGGTTGGGTTTCTTTTTTTTTGGTAAAGCTAAGAAGTTAAGACTTCTGTATCCTAATGGTACTTCTTAAAATATTTTTGGCTTGTTTTTTATTTAATATGGGGGTTTGACTTGTAATAGTGAATATGTACAGAACAATAACCTGATATGGCTCTTGTTTACACATGCATAAAAACCATTGTACATCACAAAAACTGTTTTCTGCCAGAAATAAGGTGAGTGATGTTCTCCCCATCCTCCTGTGCTCCAAGGCGAGCACAAGCTCAGTGTTATGGTGGGGGGAAGCAGAGGAAGAGGAGGAGGAGGAGCAGGGTGATGGTGGTGCTGTGCTACAGGAGGCCTCCAGAATCCTTTGCACGAAGTGGCAGTTTGACCTAGAAACAAGAGCCAAAGTTACGGGGAGAGAAGGCAATAAAAACATAAAGCACTTGCTCCAGCTTCTGTAAAACCGCAAATGTTACCTTGCACCGGATCTGGCTCAGGCCAAACTAAATTGTCATCGATGCCCAAATTACACCGGGATCCTTGCAGCCCTTGTGTTGCTTCCCAGTAGCTTTCAGTGGACCCCAGCAAGCTCTGCCTTCTCTTGCACGACCCTGCCTCGGCTCTGGGGGATGTCACCCCGGTTAACCGTGCCCCGATGGTGGCTTGGCAAAGAGAGGTCCCCCTGCTCCCCACCCCAGGACAAAACCACAGGGCGAGCTGCTTGCCGATACCTCTTTTCTGAAGAGGAAAGCAAACAGAGTTTGTTAGCCAAATGCTTTCCTGAGAGTGCCAAAAAAAGTGACTCAGCCCGTCAGGAACAGAGGGCGGTGGCGTACCCAGCCGAAGGCTCTACCTCCCTTTCTGTCCTGCCCACTAAAAATAGTCCCCCTGGCTCATGCCGAGGGTTGTAACAGCCCCTTATGTGACAGTCGCAAGCCGTCAATCATGGGGCTGGAAATACCTAGAGAAGTGTTTGCTCTACCACGGGCTGCATTGAGTAAGCGGGAGGAGGCAGCAGAGGAGGAGGGAGAGCGGTTCGCCATGGGCTCTGCTGGCTGGAGGCCTCTGGCCCTTCCCGAGAGGACTCCTTCACAGCGATGGTCTTTAACAAAGGTGGTCTTCTGTTGAGTTGTCTTGGTTTCCTCTGAACCGGGCTGTTTCTGCAAGCTGTGGGTTGCAGTGGTTGAAAACCAGAGCTTTGGCAGAAGGCTGGTGTCTGCTTCGGGCCAGCTGGCAACACGAAAGCCCGTGGGGGTGCCATCTCTGTCCCAGCGCTGCTCTGGGCTGGGATTGCCAAAGCGGGGGTGGGCTGGTGTGATGGCCATGCTGCTCCCATCCATGTGCTGTGCACACTGGCTGGGAGAGGATTTGGGCTCACATGCCAGAATTAACTTATTTTATTCCAGGAACAGCTGCCCACAAGGCAGAGTTACACCAGCAGCTAAATCCATAGTCGGGCTCCTACTTGGGCACTCTCCCTGCCATGTCCAAATGCACCAGAGGTAAATTCAAACCTGTACAAGCCAGCGTGGTTGATGGGTGGTTCACAACTCGTGTTGTTTCTCACTTGGGTTTCTCAGTGGGGATACAGACTCTATCATCTGATGGCCGTTGATTTGCCCTTGATTTTCCACATATTATTTATAGGGACAATTTCCCCCTCCTCTTTTCCTGCGGCGTGGGGGAACTGGCAAGGAATGACAGAGGAGCCCAGTTCACGGCAGCACAGAAGAAGTCGGGTTCCTTCCTGCCAGCACACGGTGTGGCGAGCACGTTTCCGTGAGAAGATGGTAGCCTGAGCTTACCTTTGGCTACCTGGTGTACGTATTCACATCCCATCTAGGTGTTCAAAGTTCAATGCCAACTAATCCAATACTAATAAAGGCTACCACAGCCAATGCAGGAAGAGTTTACACCGAGAGTTGCACAAAGACCAAGAAACACTAAGGAAACTGGCTCAGCTCTTTGACTTGATCTTAAGAAATCCCCCACATAAGTCTAAATGCACATATATTTTTCAATATCCTTCTTTGTTTCAGCTCTTAAGTGGAAGCAATTGTTCCCAGTGTCCAGATGTGTAAAATGAGGAATTTAAACCCAACTTGATCCTGAGGCAGCAGGTGGTTGGGATGCAGATTCCTGGTATCCCAAACTCCAATCTAACAGTGGAAGAGCCATGAGTTCATCCTGAGACAGGTAAGAAAGGTGCTGGCTTAGTAAGGAGGCTGTCTTACCTCCCTTCGTAAGAAACGAGGGAGCTTAATGAGAGCACACTGACAGACAAATAATCTCATCAGTGTTCTGAAAGCATTTATCAGAAGGAGAAAAAAGGTAGTTTGGGTTCCTTAATCTATCTGGCTTTCTTAAATATTTAGTCTTAATGTTGAATGAAATATGGTGTTCTTGAAAAGTTTTCTCCTTTTTAGGTTACTGAGAGGAATTTAGTTTTATCTAAGGATTTCTGTATGTTAACGTTCCCAAATGCAAGAAAGAAAGGGCTGAAGTTGCCTTGGATTCACATCCATATTTTCTTGACTTCTTTTCCTCCTTTTTCCTCCTCGGCCACAGAAGTCTTAAAAATCTTGTGCTGTATTATCTGTCTCCTAATCATCATCCCTCTGATACCGTCTTGCCAGATCTCTGCTAGGCATCAACTAACTTGTCAGCTGGCTACAAACACAGGCAGGGTAACCAAGGGCTAACACCCTGTTTAGATACAGAAACCAAAGATGTGGTGAGGCTGACAAGACTGCTCGAGTCTTCCAGGATGGACCTGTGGGGGAATCTCAAGGCAATAAACTCTGGATCGTGCTTAGGCTGAAGATCCCTCCTGGCACAAGTCTTACAACCTGCAACATCCTTTTTGCTGCTTGAGTACAGGCCAAAGGTGAAAGATTTTTGGAAGGCCTTTTCTTCTGCCAGAAGTGATTAATGAAAAGCAGGCGGCCAGCAGATCGGAATAACAGCTGGAGTGCCAGGATCCTGCCAAAAGAAGTGTGCTTGTGCATTAAGATTACTGCACACTGGCTTTTGTCACTTGAACATCTATATCCCGCTCTGAGGATTTCAAAGCACATTTGAAATTCATCCTCCTGGAAAATGAAAGCCCAGAAGTAGTCCCAGGCATGCCAAAAATTGCAATGGGCTTAATCAGACAAACTTATTATACTGCATCTGGCTTCTTGGATAGCTTATATAAAACAGCGAGAGTGTCTTCAAATCACAGTCTCCTATCTATAATTTCCCTGAGCAGTAAGAAATCAGGCCTGCAGTCAAAGAAAATAAACATGCTGCTGGTAAAACTGGCTGTTTGTGCCTGCAGTGAACAGCTGAGCAAAACTGCAAGGAAAAGAAAAAGAGAAAAACAACGTGTACGCAATCGTTCTTGATCCCACGCATCTAGCAGTCTGCATAAAGCAGCTCGCAAAAACCTTGAGAGCTGCTGGCAGCGCCAGCGGCAGGGACAGGGAGAAGGCAAGGCTGTGGGTTGGTTGGTATGTTGTGGATGTACTGCAGAGGACAGGCAGGGAGGCAGATGCATCAGAAGCCATCCCCAGCAGCATCACTCCAACACTGCTCCAGCTGCAGCCTGTGTCGGAAGAAAGCTGCCGACTGGATTGAAAATGGTGCTGGAAGCATGAAAGCCTGGAGACAGAACGTATCCCTCTCGGGAAGGACCACAGCTTGGCAGAGATCCCCCAGGCCAGGGTGCAGTTGCACGCAATATGACCCACCCTCTCTTTGGCACTTAGTGCAGTTAATCTTATGCTGTGGTACTGAACAAATACTGCCAGCCATATAATGGCACAAAGTTCAGGAGTCCATCGTGTTACTGAGTCAGTCGTCCTGGATGGCATTGGTGGGTACACAGCCCAAAACTGTGGTCTTATTAATGCAAGAGTTGTCTTTATTTTAGAATTTTTGGTTTGAGTTTTGTTATTGCCTTTTCCCAACCTGCGACATTATCAAAAAGCTTGGATTTCACACGGTTTGACTTTCAAAGGGCAGACCATTCTGCCCTTCCTGGCTTAAAAAAGTTTGAAAAAATCACAAACTTCTTGTTGGATGGAGTTCGCATTTCCAAAGTGTAGATGTTTCCATTGCCAGGTGCTGGGTGAGTTTTCAGTGATGGCATAACCCTGGATGATGGTGTCATCAAGCTGAGACATGTTCGGGTGCTGCTTGATGGACCGATTTCCTGTGGCCAAAGAGAAGAGAGATCTCTGTGTACAAGCATCTTACAATATTTGTCGCTCTGGAACTTCTTTTTTAGTGTGGTGCATAATAAATCTTATATGATTATCTTCTGATCTCATTACAGCTTTCTCCTATGAATATCTAATCTTGGTGGATGAACCTAACACGTTGAAGGATGACTTTTAGGTACCTACTGATCTGATAATACTGGAAACACAGGATTGCAAACGGCAGCCATCAGACTTCCTGCTAAATCTCTGTTACTGCTATTATTTGCAACCTTGATGCAGCATATTTTTTTTTTCTTTTTTAAATCTCTGAAGGAATGATTATATCCCATTTGTAGGCATATATCTAGGTTATTCTAATTAGCAGCTTTCTATTTAATTCATAAAAAGCTTTAAATTTTAACCCTATTACCAGGGGAAATAGAGAGAGACTGTATTGATGAAGAAAGGACCACAAATCAAGCCTGACACAGAACTATAATTATTCTGGCTTGGTTGAGTCTCCAAGGCTGTCTTCAGTAAGAATTGAAGTGTTGAAGTAAAAGAAGAGAAAATTTTAAAAATCTTTTCCCCAGGGATACCTGGGGTGGGGTAACTTAAAGCAGTTTGGCACATGGGACTGAAAAAAAAAAATACATGTGAGAAGCCAGATTTAGTGCAAATACGCAAGAGAAAGGAAAGCTTCTGGTTTTGTAAACTTCTGAAGTGCATAAAGTCGGATATCTAGTAACTGAAGCATCAAACATATTTTTACTTCTCATTTTCATGGGTCCTGTCGGACAAAAGTGTGTGGATTCCTTTTAGCCCTCTGTGAAGGAGAGCCTTGGCCACAGCGCAGGGCTGCGATACCCCAACCTCAGTGCTGCTCAGGCAGCATTACCAAGCTGTTGACATTCGCCTTTACAATATATTTGTAGAGAAGCAGTATAAACCAGTATGGTTTAAAATACATTCCAATAATTTTCTAAAATATGGGAAGTTATGTCAGTGAAAATATTCGACTTGTTTCAAGACCATTATTTTTACTAGATGAATTAAATTAAAATATGTCTTGTGTACATAAGTTTTAATCAAAACGCAGCTGGAAATGTGGAGTTTAAATGTATATTAAAATATATTGAATTGAATTGTAATTCTACATTATATTCTTTTTTTTAAGGTTATATTTTCTGCTTGAGTCATGTAACTAAAGTGGAAGCCTGGAGACCTTCCTCCTGGGTCTGAAAACATCCTTCTAGAAAACTTATCTCTACATGACACAGATGGAGCAAGGGCTCACTTCTCTCTCTGAAAGGACTCCCTCCCTGTGATCAATGAACCACAAGCTGTTTCTCTATATACGTCCTGGCTAGTCTCTTAATGTTTATGTCTTCCTTCATCTGTTGCTGGGTTAATTGAACCGCTGGCCTGTGTCCTGCTGCGAATACCCATCAAGTGACAGAGGGTCTGTTTGGTTGCCAGTCTTCAGTGATGTTATTTTTAAGAAATAAGCATTTTGTGGGTCATTACTTGCAGGTCTTTGTTCTGAAGCTTCATCTTTGCTTCCAGTTGCAACTGACACTGATGTAGGGAGTAGCATTGAATTTTTCTACAACCTGCACCCCTGAGCTCACCTGCAAACACCCATTTTGCCCAACACAGGCTTTTCCAGTCTCTGTATAACAATGTATCTGCAAGCCAGATATTTTTAGCACTGAGTTCTCCTACTTAGTTTTAAGTCACATGTGATTTGGCTAATGCAAGATAACTTTTTGAAACAAAGTTTAATGCCCGTTTAGCCTTCCAGGCCACACCAGCAATAACACTGTGGTCAAGTTTTTTTGATATTTTCTGAGGTGAATATATACTGTCTAGGCTACTTTTGAAAACACATTTATATATAGACACCCATATAAAAACTACTTCCTGTTCCTTCATGAAATTTGAAAGATTGGCGCTTTTTTAATCTTACAAGGTACTAAGCTTTATGCTCTTTTTTCATAGCCACTTACATGATAAAATTGCCTTTTTTCTGGGTGCTTGGGCAAAGCCTATGAGAAGCATACACTGAGTAAATTTCAATTTTCACTTTATGCCTGTGAATATTTAACCCAAAGTTGCACCCATGTGCCTATTTAAACCAAAGCATCGGGTGTAAAAGATGGGGTCCTCTATTTTGGTAAAATCCTTTAAGATGTTACTCTTACTTTCTTGTTTTACTGCATTGGAATTGCAGTGAATATGAGGGGGGATGGCAACAGGATCAGCCTTCATGTGTCGTGTGCTTATGCATGTCCAGATGATCCACGTTATCTTACCGCCACAGGGACACCATGGCTTCTCTCTACTCCCAGCTCAGGGTGATGGAGCTCTTTGGGGCTCTCATAAAGCACCATGTGTGTATGTCCATCCTCTGCTACGCTTGAAGCCTTGGATGATGACCTAAAATACACCTTAGCGCCTCTTTATTCTACAAATTGCTCAGCATTTGTGTTATAAACACTGGAGACACATTTTGGAACAGACATGCCGCAGAGCGAGACAAACGTCTCTCCAAACTGTACTGCAGGAGAAATTTTTTCAATGCCTGAATTCTAAGGATGCGGTGAATGTGTTCTCAGGGTGTGAAATTGCTACACCTAGACACATCTTCCTTCCAAATAGAAAGGAAAGGGAACAGGTGAGAAGTTCCCTAGTTTCATTTAGGATGCTGCATTTCTGGTGATGGCTTGGTTGTACAGAAATAATAATGCCTCTTTAGATTGTAATAGGCCACATTTACGGTACCTATTTTGTCACTTTTAAAGGTGGAGGATTTTTGTTTCTGCATGCTTTTAAGCAGCATCTTACCTATCTTTCTACTATGTGCTCTGCTAGTTTTACACCTGGGTGTGCGAGTATTTCAATGTGACATCAAAAAGAAAGTGATAGTTATGTAACGGATGGAAAGCAGGACAAGTTTTTTTTTCAACATTCACTTTGTGCTGGGCTTTACAAAGGAGGTCAATATCATTACTCCCTTTATGCAGAAGGGCAAAGAGTCTTAAATAAAAATTAAATTAGTTGCTGCAGGTAAATCTGCAATAACCCCCCAGTTTCTTCATCCTTGTCAACAGACACCTTTGCCCTTGTTCCTGGCGGATTTTCATTATCCCCTTGTGTTAGTATTTGCTTGTGCTTCTGCCTTGCCCTTGCCCTTGCTCTCTGTCTGTCTTGTTTCTATACTCTTTTCTATTCTTTGCTCCTCTGCATAGGAGGTATTTGGGGTTCTCACGCTCCAGTCCTAGGTACCTGTAGGGACTTCCCATTCTGCTCAGAATCCCAGCCAGGTTTACAGTAGCCATACAATCGTATAAGAAATCTCATCCTACTTCTTCAGCTGTGGGATGAAGTATGCACAGTTGCTCCTGGGAGATGGGGTAGACCAATTACATTAAGTGCAGAGATTACTCATGCTCCATCAATACACCCTTTGGAGAAATCAATTGCCAAATCGTACCACGGGAGATCCTTCTGAAGTTTATAGATTGAATGGGTGAGTTTTACCAGACAGCAAAAGGGCAGTCATTCCATGTGAAGTTTGAAACACCTGTTTCCACATGAAAAGCAAGGAGCCTTCTCAATTAAATCATAATTATTTCAATTGAGTGAACAGCATTTTTCCCTTATAAAACATTGAATATTTTAATAAAAAATTTTGAAAAAACATTCAGGCTGACACAAATTTCTGGACTAGAACCTTCACTCTGAGTAAATAAAAAGGAGTCAATGAAACCATATATTACTAAAATATGACATTTTGCTGGGAGTCATTAGGCAAACTTAATTATAATAATCACTATCCTCAGCTCTGCTGCACTGAGATCTGCACTGAGCACCTGGCAACTAACTAGAACATGACCATACACATATATAGTCAAATTTCTGTGAAAGAGGAAAAATCTGCCATGGAGACCGAGTAGATTACACCACAGGTCTTTCTTCTTTGTGTCCTGATATCCTGTATTCGGATGAAAATGCAAACCCTTGAAGGACTGGAGAATTCACATCTGTTCACTTTGCACATGCCCATGCCACGTGAGGGTGTGCTCTGCACAGTTTTCCGAGGAAATCATGCAGGAGGAATAGGTAACTCATTCACTACTTTTGTATTTGTTAGCACAAGAGCTGGTAAAATAGATCTGTAGATAAATCACTTCTCGTGATTTGTCCTATCAAGATAAGCCTCTCCTCCCAGATAACCAGCTGTGTCAGATTGCTCTGGAGAAACTCTAGCTGTTCACAGATCAACCGGGTTTAGGTCAACTCTGTCCGTGTTGCCTGTTTTCCCACGGGACGTGCTGCCAGATGGTGCGGGCGCTGCCGACGAGCTCTCGGTGTAATACAGGATGCCAGTTTGCTTTTGCAGAAAACCCTCTCCCTCTTATTTTTCTCCTTCCCCGCCCTCCCCTCGGCCCCTCCAGCCCCTGTCTGTTTGTGAAACTCTGGGCTCTATCTCAGCATTTCTGAGATAGAAACTCTGGGCTCAGTCAGCCGGGAAAGCCTGCCCTCCACTGCCTGCGCTCCTGAAAGGCAGCAGCCAGGGAATTCATTGTTCAGCAAAGTGTCTTGACTGCTGGGGCTGAAGAAAAAGACGTGTACAGCAGCCACTGTATTCCTGAGTGCCACCCCACGCTCTATAAGGGTGGGGGATGGCTGGTCCCAGCTCACTCAGGGGTCACTGGCATCGAATCCACCCACTGCAGCCAAACGGTGGACCCAGAACCAAAAAGTGACTGGCGTGGCACAGTGCGGGGACCTGCTGACCAGCTCAGCCTCATCCCGTCGCTCAGCACCACCAGCCTACCCCGGCCACGTCTGCTTCCAGAAATCTGCTGTTTTCCCCTTGTTTAAAGACCCACGTCCCACAGCGTGGCCCTACCCCGAGCTGACCTGCCTTACCCACCCAGAGGGACTGGTGGCATTCGGCCTCTGGGAGCCAAGGCACGGACCTGTGCCAGACCTCAGCCAGCCTGTCCCTGGCTACAGCTTCCTCGAAGTCCGAGGCCATTTGGGGCAGGAGCTCAGGTTTCAGCAGCCTGAAACCCCTGCAGCTTGGCTGCTCCAAATGGCCTCCCATCGCCCGCTGAGCTTGTAAAGCCTGCGACAAACCGGCACCCTAGAAAGAGAGGGGACCCTAAGAAAGACTTCAGGGAGAAATTGATTGAAGTGGAAGTTGGAATGACAGTAAATGTTGTCAAGAATTTTACATTGTTTATTTGTTGAAGAAAACAACTTAGTCCCTCAAAAATGAAACGGCCAATAACATGTGCTGTTACTGTAGAGATGCTCTCAGGTTTTGAGCTGCACATCCAGAGCAGTTTACAGTAAAGACCACCACCAGAATACTCTCAGCATAATAAGAACACCCTATAAATAATATAAAAGGTTGTGATGCCAGGGAAGCCCATTTTTTTTCTCAGAGAAGGATTTGTTTGGGGGAAAACTGTTGTCCATTCCCCCTCCCCAAGCCCCCCGTTAGGACTTCTGAACAGAGTTCATAACATGCAATGGCTTGGGCACAGCGCTCCGGGGGTTCCTCTTCCCCTCCAACAAGGTTCAGCTTTGCTTTATTCCTCCCCCCCCCATCTTCACAGTGTTATTTACAGAATTTAGGCTTAACCCTGTAGTAGCTTCAGTGAGAGACAAGGCCATAAAAACATTGTTCAGCCTCTTGTGCACCTGTGTCCCTCACCGGGTCAAGCTTTACAGCAAGAGCAGCAATCAGTTTCATGGAGGCAACCAAATAGTTTTCAGCAAGGTGAGTAGATTCTTGGGGGTCTGCTGATCTGCGATGCAATTTCTTCGGCGTAAAATGCACTGAGTTTTCTGAGACGTGTAATCCTCATTCAACTTCTTATGAAAAACTTGAGCTAATGGAAAAAATTGTAACCTCTAAAACTGAGTGCTATGCATCCACCTGACACAGTAACTGCTACAGTGTGCACCACGAGCACAAATGTCAGCAACGTGGCAGAAAAGAGGCGTCATTCTCATATTTACTTCAGCTGACAATTGTCGCACCAATCACTCAAACCTATTGCTCCAGGTAAGTGACTTAGGAACACTGGGTATATCTCTGAGTTTCTCAGTGAGTTTTTGCATGAATGGTTGTGTTTTGCTTACAAATCAGCATTTGATTACTTGATTGCCCCTCCCTTCCCAGAAGGTATCTCCTCCAAGGAATGAAGCCCATTAATTTACTTATTTCAGGGTGCCGGGAAAACTAACAGAGATCAGTAGATCAGGTAGTAGTTAGTTAGCTTTGTTAAAAAGTTGCTTGTTCCTTGAGCTACTGAGGATAAAAAAAAAATAATCCTGAGGCAGTAGAAATGGCAACAGAAAGAAAAATGAAGGAAGAGAGTTTATGCTCAACCAAAGATAAATCCAAAAGAAGGAATAAGTACCAGCTCTTCTGCATAGGTTGGTTTTCATTTCAGTTTCTCCTTGCTCTCTAGCAGAACATTTTCCACACTCTTCCTACCGTTTATTTGGAATAGGGTGCATTAACATTGAACATGTAACTAGAAGAGTGTGCAGTGTCTCCAGAGGCCACCACAAGGACTGGATTTTTAGTTTGCTCTGGCTGTAGAGCTATGGGCAATCAGCTTTCGTTAGCTGTGTAGCTGTAAGGCACTTTGTGCCTCCATTAGCCTTACTGGGGCCTGCAAACAAGTTGGTTCCCTTGTTGGCTTTCTGAAATTTGCTTTTTGTTAGCCTTCTCAGCTCTAAAATTGCAGACTAATATTCACTGGTGTTCCTCTGAGCTAAGGGATTATCTGCATATGTATCTGTATCAGATGGTTTAAATGCATTGCTTCTGTGTGACCCTGTTAAGTGTGTCTTAGAATCGGGTTTAAGTTAAACTTCCTCCTGATTATTTAAGCTAGATTGAGAGACAGCTACTTAAAACTACTCAGGGGAAAAAAATTAAAAGGCATTCAGCCTGTCAGTCTGAAGGATCCTGGCAGTATGGGCCTCTTCTGGTTGCTCTCTTAGGGCTTCCAGGTGCCTGGTTTGCATAAGGGCAGTTGTATGGTATTGAACAAAAGGTGTAGGTAGCATAATATTCCTGCCTATAAAATGATAAATTAAGCAATGATTTAGGCAGCATGTGCCTTAGAAAAAAGGGCATAAGAACAGGGTAAGCTTAAACGATACCTCCATTTGTAGCTCATGGATTTTTGTGACGCCAAAGAGCCATGTGTAATGGTTGACTGGATTAGTAATTAATAATCCTTACTGGATTTCTCTTCCACAAACCTGTCTAGTTTTCCCTGGAGCCCATATAAACATTTAGCTTCTTGTGACAGGTAATTCCACTGAATGGCACTCCTTTGGTGGAAAAAACCCATTGCTTTGCTTGTTCTGAACTCGTTTCCTGCTGGCTTCAACTATTTTCCACCCTTTCCCTGGTGGTTATACATTCATAGGCTCTGCTACGTCCCTTAGGTCAACTGGTTTCAGAATGAGGAGTCCTAATTTACTCAGTTGTTTATTGCTAGACTTCCACTAAGGTTTTTTTCTCCACTGAATCTTTAACTTAAAGTCCTGCATCTGGAGGAGAGAGCAAACAATGATTTCAGGCTTGTGCTAGAAGTGAACGTAAACTTATCTAAGCTGTTTGATGGACACTGACATGCACTGTAGCCACTTGCTCTCTTGTTGGTCACATACGTTACTTAAGTAATTGTGATTATAATATATGGAGAGATAAGCAGACTTTGTGTTCAAATGGCACATCCTTGTAACAAACTTATGTAATGATGTGGGGTTGTTTTTCTTTTTTTTTTCCCCAAGTGGAGCCAGTAAACCATATGCCTCAGTGATGTCAGTTATGCATACGCACGGCTGCGTTCATAAGAATTGGTAACAGTTAAACTGCGAGTGGCACAAAACCCGGAAGCTGCTCAGTTTCAATGGAAAACCAGCTCATTTAGGGTGCGCGCACCTGCACAGGAGGTGTGTGCTCCGAATGGTGTGAGGAGAGCACTGAGAAGAAAGGGCCAGGATAATTTAGCTGGGTTGCTGTTGCCAGCCTGAAGGTGTGCCTTTCCCTAGCAGTTACGCTGTGAGAAATTAGGAAGGGTCATATGAGCGAGGAGCGGGGAGAGTGAAACACACTGCAGGCAGAGGCTGTCGCTCCGGAAGCCTGGAACGTTAGTGCAGTGGAATTTTTGTGCTGCTCTCTGTCTCTGATTGTGTCTCTGCTTTGTCTCACAAAGAAAGTGATTCATTGCGTTTCTTGCTCAGGGTGGGGCAGTAATTACTTTCCTGGATTGCTAAAAATAAAGCTGAACCATGACTAAATTATTAAAAATTGTTTAAAAACAAAAAAAAGGCAAAAAGCTGATGTCTCATGTAAGTAACTGAACTTTCATTCAGAATGGATTTATACTATAGGTATGAATAATAAATGCATGTCTTTAAATAATGAACTTGCGCCACAATCTATTTTTACTTAATCAGACCTCGATCCACTCCTAATGTATGTTCCTGCGCACAAGAAGATACGCTAGTGTTCTTTTCCTACTGCTATTTATTCCCTCAGCATGTGGTTTTTCCTTCTTGATTCATCAATACATACCCCTCTGTGGAATGCCAAAATGTCTTATTTAAAAATATCAAAATGAAATGTACTAACCTGTTGGGTCTTCTGACGTTGAAGTATTGGACTTATATAAAGAAAAAAAAAGGCTGTTGCTTATCTTTTGATATAACTAGCAGGTGCTGACCGGCATTATGTTGGGCTTTGCTGCTAATCTGCTCTCTTTTTAATAACCTGGAAAATTGCTGTTATACCACGTGTTCTGGTAAATTGGTAGTGTTGGGTGATAACATATATGTTATTTTTCATGCTATGCAAATAATAATTTGTATTTGTAAATCATTTTCACTTTCTTGATTATGACAGGATCAAAATTCCCCCAAGTGAGCAGGGGAGAGCTATGAATTCCAGAAATGCCTGTCCTGCAGTTGCTCGGCCTGGCGATGGTCTGCACCGGTGACTCAGTGATTCCTGCTGCAGAGCTGTGCAGTGGCTGCTGCAGAACGGCGTCTGACTCTTTTTCTCCAAGAGAAATTCTTAGTCATGATCAGGACAGCGCTATCATCTAAGAAAGCTTTCTGAGGGTTATTGCTTCTTCTGACCTGGGATACGCGGTCTTCTGTTGCAGGCCGTGTGGGGGTCTTCTGGGGGGAGGTGACTGGAGCTTGGGCAATTTGCGGCTGTGGCACTTGTCTGAAAGAGGGAGCAGACCTCGTTAGATGGAGTACAAGCTGTCAGAATAGCCATGCAACAGCCACGTTAATGGATGTTGCTGTGTCTGTGGGTTTTGGGGCAGCAACAGGAGCATTTACGTGAAGCGTAATGTGTTCAAAGAGCTGTGGGGAGTGGGAGAGCAAAGGCCACATCCCTGCAGAGGGGTCATCGCTCTGCAAGGGCTGGCCATTGCGGGGAAGGGGCCTTGGGGGCTGTGAGGAGCCAGGACAGCCTCCGACACACGGTCTCCGGGCAAACACCACCGGAGCCACCTCAGCCGGCTGCGGAGCTGGTCGCAGACGGCTGTCCCTCGGTGAAGGACTTCACCAGCCAGTGCTCCAAGGCCGGGGTGGAAGGATGACAAGCAGTTTCTGGGGAAGGGCAATGGCCCTGGGCACGGACCCTCCCGTGAGCGCTGCCGAGAGCCGCACCTCGGCCTCCCCTCCCCACATGGGGGACCATGTCTATTTACTTAAACCCTTCTAAGCAGAAATGCTCCTCGAGGGTGGCCGCCACAGCCCCGCTGTGCCGCCGATGCCCGCGGCGGCCTCTGCCCCCCCATCCCCCGGGGCGGCGCTGAGTTCCTCGGCCCTTTCTATCCCCCCCCAGCTCCGCTGCCCCGGCGGGACGGCACCCCAAAGCCGCCACAACCCAACCAGCCTCTCCCTTCGCACCGCCTCAAGGCCGGGCGACGTCCCGCCCCGCGGCCACCGTTACCGGCCCCGCCCGCCACCGCAGGCCCCGCCCTTCCGAAGGACCCCTTCCGTCACCGGGGCTGCCCCGCCGAGCGCCTGCCGGCTCGCGGCGCGCGCCCCCCCAACACCGGCTTCTCGCTCGCGGGTGCGGCGTCTCGCGCCGCCCCGCGACTCTCGGCTCGTTGGCGGCGGCGTCTCCCCGCCGGCCAGCCGGACGGCGGCGCGGTGGCCGCCCTCCTCGGTGAGGTCGCCGTTCTCCACCAGCGCCGCATCCGCCAGGCCGTGCGCCCGCATCGCCGTCTCGAAGCCCCGGCGACGCAGCGCACCGACCGCACCCCGGCCGGTGATGTGCGCGATGCGCCGGTGGCCGAGACGGATCAGGTGCTCGGTGGCGAGCCGGGCGCCGAGCTCGTCGTCGCCGGTGACCACGTCCACCCCCGGCAGCTCCGGTTCCCGGGCGCCGGCCACCACGACGGGCACCCGGCCGGCCGCCGCGCGCAGCGCCTGCGGATCCTGCGCGGGGCAGAGCGCATGGAGGCTGCGGCCGGCAGCGGGGCGCTGAGTTGTGCTCGGCCTCAGCCCGCCGGGAGGAGCGGGAGCTAACGGCGAGGCTTCCCCCGGGAGGGGGGTGCGTGCGGGGCGGGGGG
>JAOXNO010000002.1:16193912-16207587 GCA_028565335.1 Limnodromus scolopaceus | reverse complement strand
CCCGACCCCCGGCGAGGCACGACACAGCCACCGCCGCCTCCGGGGCCTCCCACCTCCGTCCGCCTCCCCTCGTGGCCTCGGGCAGGCGCCGCGCCCTCCTCGGCGTGCGGGGCCGGGCCGGGCCGGGCCGGGCGGCGGTTACATAAAGGGCGGCGGGAGGGTCAGGCCGGGATGCCCAAGATGGCCGCGCGGAGGAGTTCACCTTGCGGCGGCAGCGGGCGCCGCTCGCCCTGGCGGCGGGCCGGGCCGGGAGGGAGCGGTCGGGCCTTCCCTGGACAGGGTGTGCCGCCGCCTCACCCCCCAGGCCCGGCTCTTCGCATCCCCGTTTTCCCTTGCGGTGTCCTTCCCTACGGGAAGGCTCCGCGTGTTCTCCCCCCGCCTCCGCTCCCCCCCCAAACCCCCGCTTTCGGTTTCAGAGCGCGCAGTTCGTTTTCAGATGTTTAATTGTCCTTCCCTTCTCCGTAGAGTCTCTAAGTTGGCTTAGCTATGGCTACTAGACTAGAGTGTCCGCCCCCGATATGTAAGTAGGGAGAGAGCTGAAGCAAGGGCAATAAGGTGGTTTATTTATTTACGTATTTATTTAAACTTTTAGTGTAAGTCTAAAGGTCAGTGCTGTGTCCACCATATTTTAACAAAATCTTTTTTTTAAATAATATAAATTTCTTTGATGCTATTTACACTACTGGAATACAGCTTTAGTGTAGTTATTGCCATTTTTTTAAAATTGAGTGCTTTTTTTTTTTCTAATTATAGCCTGATCTAGCCTCCAGCCTGATCTTCAGTATCCTGAGATCTTAAAATTGTTAGAAATACGTATAGAAGTCCTTGACTTTCCTTTAATTATAGGGTGTGACAGAGCTTTGACATATTACCTCGAAGAGAGATTGTGATGTAGTAATTCTGATAACATTAATATGCTTTTGTGTCCTTGAGATTATTTTTTTTTTTCTTTTTACAGAAGAAGAAAGCACGTTTGTGGCTCTTGAGTAACAGATTAATTAAACTTTTTTTTTTAGGATGACATGAAACAAAGATCAGGGTAGAGCTCCCACTTGATTCAAGTAGATTCTGTGGTTTTTGAAAGGGGAATGAGATTATCTGATAGTTGCTTTCATGACCTGTTGTTAAATAGTACTTACGTTTTAAAGAATTCTAACTAGTAGTTTAAGGGAAAGGCACTTCAAAATAAAGTTGAAGAAAATTAATTGTAAGAATTTGCAAATCTAGCTCACTTGTCAACACTGGAGGACACAAGAATGATTTTTTTTTTTTGTTGTTTGTTTGTGTTTTTGTTTTGGCCCTGTTTTCATTTAATGAGCATTCTGATGAGGCACTGCTTTATCAGATATTTAGCATACCCAAAGTTAAATCCTGGTTTCCCTTTTTGTTCTCCTCCAGCCCTGTCGGTGTAGGATTGGAGCAGCAGTGTGACAGTTGTACTCCGTTTTAACTTGTTAATCACAAAACTTGCATCTGTAGGCTGGAATTTCTGACAAATGCTGGTTGGTTTCTATGCAATGGGAAGGATGCTTAACTAGGCCAGATAAAACTGCAGCATCCTTTTATTGTAGTAATCCTTTAAATTTAGAGACGGATACTAGTTTGTTAACTTCTTAGGACATTACTGCTTAGCATAAATCTCTTGTCTGTAATGGTTGTCTAGTCAGATTGGAAGCAGTTAAAACGGAAGCTAAAAGCTCGTTTATTTACACTGTAAAAACATGCCTGTGCTAAAGGCTGATATAAAACTTGAAAACTAGAAATAATTATTGTTGTGAAGATGCTAGTTAGAAGTGAGACCTATTCATTAGAGTAAAAATACATAGCTAAGCTTTCTCTAAATTATTTTAAACTGCTAATGAATTGTACCCTTGCTGTACAACAGAAATTTTGGAACGGTGATCCCACACTTTCTCATCATTTGGCCCAACACCTGCTTCCCTTTATTGAATAAGTAATAGGAACCATTTAATGTCTGGTCACCGGGATTAGTATCGGTTCTGCTATAGAATTTTCTTTTCTCAAGACTTGTATTATTTATTATGGGCTCGAACTTGGGCTAAGCCTTTTTAAGCTTCAAATGCTCTACGTAATTTTCATGTCTTCTTTCTGTTTGTTTGACTTTTTGTTAAGAGGCAGTTTAACTCTGTGGAAAACCAGAATTATTTTATATTCTTAGGCGTCTGATGGCTGTCTTGCTCTGGTGACCTTGTTGTAGAGTTTAGAACCCCTTACTAAATAAGGGTGTGGGGTTTTTTTTATTATTTTTGGGGTTTTTTATTATTTTTGTTTAAACTGTGAATGTAAATGTTTTCTTACGAATAGAGAGGTAGAGTGAGGTACTCTGGAAAACTGCATTACAAATTGTAGAAAGATATGAAACAGTCTTGTTCCTTACCACTGCTTGCTAAAATAAGGTTTTTTTAAATAGTAGCAGTTCATACAATTAGGCTATGTATGGCCTGTGTGCGTATATATATATATATTTTTTTTTTTAATGTGGATGCCATTCTGAAGCAACAGTCTGCTTAGTGGAATGGTGCCCTAAAGGAAGTTATTCTGAATCAGGTGTTCCAGGAAAGTTTTCCCTTTATGTAGATAAGGCCATGAAAAGATGGAAAGAAACTTTTGAGAGAGAAGAGAAAAAATCTTGCCTTGGTTCTGTATTATTGATTACACTTACGATCTTGCAGAGATCTGCAGGAGATATGCAATTCTGTAGCCAGATGTTGGAAATCTAAATATTGGTTAAATGTACTGTTTAAAAATGAAAGTAATCTTTTCTGCTCTCAGTTGAAAGTTAACATGTGAGGGCACTAATCTTGTTATTTTTGAGGTTCTGAAGATATTTTTCCATTTATGTAAACAAGAAAAAAGAAAGAAAAACCCCACGCAAGAGCAAGAAAAACAGTCAATTATGTTAATCTGACTTTCTGTGGAAAACAAATGTCACTAATCAGTTTGAAAAGATAAGATTTTTTTTTTGTTTGCTTGTATTTAGCCTTTTTATGGTGCTTATCTAGTTAGGTTCATTGCTTCCCCCCCTCCCAGTTATTAACTCTTTGAAATATGCTCTGTTTCCTGTATTTTAAAACTCTAAAATACAGTGCTTCTGTAACAGTGGCCTTTTGCAATTGAAATCATGGGAAAACAGTCACCCAAGGCAGTCAGAGATAGAGTGTATCTTCACAGGGAGGAGTCTAGGTCTGTGGTAGACCTTAGGCTGGTATCTGTCCATGGGGCCAGGGAGGCTGGGTCATCAGTGGTCCTGAAGGACAGGTTCTTGGCAGTGAGATTGCCAGAGGCTCCCCTCTGAGAAAAGCTCTCTTTAAAAGTCCCTTTCTCACTGACCCAGCACACCTGGTTGTTTTTTAGACTAGCAAGACACCCACTTAAACTCTTGTATGTTATAGGGGGAAAAAAACTTAATCAAATTACAAGCTAATGGCATTAGATGTTCCTTTTTAAATTGTATGTCTATCATTTAAGGTGTGGGGCGAATGATGTTGCAAAGTGGATAGGCACTCTTCTTACATCTTGAAAATAAAACCTTGTAGGTCTTCTCAGATAATTTTTTTGAAGTGTGTGTCAAATTTTACTTTGTGGAACTTCAGGAAATAACTGTCTGCATTATAGTTTTTCACATTTCCAGTTTTCCTGGCTTTTGGTGGTAATTCCCAACTCTGGAAATGTAAGCTATTCGTTTATTTCTGGTATTTAAAGATGTATGGAGAAATCTACTTGAAAAATGAAGAGCTGGTTGGTCTCATAGTGCCTCTTCTCTACAAGCAGATTACCTAAACCAAGAAACTATTCAGTGTTCACCGTGACCATTACTGAAAATCTGTAGGTGTTTCACAGAATACTGTAATTGTTTGAGCCATCTGTCTGTTAACTGCCTTCCTATATGAATCTGCCTTAAAAATATCTTTGAGTTGTGTTAGCATTTTTTGTGTCTGCGCAGTGGTAAAAGGTTCACTATTAATTAGCCTGTTACCTTCCAGCTCCAATGGCGATTCCTCCATCGTACGTAGACCTTGGCAAATCTGCCAGAGATATCTTCAATAAAGGATATGGTAAGAATAGTACCTTTTCTAAACTATGTTGTTTGTGGTGCAGCAATGAATTGCCTTTTTAAGCCTCTGTGTAAAATTGAATGCTCAAATGCCTGTGTTTCTGGGGAGAGGGGAGGCGTGTTACTTTTATATCAGTACCGTCAACTAACAGATCATTGGAGGCTTCCTGTGGGCTGTTTTGATGTGAGGTCTGTTAAATCTTACTGCTTTAGCCACATAAATGTCAGAGGTGTACAAGTATGCAAGAATGTAAGCATCAAGTGTAATTTAACTTAGGAGTACCCTTTATTTGCCAGTCTGTCTGTGCTACATTTGTTGATACAGAAAGGGATATGTACCAGTGTAACACTACTTTGGAATAGAAAATGGGATAAAGAATCCTTCAGTGTTTTAAAATGCTTAAATACCAGGCAGTTGCATAGTAAATTCTACTTTCTTACAGTGCTGTTTCTCTCTGGTCTTTGGGAATGCATATTGCCAAGGCTGTTGCTCAGCTTTAAGAGTAACAATGTGAATTGTCACTCCCATAAAATCTATTTATATTACAGTTCCAATGGCTATACATTTTCCACTTTTGCAGTTTTTTTTACTTTGAGATAGTTCTTCTTTGTGCTGAGAGGTTAATTTTATGTGTTGTGGTAGCTCTTCAAATGGCATTGACTACGAAGCCAGTGCCATCCTGGGAACAGAAAAGAATGTGTTTTGTCTGTCACTAAATTTGCTCTTGGAAGTAATTGTTTGGAAGTTATGTACAGTGTACAACTGAGAGGCTATGCACCACTTTCTGTGCGGTGATGATAGAACAGAACTCCTGGTTTGTTCTAGAATGACCTCCTCTACCCACTGTGGCATCTAAAATTCGAGTGTTACTGGAGTCAGCCAATGGTTGTTTTTATATACGTATATGTGTGGCACGCTGCTGAGGCAGGCTGGAAAGCCAGCTTCTTGGAAAATGTGCGTGGTCTTAGTTAAAGCCTATCGATGTAACTTTGACTTCTGTTTGTTAAGGTTTTGGGTTGGTGAAACTGGATGTGAAAACAAAATCTGCAACCGGAGTGGTAAGCTTAAATATCTTTTATTAATTATTTTTCTCATATGTAATTAGAAAGGACACCTTCTAGATGCTGTTAAGTAGTTTATAGGTTATATAAATACTAAACTTTTGGTGTAAAATAATTTCAGAAGATCTGACTTTATTCTGAATATAACAATGGTATTGCACTGTTTAGTAATTTTTGTAAAATAAAAAGGTTTATTAGTTGTGTCTTACAAGTAAGTCTAACGGTCTTAATTGTGTCTTACATATTAAAGGTGTCTTATGTGTGAAGGTGAACAAACAGCTGACATGCTTTTGAAGTATTTTAATTTATCAATCATAATACATAGAATTTATTTCTAAAGTCTTTTGTGGTACTGTTTATATTTGGTGGAAGTTTCTGGCATCTTAATGCTTGTGTGAAGTAGTTGGCAGTGAATTAGCACGTTGAATCTTTGGCTCCTCTTTAAAGGTATTAAAGTGTTGCAATAACGTTCCATGCAAGATATCTTGGTCACACAAGCCTCCTGCAACTTTTATCTATTTCTAGAGCAGATGTTGCAAGATATAAAGATAGATTTATTTAATTTTTTCCATAACTGGAAGCGTTAACAGTGTAACTGGCTGTTAGAAACAAAGGGTGTGGGTTATATGCTATGTTTTTTCTAGAAGTGTAGATCCCAACCGAAGCACAGTTTACAGGAGCCCTATTATAGGTGTAGTTTTTATTTTAGCTTGTTTCTTTTGAGGAGTACCAGTAATACTGGTAAAACTCTGAAAAATCCAGGCCGTCATGTGAATCCCATATCAGTTCTGGAGCCATCCTTTCCAGGAGGAGAAAGTGCTGGCAAGTATGTACTGCAGATGCTTTAAAGCAGAGATAAGAGATAATGTAATAATTTGCGGCTCTTGAAGCTGTTACCACACTGGTTGCTGTCACAGCATAGCACAAAGCATGAAGTTAAAGCTGAAGGTATTTGGACTTGAAGTTGTGTAGTCCCTGTCACTTGCCAAGAAATAGATCTTACTATAATTATGTAGCTGTACGGGTGGTTTAGTGGTTTACTAGCATAATTCAAGTAAATGTCTCAGCCATGGTTAGATTTGATCAGCCACCGTTAAAGAACAGGCTTATGTACTCTTGTGGTGTGCAGTAGGTCTTGGGCTGTGAGAATACAAATGCTTAAGGACTGGTGATTTCAAATCTGTGTTTCCTTCTGGATGACATGAGTGTGAGGAGCTGATGTGAAAATAATACTGTGCACGGAGGAAGACAGAGAGCAAAACTTTGACTATATGTTGAAAGTTGAAATAAAAAACTTTTTAAACCATAAGTGCAATAGTATTTCAGGGAAAGAGCTCCTTATTTGCAAACCAGACTCCTACTAGGTATTGCCTTTAGTTTCTGAACAGCAGTACACAGAAATTACTCATTCTGTTCTTTGTGAGAATCCAAATTGTCAGAGACATCAGGGACTACTTAGTTTAATAAGGAGATGTGAGTAATACTGCTAACTTGTAAATACTTTCAAGCATTCCAAGTAAGACTCTACCAGAAGCATAAAATCAGACTGTTGCCCTTAGCTCACAACTCAAACATGAGTGTTCTTCCTGTGTATCGTTAAACTAAAGTGTCAGGGGAATAGGAATTTTATAGGAATATATATAGGAATATATATAATTTTATGTCAGTAGAAACATGTGCATGTGGCTTGTGTGAAAGGCGGGGACATTAGTTAGACAGAGAGCTCTCTTAAAAAGCAACAAAAACCCCAAAACAAACGAGAACGAGCCACCACCCACCCCACTCCCAATATGAAACTTGATGGCATTCTATGACATTTTACAGCTGTACATAACTCATCTTTGCAGGTGGTTGACTGGAATAATGAAACTACATATGTGCTTCTTAAGGAATTTTCCGGGAGTTGCATTATGTGGCTTATAGCATTCTTGGCTCTTTGTTTAAATTTTAATTTGCTTGTTAGGAGTATCAGACTTAACCTTATATTTCAAGAACTTCTTTCTGCTTTTAGGGTGAATGCTTATGATGACTACTGCCTTGCTTCCAAGTTATGTTGCAAACCTGTACCTTTTGTAATAGTGTCAGGAACACTGCAGTTGAGATGGAGCTTGGGGAGGCCTCCATGTGGTCATGAATCATTTAGCTCTTCTTGAGTGTGTCACTTCTCCTTTCTCCACAAGTTATTAAACTTTTTGCATAGAGTAACAACATCTTAGTATTT
The DNA here is from genome assembly GCA_028565335.1 of Limnodromus scolopaceus. Lineage (NCBI taxonomy): Eukaryota > Metazoa > Chordata > Aves > Charadriiformes > Scolopacidae > Limnodromus > Limnodromus scolopaceus. The sequence continues at coordinate 16,200,229 of JAOXNO010000002.1, read as the reverse complement.
GCTGAAGAAAAGTCTTTTCTCTTTTTGCATTGTGTAATGCTTTCAGGATCACATGTATCTTCTGTATAATGTGGACGCTGTCCTTTTTAGGAATTCACAACATCTGGTTCATCGAACACAGACACTGGAAAAGTGAATGGGAGCTTGGAGACCAAATACAAGTGGGCTGAGTATGGGCTGACTTTCACAGAAAAATGGAACACAGATAACACTCTGGGAACAGAAATTGCAATTGAAGATCAGGTAATAAGATTAAGATATAGATACTCTCAGAGTATTTATTTGTTTTAGCTAACTAACAGAACTGAATTTATACCTTTATCTTATCTTCTCCCCCTTCAATTAGATTGCCAAAGGCTTGAAGTTGACATTTGATACAACTTTCTCACCAAATACAGGGTAAGAATTGTTTACCTTTTTACCTTATTTAGGGCAATAACAACAGTTGTGGTCAGTAAATGTTTATCTGGTCTGTTGTATTGACAGAGATGTATGTATGGTTTGCTATTGATCCAAATTAGCAAATCTCAGTGCTAAAGGCTTCTCCTCCTTATTTTATGGGGTTAGTAGTGGACATTTCACAACAGCCCACTTTGCTTATTTTCTGGGATAGAAATCCTTGGGAGATTGCAGGAGGCATGAAAATGCCTCTGCATCCATCACAAAATACCCTGTGCTTTCCAGCTGTGGGCTAGCTGTGCTTTGGCCCTGTCTAGGGGGTGCATTGTGTAGAGTCATATAGCTTGAATCTAGCAGTTCGTTGCAGAAGATCAAGCTTTGTCTTAAAATAACTGTTTTTCTGTTTCAGAAAGAAAAGCGGTAAAATTAAGTCAGCTTATAAACGTGAATGCCTAAACCTAGGCTGTGATGTTGACTTTGATTTTGCTGGACCTGCAATCCATGGTTCAGCTGTCTTCGGTTACGAAGGCTGGCTTGCTGGTTATCAGATGACTTTTGATAGTGCCAAATCAAAATTGACAAGAAATAACTTCTCTGTGGGTTACAAGACTGGAGACTTCCAACTGCACACTAATGTGTAAGTACTGAAAATTGTGTCCAGATTTACAGAAGCGGATTTTCTCTGTCTTTCCCTCTAGTCAGAATACAAATGCTTGAAATACCAAGAGGTGCTTGTAAGGCCATTAAGTGGAGTGCATTTTTCAATAGGAAATCCTAGATAAATGTTACTTTGTATCTCCCTTTTTCAAAACAGTAAATACCTGTGCCTTGTTAGTGCTTACAACATAATACATGCTACAATTTAACCAAATACAAAAGTACATCGGAATTGGAAGTGCTGTAGTTCAGTTCTGATTGGTTCAGAGCTGATCATAATGCTTTTTCCAGCTTTTCCATGACATTAAATTGCATTTGACTATAATTTCAGGGCAGTAGATTTGTTAGAGGTAGTAATTAGTGTAGCACTGGTTAAGTAGGCCAGTAGTAGTTACTGGAGCAAGACTTAGAGCTTTACTTTTGGACGTTTTGAGTAGGTTCATCGTCTTGTCTGCCTGGGATGAAGAGTGCATGAAACACTTAGAGTGTAACTAAAGAAGTGTAAGACATCCTTTTTTATGAACTTTCTTCCAGAATTGCTGCCTTTTAGATCTTAAATATTCTTCAGACCATGCTGATTGAAACCTACTGAAGAAAATGGTGTTTTCAATTCGAGTTAATAAAAATTGGCGTTACTCTAGTGTGTTTAGTTAGGAAATGACTGTTGAGATAGAAGTTTGTCCCTTTTGGAGGGAGAGGATGGGCCTTGTGTCTGGGTTTATGGAAGTTGAGGGCTATGGGAGGAAGCTACAAAGCACTTTATAGTCTGGGCTGTAAGAATTCAATTTCAGTTTACTAATGTCAAACACTATGATGGATTTTTAAAAACTTCATCTAATTCTTTAGGAATATCATATGTATTTGGTAATCATAGAATTCAGAATGCCAATTCCCTAACTATTAACATTTATCTTCTAGTTTTGTAAGGAGTGATCTGGAATTATATTCAAGTACTTAGTGCAACATTAGTGTGAGAATTAGCTATAGCACTCTGAAATACTTTTTTTTTTTTTTCCCTCCCATCACTTATTGCAGTTTAATTTTGCCCTGAAGCCTTTGTTCATCTCACCTCCTCCTGTTGAAAAATGTGAAACAACTCAAACTTTTGGAATTCTCATTTGAATGAAAAGTTGAAGTAGCTACAAAAAAAAATGTTTGAGTTATTTGAATATAGGAAACTTAACTTTTTTTTTTTTCTTAATTTGTGCAGCAACGATGGTTCAGAATTTGGTGGGTCAATTTACCAGAAAGTGAGCGACAATCTTGAAACTGCTGTAAACCTGGCTTGGACAGCAGGTAGCAACAGCACTCGCTTTGGCATTGCGGCTAAATACAAGTTGGATTCCACTGCTTCTATCTCTGTAAGTATGACTCCAACCAAAAGGGTTATACTAAGCACAGTGTATTTTCCGTTTCTGCGAATCTGTGTGTTATTAGTGCAAAAGGAGGTAATAGGAAGTCAGGAAGTCTTGTATGAATTACTCTTCCAATTCAGGCAGTTATAACTATAACCAGCAGTATTTAAATTCTGTGATTTTTGCATACAGCAAAGTCTCTTTTAGAGTCTGACTGTCAAATGTTGTGCTACTCTAGAGGACAATGTATTATATATAAAAATATTGAAAATCACCCTTCATGTCTAGTTCTGTAAGTTTACAGAATTTTTTTTAAAACCAGTTTTTGGGGAGCTCTGTCATGTTCTCATGGTAAGAACTTTGGCGGTACCGGTTAAAGGTGATACGCAGAAATGTTTTCTGTATGTTGAACCTGGATTGTTGCATCACTTCCTCTATATGATTATCACAAAGTAAGATAAATAATTTTGCATGTAGTGTTTATGATGATGTTATGAACTGTTTTCTGCTTGCCTGATTGGACCTGCAAGGTACTAATTCTTTTGTAATAATATGAACATGGAGGAGTCTTCTGAGGTGGCTTGTTTTGGGAGTCTGTGGTGGTAAATTTCTATGGGTTTCTGAGAAGGGGGGAATGGGGAAGTTCACCTGCCAGACTTCATCCCAGTTAACAGTTCTCCCTGCCATTACATTCTGTCTGCTATTAAATATGTTAGGTGAGGGGCAAGAGCATAGCTGGGAAATGAGAACCCAGTAAGCACAGAGCTATCGAAAGAGCAGGTAAAATTTGGTTAAACTGGTAATGCTGATGTTGCCATAGTTATTCTATTCTGAGTGATAATAAAGAGCTAATCAGTTACAATGTTTCAGTTGCTTTTGTCTTTTTTTCTTTTTTCCTAGGCAAAAGTGAACAATTCTAGTCTAGTTGGAGTGGGTTACACCCAGACCCTGAGGCCAGGTAAGGGTTATCACATGAATTACATCACATATGTATCTTTAATGCATTACAAAGAAAATCTTTGAGATCTATGCATTTATATGCACCGGTTTCCCTTACTCACAATAACTTTGTCTTGAAGGTAAAGTAAATGTTTTACAGTAGCTTATGTTGCGAATCAAACCTTTTACTAAACCAGATAAATTCTGTTGTATCTAATGGTATTTCTGCATCATATTCCTCATTTATTTGTGTAGGAGTGGACTGTATTGTGTTTGATAGCTTAGCTTTAGGCTGTGCAAGAGAGTCTTTTTTTAGCATTGCTGTCTCCAGTTATATCATATTGAATGACAGCAGGTCTTGAAATAATGATTGATTGTCAAAAGAACTTCCTGCTATTCATACTTAATAAAAAACCTCCAGAACTTTTACTTTTTCTGTTTAAATATGAAAGCACCTGTTAATGCTATAGTACCATTGGTTAGTTCCTTATTTGAAAACAAGTAAAAAAGCATAGTTTCATTCCATCCCTTCTTTGGTACAAGTGTCTATGCATAATTTTCGTTCTTCCTTGCATACTTTAATGTAGAAAAGGAGAGCTCTTGTGTACTTACCAGTTAGAGACTTCGTATATCCACTTTGTAAAATAGTATTTACAAAAAGTGTCTAGCTTGATTTATGTGGCTAGCTTTCAACAGATTTCGGGGGTAAATGGGTTATTCTGTAGAAATCTTTAGAGGAAGGTAATGAAATCGAAAAAGAGCTATAGTTGGGACTTGTAATGGCAGAGATTGAGCTGCATGAAATCTACTTTGATTTGATGTTGTAAACATGCTCTTTAAAAATCTTGCAGGTGTGAAGCTTACACTCTCTGCCCTGATAGATGGAAAAAGCATCAATGCTGGTGGCCATAAACTTGGTCTTGGCCTGGAATTGGAGGCTTAAAAAGGCGAAGAAACTGCTGCAGAGAAGGGATATCAGAAGAATTTGGCCTTAAAATGTATTTCCAATGTGACCAGCAGGCTTTTTTTTCCCAAGAAGGATGACCTAGAACAAGAGCTGTATTTGAAGTATTTAGACAGTTACTTGTTAGCTGGTTTCTAGTTAAATTGGTTACCCATCTAGTTAAAATTCTGCATTAGTGCAGTCACTTAAACATTATTTAAATGTATTTAACTGTTTAATGCGCTACCCACAAATAATGAAATAGACATTTATGAAAACTGTACAATTGTGTGCATGTTTGTTTTTATGTTCCTTTTAACATTTGATATTGCCATTGAATGAAAAATGGATCAGTGGATGTTTTGAAACGAGGTCAACGGTTTTGTTAAATCACCTTAAGTAGAAATACATTTGGTATCCCAAGACAAATTATGAATAAAACAAGTACACACACATACTTGTGCCTCAGATATTTTAAGAGTTAAGATATGAGGGTAGTGCTCAGTTAGTTTTAACTTTTAACTTAATCCAAGAAGTAGTGCTCTATACCTTTGTGCAATTAAGAACTCCCACCCCCCCATGACAACATTGAGTACAGATGGTTTTCACTGAACAGCTGGATTCCTCGAGCAAGTTGAATGTGCTTTTTCTGTCAGGTAAGACTTGTCATGACACAACGGTTTACTTCCCCCTGTGTTCCACGGGCAAGATTTACTGCATTGCTAGATTGGCCTCCTGATGCAGAGAGTGCAGGATGGTGTACTTGGCACACTGAGACATTTAAGAACTGCTCCTTGATGCTTTTGCCCAAGGGGTGAAAAACCTTACCACAAACACACCTTTTGCTTATATTTGTATGAAGTGAGACGTATCTCTGCAACTGAATGTAACAGTATAATGGTGTAACAGCCTGCTTATCCCAACCGCTGTGAGAGGTTTCTGCTTAAAAATGACTGAAATAAAGGCTTAATTTTAAATGGAGACAGGAAAATGCATCCGATTTTGCTTTCCTAATAAATCTTGGCAGCATGTCCATTTTAAGTCCAGGAACATGTGAAATAATGGAGAAAATCTCATGTTTTTCCAGGATAGAATTAGGAGATGATGAAAGTACAAGAGATATTTGGTCTGGGAATGTAACATCCCTCAAGGTCAAACATAACTAGCTGTGAATGCTTTTGATGTGGAATATATTAAATACATGTAGTTACAGTTCTTACATTTAAGAAAGGGGGCTTGCTGAGTTCAGGGGAGTGCCTGGAGCCTACTTACAATCTCTCATAGCTGAGGGAGGGTATCGTGATACTTAGCCTTGCAGTCTGTGGTTCACAGCAGCTTCCTTCATAAGGCAGGTGGGTAGTTTAGGATCAGGAAGCTTTATCTCTGGTTTGCAAGCTGTGTTCGATTCATGCTGGATTAGACTTAACCCCCATAAAAGTCCCAGTGATTTGCTTGAGGTCTTGTTGCATCCCGTGTTGTTGGCCTCGTACACAAGCTGCCTCTGAGGCTTCAAGCTGTTGAAAAGCTGAGCCACCTTCTTTGCAGAAGGTAGAGCAGAGCTGAAGCTTCCAGCTCAGGCCCCTGCAGGTGTGCTATTGTGTTTGACCGGTTCTGTTACAGGACAAAGAGGAGGTCTGGCAACATTTGTGCTTTGGAATACTTTTGCTGCTATTGTCACTGAATGCCCTTTTCTGAGGAGCATTTCCACCACTTGGTGACAGAAGAAGCACGTAAGGTGCAATTTGTTACTTGTCAACAGTCATAAAACCAATTCAAACTAAAAAATACCATTTATGTGCTCAACCACTTAAACCTAGAGACCATGTGGCCAGACATTTGGATTTTAGTACGGGTTCTCTTTTGTATAACCATCTTTGGTGCCTCACAAAGTGTGTCCAGGCTTCTTCTGGAAAAAAAATAATAAAATGCTGCACACCTGTATGCATCATCCAGTTGTACTGCCTGGGCAGATAAAGGACTGTCGTTTGCTTATGAACAGTGCCTTGTTTGCACCCTTAAACCAG
>JAOXNO010000002.1:15994911-16190809 GCA_028565335.1 Limnodromus scolopaceus | reverse complement strand
GGAACCTCCGGCGCAGGTGGGCGCTCTGCAGTCCCTCCAGCTCCAGAGAATTGACTCCTGAGGGAGCATTTGGTGCCATGTTCTACGTGGGGCTGCCGGTTCCTGGGTGCATCCCCTCTCCTGCCCAAACAAAATTAACTAACGAAGCAGTTAATTATACAATTATCTTCTCGACTGATGTTCTGCTCACAATACTTTTCTAGAAATCCTCCAAATGGCTCGAGGTCCCTTCACTTCCAAAGAGATGTCCTGGCCACCCTTGGCTTTGAGAAGCTTTGTGCCCACAGGAGGACAGGGCGTGACAGCTGGCAAAGTGGAAGGATTCAAAACGTTGCCTGACCTGTGATCTTCTCATGTCTGGTGGCACCAGCCGCCACAGCAGGGCTGGACCGTCCCTGTGGTGGCCACGCGCCATGCCAGCGGTCGCAGAGTGGTCAGTGCTGCTGAGGAGTGACCGTGCCACCACCCCTTTGACATGGAGGGGCTGTTGAAAAGCCAATGTGCAGGATATTTCAGTTGAAGGTAGGCAACGGAGACAGCTTTTGTCTGGGCTATTTTGTTCATGAACACACAAAATTTGTCTTTCCTGGACCAGACCAGGTGACCAGTGTATCCATGGTGCCGGGCAGTAAACCGTGTAACCGGCACTGCTGCTCCTGGTTCCCCACCATGTGCTCCTGGGGTGTGCCTCACCTGGCCTTTTTGGGGACCCTCGTTGGTCTTTAGGGCCTCATTTCCCTGTCCAAGCAGAGCATGTAAACACCTCCTTGCTGGGCGCATCAAGCCCCTCAGCTGCTGGGGAGCAGGAGGTAGGGGTGCACTGCCCAGGCCAAACTTACAATGATAGTGAATTTTTGCCTCGTTCTCCTGTTGAGTGGATTGGGTGGGTTACAACTGATCATGAGAGTCACCTGGTGTCATTTTTACTTCTCTGATTGGCACCATGTGCTTTGGGGAGTAGAGCAAGGAATGGTCCTGCCTTCCCATGTTGTTGGTGGTGCTCCGTGTCTGTCCTTTAGCCTGGACAAAAGCCTGCCCGTAGCAGAGGAGGTCATACTCACCGCAATGTTTGGATGCAGGATGCTTGCTGTCATACCTGGGAGGTTCATCACTGGGCTGAGCAGGACCAACACTGCTGGAAATCCCCATGGATGTGGCAAGCGGCGGTGGTGACCTTCCATGCTGCCAACTGCAGAATCTTCGCTGGCAGAGACTCCACCAGGTGGGTGTGAACAGGTGTCTCTGGTGTTTCAGGAATCAATGTTTTATGAAATGTTTTTAGGTAAACTGCAATTCGCAAATACCTCTTCTGGGTACTGTAATTTAGTGTGGCTGTAGGCTTGTATTGCAGCCTCTGTAGCAGAAGGCTGATCTCCCACTGTGTTTGAGGAAATATTTTATTTTTGTTTTACTTTTTTTGAAGTTCCTTGGGAAATTTGGTACAGCGTTCAGTCCTGGTACAAGACTGGTAGGCTTTCAGGTGAGATCTAATGCTTTTTAGCAAAGGTCCTCTCTGTGTTTAGGGTAAAATGCTGTTGAAATTGTTTACAACCCACTCATATAGCCTGAAGCTCACCTGGCACAACTTGATCATGCCCATTATAAGGTGAGTTCATGAGTGTGCATAAACGTTGAAGTCTTAGTAGGTCTCCCTGCCAAGCCAGCACAACCCAACTCACCCACTTTCTGCTTCAAAATGTCTCCCTCTCGTGTGCTGTCTAAACAGTTTGGCTCAAAGTCCCATTTCCTATCGTTTCCTCTTTTTTTGTGGGAGACTGTAGCAGAGAAGTGTACTATGCAGTCCCACTGCATTCATTTGTAGTAGCCTCTCCCAGAGGCACTGCTTCTCCTCACTCACAGCATACCCCCATCCCAAGAGAAATCTAGAAAAAATAAAGCTTTACTTTTAATATTTTCCTTCCCCCTTCACAGGAGAACTTTTCTGTTGCATAGGAAAAACCACTGTTACCTTTTCTCTGTTTTTCTTCCCTTCTACCTGATAGCCTTTGAATCCCTTGGAGGAAAAGTACTGGGAGTTAGTTGAAATGATTTGGTGTAGCTGTAGCTGTTACAGTCCAATTTCTTTCTATGGAGATGAAATAAGCTAAACTTAATGTGGAAAGAAAAGATAATTAAACATAGAAAAGGCAGTTATAACTTCTTCTGTTGAGTTTGGCTCCCTAATTTCCTCCATCTCTTCTGCTGGAGAAACTTGACCACAACACAAGGCTGCTTGGCCCTTCTGAGACTTAAGAAACCTCTACTGGCACAGGCTGCCTAAAGAACTATTTTCCTGTTTATAGGTTCTCAGTTTATTAGCCTGGAGGCAAAAGAAGTAAAATGAGACCTAATAAGGTCAGGAAGGAGCATATAAGAGGTAGAATACAGAAATGCTTGATTGTAAAATTAAAATCTTTATTATTATGCCTTTCTGTAATAGGGATGGTCAATATTAAGATTGCTTGTGCTAATTTAATTAGTCTTTTGTAACCTTCTGAGTGCTTAGCTTTGCAACCTTAATCATGTGCCTTTAATGTAGCTTGTGAAGGTGACCATAAATGCTTTTTAAGGTCAACAGACAGACCCTAGCTGCAGGTCTGAAGTTTTCATTAAGCGTTTATTATAGTCCATGGATGAAAGTTAACTTGAAGTTAAATTTGAGCTAAAGGGCATGACTTAATATCTGTTATGTGAGTGACTATGTTGAAAATTAAGAAAGGAAAACTTGGTAGCACCCATCAAAGTAACCAAAGCTGCATGGGAGAGGGGAGCATGATAGCCTTGGCGGCACCTGGGACCCTTTCTGTAACCTCAGAATGAATTTTGGGGTCCTAGGTCTCTGGGTGTTGATTAAATGTGTCTTGTGTTTTTGCCTCTTTCAAGTTTGTCTTCAGTGATGACTTGGACCAGTCTTAGATTGTTTGGACAGGTCTGGTCCTATGCAGCAGACCTTGATGGGGGCTGAGGGAGCTTAGCTTTGGTACTGTAGCTCAGGCCCTCAGCAGGACACCTTTCTGGCTCCATCTTGCTTGTCCCCCTGACCCAAGGAGAGGGACCTTTGCCTGCTGTTGGGAACGGTTCCCAGGAAGTGACTGTGCCTAAAAGCCACAGCAGCTGTGGGAAGACCCAGAGGTGACACAGAAGCTGGCTTTACACAGCTGTGGAGAAACTGCAGCTTTTTGTACAGGAACCATTTTGTCAGGAGTTTGACCTAGTGAGTATCGTTTTGTAATTGCACTTTGATAGTGAATTAATGCTCCTCTGCACTGGGGATGTCTTTGAGGCTCACTGGAATATAATCTAGCTCTGCTGTTCAAAGGAAACCGAGGAAGACCCTGCCATTTCTTTCAGGTTGTATTAATCTCTTTGATATAATACATGATGGCACAGTAGTTGCACAATTAACTGTGGCTTTCTGCTTTGCAACGACCCCACTAATTACTCTACATTGAAAAGATGGATTAAGTGTCTTGGGAGAGCGTTTTATAGCAGCTGACATTTAGATGGCTAGAGGATGTTGAAGGTGACACTGTGGAAATGGCACACTGATACCCAGGAGACTGAGGAGACATCAGTAGCTGGGTGGAAGCTGTGGGTGAAGGCATATGAGGGACCATTTCTCACCTCTGTCTGCAGAGCTGGACCCCGCTGGAGGTGGCGGCAGATGTGGGTCCCCTTGTCCTGAGCAATGCAGCTCTCATTGTCCCCTCCCTGTCTTTGCGTAGCCCTCGCAGCTCTGCCTGGATTCAAAGGTATCCATCACTGTCCGAAGAAACTTTTTACTTCCGGTTACAGTTGTGACTGGTCCTTTTACCCTCCAGGTTTTGACCTGTAGCATGCAACAGCAATGTCGACTTGTAGTTGGCAACGTATACCTTATAAAGAAATGAAGTAAGCATTGAGTGTCATGAAACACAGTCTGCATGAGTTTAGCTGTTACAGGGAAAAAGGTAGGACCTGCAGGGTAAACAATAATGCTTTAAAAAAAAAAGCATTTTCAATCTTTATGTATATTCTCTGAAGTTTTGTGATTTCTCCCATTTTTCTAATTTTTTTTTTCATAGCTAGTCCAAGAAGATGAATGTTTTGCTTACCTTTAAATGTAAATTCCTGAAGTTGCTTCCTATCAAAACACACATTAAAAGATACAAGTTACATCATGGGCAAGTATGAGGCTCCTTACCCATAAGCCTAAATTTTATTTCCAGGTGTTAATGTTTTTGGCTTCTGTTTAGATTTGCAAACATCCACCTCCCTTCTACAGGTTTCTTTGCAGCTGTTTTAAAATGCTTTTGTTTCTTTTGCTTTTCTGGATTTTTTTGTGGTTGGTTGGTTGGTTGTTTTGTTCTTGTGCTCTTATCTGGATTCCCTTTCTGGGCCGTAACTCCATGGACGTCTATGGCCATCCGATACGTATGGCCATGGCCACACCACACGACATGTAGAGGCTGGGTGTCCTGTGAACCTGTTCTCTCCTGAGACCAGACTTCTTTTGTTGATGTTTTCAATTTGTGGATTTGATTCAAATCCTTGGTGTTGTGAACACACAGACAGGTTTTATCCTGGGTAATGAACACCCTGTTGTTGTACATGTATGTAATGGTTAGGCACCACATTGACCTGTGACAGCAGCAATAATGCTCTCTCATTAACTATCTTCTGCAAATCTAATTTCACAGTGTCAAAAAGTTACTATTTTCAGCTAACCAACGTAACCAGTTGTCTACCCCAGCATAACTCAAAAGGTTGCTGTAAAAATGCACAGTCTCTTGCTTTTTCAGTAGGTGAATAGGAATAAAATTATGAGGCTTTAAACTAAATAATAATTTTTTCCTTGTAGCTTGATATCTGTTCAATCAATAATCTTTCTGCTAACTCTGGGGAGAATTTTAGTTGCCTCCATAAAATGTTTTAATTATTTAAAATCATAAAATATAAGTAGGCACAATTTGCTAGGAACTCATTAGGGAAATATATGAATAAGAAGAAAAGATAATGTTTGCTTCTGCATTAATTTAAAGCAGTCTCTAAAATATGAAATCTAATCCTGGAAAGCAGTGACTTATCAGCAATGTTTACTTTTCCTATAATAGGAATAAATATTAAAGCAGCTAGTTATGTGCTTATCCCCACAGTATTGCACTGAGGCAAAAAGGAAGATAAATAACTTGTCTGAAATCCCACATTAATTTCCCTCTTTTACAGGTTTTATGTTTGTTCATTTCCTTTTTCAAAACATTGCTTTTAAAATTATTATTATAAAACAGGTGACTGAGAAACCACGAGTAGCTGCAAATGCATGAGACCAATTTGTGTGTGATTAGAATTATGCAGAGGTAATGCTTTATACTCGCATAGAGCCTTTCATCCCAGTTCAAATCACGGGCAGAACATGCAGCAGCAGCAGCAGCAGTGAAATGCCACTGCCCTGGGGCAGGGCTTGGCAGACCAGAGCAGAGCAACTGATGGGCGAGGAAACAAAAAAAAACTTACTACTAAGTTTCTGTAAAGAAACTTCAGTGCTCAGTGTAGCAGGAAATGCTCATTTGCAGCTCTTCGGTGCACAAAGAGGGAAGAAGCAGCTCAGTACTTCTTGTTTGGGATCTCATCAGGAATCCCTCCCCAAAAGACCCATCTTGCCTGACTTACAGCTTTCCACATTTTCTGTCCTGGAAAGATATGGTAGTGCTGCTGCTCCTGTGAAAATGAAATGAGCAGTAAAATCAATCATGCTGCAAACCACCCAGATGTGGGTCCAGATCTCTTGTATGTAGGAAGTTGGTAGATTATTGTATGTGTTGGTGTACCCGTTGTTTGGAAGAACAGATGGAGCTGCTCATCACAGTCATGTTTCTCTTGGTAGTGCAAAGGTGGTGGCAGGGATGGAGGAGGTCTGTGCAGTACCAGTAGATGAGTTGGATAAAACCAAGCTGTGTTCATCTCAACTAGTAGGTGGAGCGGTCTCTTAGAACAGTACTGATGTCTTATTTATGCCTCTTGTGACCATTTAGGATGGATTTCTTCAAGTGATAAAGAGAAGACAAGCAGGGATGCAGTTAACTGTGTTACTATGTCATCAAAAAGGAGCCAGCTGCAAGGTATGGCACTTGCTGCTGTTCCCCCCCAACTAATATCATCAATATTGCAGTGGCTAAGACATGGCATTTGCCTCAGGTCTGAGCTGCAAGGTTTTTGGGGAATGTAGGGAGCTGCTCATGCTTCCAATGAGGGAATTTGGATGAGATTTATCTTCATGTTCCTTTCCCTGTATCCAAGGGCTTTATCAGAAAAAGCTTGCTAATGTCACACATGAGCAGTATTCACAGATAGCACTGCTGTGTGTAACATGGCTAAATTCAAACAAAATAAAATCACTTCATGAGTTTATTAAAAGAAGGTGAGATGGCAATGCCAGAGGTTCAAACAAATGCCTCTAAGTCATGCTACACACAGCAGCCCAGTTTTCTTTTAGACCTTGCAGCAACATGAGAGACAGATGATGCTCCCTACTTCGTCCCCTGCACATCCCAGCGGGATCAAAAGCTGCAGCATTGAAAACACAGAAGTGAGCCTTGAGCCTTCAGGAACCTCTGTGTCTGTCCTTGGACAGTGAGTTGTTTCTTTTTGGGGGCAGCCCTCTCTAGATTTCTGAGAACGCAGTCCGAGTCCTGAGAGTTTTCTATGCCGTACCTAACTCCGAGTTCTTGCTATTTTTCCTCTGCGTGTATCAGAGAGGGCCAGCACAAAGGGGGAGCATGGCAGCACTGCTGAGTGAGTGTCATCTGCTCATTTAATTAACTAGTAGAGATGCAAAGTCTGTTCTGTAACAGTCTTCTGTTCCTTTCCCCATCACCCATCCAGATATCACACCACACTGTTTCAAATGTGATGTCTTTGGAGCAAGGGCTGTGATACCCAACCAGCAGCCAGGATGAAAAGTTTTCATTCTCTCATTCTCGTGGTGGCTTCTGGGAGTTAATGCACTAGGGGGACTTTTCTTTTTTCTTTTTTTTTTTTTCTTTTTAAAAAAAGGTATTATCCCTCAGCCCCATTTGCTTCTGAAAAAGTCCCAACTGTACATTTGTCACCTGTGTTTGCCTCTGTGGGGTCAACCCTTGCAACTAGAAGAGATGCCAGTTGAGTGGTAGGGTTTGGGCAGCTTTGCCTTCAGGTCAGCTACTCTTTAGCACTGGAAAATCCTGAGCCTCTGCAGTGTGAGCAGTAGCTCAGGCAGGTGTGTTACCTGGGATGGGTGAGCAGATCCATGAGCTCCCGTACACGATCTCACCATTAGAGAGAGACAAAGACTTGCGCTGCATTATCCTGTGGTCCATTCTCACCACCTAATGAAAGCCTAAATTCCCATTGTCCCCACAAATTCCTCAAAGCTGATTCACCGCTTGAATTAAACCATAATTATATATTATCAGCAGTCACTTTATAGTAAGGTTGAAGGATTAAATGCAGTTAGTGGTGATGAATTCCAGACGCGCAGGACAGAAGCCTGAAGAGAAGGCCAGCTTCTGGGTAACTACAAGATAGAGTGTAATGTATTCTAAATATTTGATTCAATTAAGCTTCCTTCTGCTCTTTGTTTCAGCTTACAGATGGCTCATCAATCTATAGTTTAGGGACACATTGCTATTCTTTCTAATGGTAATTACGTGATCAGGATGGAGACAGGTTTGATTAAATGCTCACACTATGCTCTGCATATTTAAAATGGAGCAGAGTCCAAAGCAGAGGCAAAATGCTGGCCCATGGCATGCAGCTTCAGCCTCAGGCACTTGATAGGTCTTCCTCTAGCATAGGTGAAAGGGGCTTTGCCAGTTTCCACCATTCAAGGAACAGGAGTTTTTGAATTCATGAACTATGGTTGTTTGTATCTGGTTTTGAATGTTGCTAAACTGTTACTTGATGGCTTATTGCAAAAATACAGTGCTTGCCCATTTTTGCCTTGGCTTTACTGAGAGGATTCTTGCAATTTGGAAATTAGTAGCAAAACAGTCACAGATTCTGTGATCAATGCGTGACTAATGCATGTTTGGGAAAGGCCATCATGGTACTTTTAGGCCAGGGTATGTATTATTAACAAGCCTGTAGCTTGCTTGTGATTATCAGCCTACAGCCTCTGAAAGCAGGAATATTTGGGAGGCTGTCCCATCTGTCAAAGCGTCCCATTTTGGTTTTGTAATCCTCACGCTTTCTTGTTATCTACTTAAAAAGTAAAATTGTAATGTAGGACACGGCCAAAAGCTTTGCAAAGAACTGTGTAATAATCTTGTATATTCCTTTAGCCACTCTGAGAGCTATTGCAGTCATTAAGACTTTGGTGGTGCTATTTCTTTTACGGAGATAAGAAAATTGAGGCACACAGAGGTTTGAAGCTCTGAGAGTAAAACTATACCCAGAAAAAAGAAATTGGGCAAGCTTTATGCCCTACTTAAAATTTCATTTAAGGGCCATACACACCTTGTCCTGGCCTTCTCCCAGGCATGGATTTTACTTTACAGCAGCCAGTCCTCAATTCAGCAAAGTACTTAAGCACATCCTGACATGCTCTGCTGAATCAGGGTTTTAAGTGGAAGTGACAGAAATAGAATTGAGATCTCCTTGCTCATAGCCCCACTCTGAAACCATCAGGCAACATTTCCTTTCGTCTTTACTCTCCCGCTACCACGAGTGTCTGAGACAGGTAAGACCTGTGCCCTGAACATCTGCCCCATATCAGAACCCAAGACACCCAGTTGAATTTTCAAAAATATGAGCCAAGTGGCCAGTTATAACAAATTTAAGACTTGAAATCTTTCATCCCCAGTGCCTTGAGTCATTCAAGTACGTTATTTAAGCAAATGGAAGAAGGATTCTCTTAGCTCCGATACAGCCTCCCTTTTTCCTCAATATGCATGATACCCTTCTAGTGTATCAGTCCCCCAAAATAGTAGTCAGTGGAGCTTTTGTCTGTAAAATGCTAGTTTTGGTTTCTTGTTTAATTAGGTTTTCTCTGTAATAAGAATTTCAGTCTGAAATAGAAAGCCCTAAAAATTAGTTATTACTATTTGTAATTCATCATGCAAGGAAGTCATTAGTTGGATTCTTATTCTCTAGCTTGAACAGAATATGCTTCCCACCCCCTTAAGCATCTTTCATTGATCACAGGTAAGGTGAGCTTTTTTAACTACTGTTTCTTGATCAAAAATTTTATAGAATGCATCAGGATGAAACGAGTAATAAATGACAAGAGCAAATGAAGTTAATTAGGAGTTAAGAATACTGTAGGAAAAATACTTTACTAGGGTGTAGACAAAGCATCATTTTGCTACATGCTGCCTAGGGAAGGGAATCTCTGCTTGCAGTAATTATTTGAATAGCCAGTTAACAGCCGTATTGCATCCTCATACAATCATCATTTTCCTTTTGTAGACTTGCCACAAATGGTCTGTGCTTGCAGCTTTCTAGGAAACAAGCACAAAGCAAGTTGCTTCTTGTGTGGCAGGAGGGAGGGAGAGAGGAAGGAAGAATTGTTTTGGTTTACTTCTTGCCCATTTGCTCTTCCTCATTCTGACTTCAAAAAAAATCTACCCGCGCTGTCACTTAGGTTAAAGAAACACAAGCGTTGCACACAAAGGTTTTAGGGGGTGCTCTATATTGGAAATCCTGTTTGTCCTTTGACACGCTTTTAAAGACAACTTCCCCCTCAGCAGATGGTGTATATTTGAGGCTTCCTACATAGTACCTTACAAGGAATATCAATGACTCTCAATACGGTTAGTTTGAGAAGGCTAGCAATCTCCTTGATGTCATGTACATTTCATTAAAAATCCATTTTTCTATTATGGCTCTTAACATTAGTAAACTCCACTTCTTTTCCTTTTGATGGTAGGACTGATTATTCTGTTACTCAGTAACCTCTATTCTGTGACAGAAAATGACTTTGTTATATTGATTCACTTGGAACTCAGTTGTTCTACAGAGGGAGTTTTTTTCAACCACTGTCTTACAAGGACAACTTGACTTAAGTTTACTTGCTTTATTACAATTAAAATAAGAAATCACAGTATAGTAGATCTTAAAATAAGTCTCTTTTCTCAACTTAGCTGCCCTTAGGATCCTGCTGCTCCTAAAGTCTATTTTCCCAGGCTATGCTATCCAGTGGAGATACAGGTTAAAAATAACCATTTTTGATATGGCTCCGCCTGCATTTTTCCTGATGATTTGATGCTGCTTGTTGTTTCCCGTCTGCTGGGCTTCCTCCCCTTACAACTTGAATGCTAATGTGACTCCATCCCCCATTGGGAGCATGCTGATATTGACTCGTGCATCTCTGAGAAGCTTCTCATTGAGGTGGTGGATGCTCTGGGTTGCCAAGTCATCCTTTCTTGGTTTTAGCACCCTTCCACTCCAAAGGACCTATTGAAAAAAGAAATATCATGCACCTCTTTGTTCTAATATGTCCCTCAGACCACAAAGAAAGCTTTGGAAAAGGTCCTGCATATTTTCTTGAAATTGCTATTAATTATTGTATTTCAGATTTCTAGTGGTCCCTGACATGGAGCTGTCTTAAGCAAGTGGGGTTGGGTGTCCACAGAATGGGCTAATTTCTACTGCAATTGAATATTACTCAATTCTGCTAAATTCTACTGTGTTTCTACTGCAAATCAGAAGCTAAAATAAAAAAAAAAGTGATTAAGCATAGGTATTTTTAAAAACTGCCACCATAGCCCTGAAGGTACTGGAAGTTTAACATTGTTCTTTGTTAAAAAAGTGAAAAAGTTATTATAAATTGATAACTTATTAGTAGTTACTGATTACAAGTGCTGCCTTTGATCTTGTGTAAGTACTGTACATAGTAAAAATGCACTGCAAGACAAATCAGAATAATACAGAGCATTCTCTGTATTGACTTGCAAAAAAACTTGATAACTTTCTGTTACCACAGGATGTTTATGTGCAAACATAAATTTAACTCGTTACTTCTTACTTCTATAGGGTTTTACTCCTTGCTTATGTTAGTGTTCCCATATAGCTTACTTTAGGAATTTATGTTAAATTTCAAAAGGTTCCTTTGTATAACATGGAACAAACAGTTTGCAATTGGCAACTGAGTTGCAGGTCAGTAATCACATTACTAGAATCTCACTGTGGCATATTATTTTTCCCCCCTTTACCAGAAGCAAAAGCAGTAACTGCCCGTGTTACTGCCGCTACAACTGCAGTACTTACATTATCAATAGCTATTATTCCCCCTTTCTTTATGAGGCGCAAACATTTTTCATAGTACTCATTGCAGCTTTCTTTATCCGCATCAATGAAAGCAAAGTCAAAGGTTTCCGCTTCTCCACTGGCCAACAGTTCATCTAAATGAGCAACAGAGTGAGTCGTTACACCCTGGTTAATGCTGGGTAGGAGGAAGTTGTACATTTTTGTCAAAGCTCTCATTAAATAATGGTTTTGGTGCCTTGACCAGGCAGCTTATTCCTCTACAGCTAATTACTAGAAAAGCTTATCCCACAGAAACCAATCTAGACATGATGTATGCCATAAAATACTCAGTTACTGAGTTCTGCCTCCTTGGAAGTTCATGGAGTAGCTCTAAACCTGCAGGATACAGCTGGGCCTGCTGAGAAAAACAAGTCAAGCAGATTGAAACTGAACACACTCTACACCTTCAGCTATTTTTTGAGCTGACTGAGGGGAACTGTTTTCTTAAGTGGATTAGCATTTTTCTCACATTTATGAACAGGTCCTAAATGCTAATCTCTCATTGATGATCAAGTGCAATGATACAGGTCATGAACAAACCCTGTAAGAGATCCTTATCACAGCAAAGAATTACTGTAAGTATTCCCTCTCTGGGCCAAGGCAAGTGGGATTCAGTTTTAAGTTCTCCTAAATGGACTTCTTGACCAAGAACTCCAAATTGCCAGTTCTGGAGGGGCTGACTGCTGCCTTCCTAAGGTTCTCGGCCACCTCTCTCAATTGCCCTTATTGTCTTTTTGTCTGAAGCATTGCCTAGACAAAGCTGTCCATCAGACTTCAAGGACAGTGCAGGCTGCTAATATTTCCCCCTTTAGAAAGGATGGATGAATTTGGAAGTAATATAAGGTGAGGGATGGACCTGTGGATCCAGCAAACCTGTTTGCTGGAAACCTTCTTCCTCCTCCTCCACTCCTAACAAATTTCTTGCATTTTCAGAATATTTATTAATATTCCATCTGCCCCACATCTTTTCTTTTCTTGAGTGAGAAACGGAATTGCCTTTCTAATGGCCTTGCGTGCTTCTGACACATCCTAAATTTTAAGTCCTCTGGACACAACTCAACTGTTATATCCTAAGTTTTATATTGGCTTCCTTATTTTATTTTTGCACTTCAGCTCTGTCAGAAAACTCTTCCTGTTTATAACAAAGAAATACTTGCTTAGAATGGACAATAGGTAAGAGAAATTGGGCTTTGTCTACTTAATCTGTTTTAATCAGCTTTCCCAGAAGCAGCTGACAATAGCATTTCACAGATTAAACAAGGTAATGAACAGGACAGGTGAGTGACCAGCACAGCCCACCACGCAGGACAAGCATTTTATTCCTTTCTGCTAGCATGTAGAAAAACTGTGAACTTATGAAGTTGTGAAGTTTTCTGATTTTTTTTTTTTTTATAAGAGAAACTGCCTTACTGTTAGCAAAGGGATCACATCCGCAAACATATTTGGTCTTAGATTTCGTCAGTATTATATCCAAATTCTATTTCTAGGGAATGGAAATAAAAAGTATTTTAGGTTATTTACCAAGTGTTTGAATTGCTGGCTTAATCCGCAGGTCAATTTTATGATCTACGCCTGCCTAGAATGAAAAAAAACCAAAGAGTTGATGAAAGTGACCAAGAAATAACCTGTCAGTATGTTGTACTCAGGGACTGACTGGTGTCCTGCTATTTTTCCTGTTATTTCTACGTTCCAAACAGCACTTATTTGTCTTTCCAAATTGAACTGTCTTAGGCTCCGTTACCGATAGCAATGCTTCTGTGTGAACATGCAAGTCTAAGGTACCAAAACGACTTGACATGCAAATGCAGCTTTCCCAAACATATAACAGAAGAGATACTGCTTACCTCTTTCCACAGTGGCTTCCCTATTTTGACATAGTCCTCATTTATATCACAGGCAATAACTCTGCCATTATCTGGCAGTACAAGGGCCATATTCAAGGTATTATAACCTGTGAAAACACCTAGGAAAATCACAAGAGTCATCAATGCTTGCCATGTTGTGGGGACAAAACACAAACAACCAAAGATAGTGAACTACAGGTCTCTCTACAGAATAAAAACCCCAAAGGAGTCAAGGATGGCAATTTGTTAATGGATGCAAAAGGTTTTCTCCTCCCTTTTAATGTATGGTGGGTTGGGAGGAATTTTTACTTTTTGTTTGTTTGTTTAAAATCAATCTTTTAGCAAAGCTTAGTGTTGGCTTTTTCCAAAGGTCTCCTGGGCACACAGGGCAGTCTGGTCCTGTGTCTCTGAGAAACGGCCTTATTTTAAAGTGGAGCTAAATCCTGAGCCAAAGGGACTGGACCAGCAGCAAAATACCAGTCAGGCCAAGAATGAAGATGGTGGGAGCCCATTGCTGGCTGCTTAGCATCAATCTGGCTTCGGGACTTCCTGCTAACACAGGTGCATCAAGGAAAGTGGATTGGATGCAGGGCCTGTGCAGCAAAACATTTCCTTATGGAGAGAAACCGATATAGGAAGGAAAGAATACACCCTGTTCTCCAACTGTAGGAGACTCAAGTGATTCGTTGATCTTATCTTTTCAGGTTGCCTCAGAGTTGATGAGACATCAATGCTGACGCCAGACTTACTGAATGCACAGGCAAAGTAGAAAGTAAGTGCAAATCAGACACTACTTTTCACACAGTAGTTTGCTCATCTGTTTGCTGAGGCAGGTATGCAGTGCTTTACTATGTTTAGATACCTTATGTAAACATGGCTGTATTTGGAGAAGCACAGCCAGGACCTTTATTCTACGACAGTGAGGACAAAGTGACACTCTTACCTATTTCAATAACTTTCTTGGCTTTAATGAGTTTGACCAAATTTGCCATAAGCTGAGCCTGGTCGCAGGATACCATCATTCTACTGCAGGGATGGTCAGCGGTGAGCTAGAAAGGGTTAAAAGATAACACATCACAACAAAAAAAAAACCCCAAAGCTTCCAAAACAATATCCTGGGGGAAAAAAACAGAGAAAACCCAAGAAAAACAGATACTCCTACATTTCTCGTTTTAGGTGGCTTTGTGCTCCATGTATGAGCCAGAAGTTGGTTTGAATTTAACAGTAACTAAGGAGGATGGGGTGTGTGTCGTAAACAGTGTGAATTTACATTAAAAAAAAAAAAAGTGTGTCCGTTTAAATTATAACCTTTATACTTATGTCCTTATTCCTCCAAGCCATGTAGGATGGTTTTATGAACTGCTGGGTTAAAGTCTGTTGCCAAAGGTCGGACCACGTGGTTCTGGCTACACAGCACAGAGCTGGAGGAGCTGTGCCCATGCCGGGGTGGGAGGGCCCCTGGCACTGAGAGTGGGTGGCAGCGAGAAGCTGGGCTGTGCTGTGGCAATTGAATGGAAAGGATGGTCCTCCCATCATTTCCTTTCTTCCTCTAGGGCTCATTCCAACTAACAAGCTCCAATACTTGACATTTAATTGCTTTTATATAGGAGTAGTTTGTCTCACTTAAAATGACTCAATCCTGAGTCAAGAGGTGTGTTCTGAGCTCTGGCACTGGAGCTTGCTGGAGGGCATCACCTCTTTGAGCTACAGGTTCCTTATACGCCGACTATAATGAGCAGAAGTCATCCCAGTTGAAGTCAAAATCAAGTGCAGCCCGAACACGTGGGCTTAGGAGCTGTGGATAAAAAGACATATCTAAAACATGTGCCAATACTATTAAATACTCATTTGGCAGCCCTGAACATTGAAGAGTCTGGGTATTACCAGTTCAAAACAAATTCTAACGTCTATGCAAATAAGATGGAGGAAGGAATATCACAAATAGTCCAGCAGTTCTGGACAAGGTGTGGGCGGTCCTGTTCCTAGTGGAACAGTAACAGCGTTTAACAGAAAACCTGCGCTGGGGGATAAAATACTGACCAGTCGCAGCTTCTTTAGGATTGGATGTTCCCGCAAGGAGTGATCCAGTATGTATTGCCAGAGAGGACTGCTTTTCCCAATAATGCTCTTGGATGATTTGGGTGTCCCAAAAACTAAGGAAGGGTATCTTTTACCTACAAAAAACCAAGGAGTAATGAGAACTTCTATCTTTTTCAGTTATTGCCTGCTTAATACTTAAGTGCTTGCTTTATTTATTAAAGGTTAAAGAGTTCTTTGCTCTGAAAAATCCAATGAAAAAGGAAAATGCAATGTGGCTGAACAGCTTAATGGACTATATATTTTTTCCCCTTCTTTTTAACCTCTAAGATGCCCACCCCAAGTCTGCAAAGGCTGAAAGAGAGAGGCTTGGGTACTGTGTTGTTCAGTGGCCCGTGTGAAGGTTACAAGCTCTCATAGTCTTACAGGGCATGGAGCCGTATCAAAACTCAAAGGGCAAGTGTAAGGAGAGAACCATGAATGAGGTTCACTATTTTTGTCGTCTGGGGACCTTTTTTTGCAGATGGATAGAGGCTGCTGGTCTTCAGAGCCATCAGCCAATGCATCTTCTCAAGCATTGTTTTCTCTTGGTGACAGCGTCCTGCTCTCTAGCCAGGGGAAACCTGGCATTGCTCAATGGCTTGTTTAGCCTCAAACCAGCGTGCAAAAAAAGTAGGTGGTGAAAACTGAAATTTAAGGACTATTGCTTGTCTACTTAAATACAGGACTGACCTCAGCTTTGACGCCCAATGCTTCTTTTACCAAATGGGGCATATATTTTGAAGAAATAAAATAAATAAAAAAATCAGTCCCACATCTCCTGATAGTTGTTTGCTATTAAAGAACACTTTAATTCGAGGCTTTTATTTTATTTTGTGTTAATGGTTCTGTTTTACAGATGATCATACTGAGGTGTAAGACTATTTCAGCAACTTGCCTGAACTCAGAGGGTAAGTAAGCAAGCGGCTGCCGTTCAAACCCAGCGCCGCTTCCTTCCCCTGCCTCATCGGGGGCTCCCAGTTCCTCCGGCCCCGGGGAATAAAAGTGAAACTGTTGCCAGAAGAGAAAGCTGTGACCGGGACACCACCGTGGTGTCTTCTGGCTGGCCAAATACCTGCAGGCAGGGGCAGGGCTGGGAGGGTGCCCTCGCCTTTGCTGGGACCTTGGCCCCGGCTCCCCGGCCCCAGCGGCAGTAGCTGGATTACGGGGAGCGGCTTGGGCTCTAATAGCATCAGTGTATTTACCGCCGCAGCTCAGCGAAATCCCGGCCGGCGGGGCAGCCCTGCGAGGGGGATGCTCTCCCGACGGCCGCCCGGCCCCGCCAGCAACCGCGGGGGGTCCCGCCTGCCCTCGGGGGGCACCTTCCCGGCCGCCGCGCTCCCCGTCCCGGTGGGAACAAGGGGAGGGCGCAGCCTCCCAAACCCCCGTGAGCGTGTGCGTGGGGGGCGAGCGCCGCTTACCTGCGAGCATCCCCGTGGCAAAGGCGACCCCCAGCATCGCCGTCCCGACGGCCACTTCTTTGGGCACGCTGAAAAGGGGCATTTCGGGGCCGGGAGGGGCGCGGCACGGCGCGGCGGGTGAGAGCGGCGTGGCCCGGGCCGGTCACACGCGGGCGCGGGGCGGGTGGGCGGGGCGGGGACACCGGCATGTGGCGGCGGCGCGGTGAGCCTCGGGGCGGCCCCCGGACCGCTCCTCCTCCCGGCGGGGCGGTGCGCGGGTGTCCGCGGTTGCCCGCCCCGCGTGTCCTCTTGGAGCCGGCGCTTTGGTTGATTTTGGTGGCTTTTTCAGCACCACGAGGTGGCCGATGCTGGGCTGGGCTTGGCGGGCATATGGACGGGCATCCGGCGGGAGATGCGCTTTCCTCTGGAGGGACATGCTCTGTAGCAGTGTGTAAAGTGACAAAAGCGGCACCTGGGGTTTGTGCCTCCACCTCCTCAGAGGCTGGTTCTGATACACCTTCACTGCAGTCGTTTTACGACACACTTGGATGTTGTGTGAACTGGTAATGGGCTTTGACAGCGGAGCTCTTAAGAGAAACGTCCTTACGAGACGCTTGGTCCTCCAATTAGCCCTGGAAACATGTTCTCTCCTTCCCTAGCACAATATGTTTTGCAGCTGAAGTGTGAGCACATTACTTATCAAAAAGCATGTGAGATTCTGGGACTTCAGTCTTATGCCCAAAAGAACTGCAAGTTTCCAAGTGAAATGTCTCAAGGAAGATCCTCCATGAAAGGGGGAATGGGGCCTGGATTTCTCTACTGCTATTTCAGCCCCATTCTGTAGCACTTTCCAGGTGAGATGCACCAGTGCCCTTGCCATTGTTTGACAACCTGGTTGTTTAGGGATCTCCTTCCTCCTCCATTATATATCAATTCCCTCAGCTCTGTCACTTAAGGATTTGATACATAAGCCAACAGTGACTGCGCCATCTTCTTTTCTTAGAAAGCAGGGTAAAAAAACCTTTTCTGTGGACTTGTTTCATTGCATAGATATGTGCTGAAAGGACTCTGCAGTGCCTTTTGGAGATGGGCGGGGGATTTGGTTTTCATTCTGTGAGGTGCTAGTAGTACCTGGATTTTGCAAAACCTCAAGCAAGATGTGAAGGTCTATCATTTTGTCACTCTACAGATAATGAAGTTAGCAACGTTGCATACAGATCAGCAATACACAGGCACAGAGTGGGTTGCAACTTGGCCTCAACAGATGTGGAATGAAAGCAGGTAAAACTTCGCTTTTGGCGCATAGTTAATCTCTAGAAAGCCAGGTGAATTGCATGCTGGTAGGTTAGATTGATAATTTTCCAACTCTGTTCCTATGCTATCAAAACTGTCTCGTGTCAATGCAGTTAGAAGAAAAAGGTTCTTTTGAAAGTACAATTTAAGTGCAGGATTAAGTATATCACCAGGGCATTTATTGCCTATCACTGCATTTTTAGCTAGACCTTATTTACAAAGACTTGAGCTCAGAGCTCCTGTATTTCTTTTGCAGCAGCTAATCGTGTCAAGCACTAAGGAGTCTTCTGTGCTTTCTGACTTACAGAACAAAGCAACACATCTTGTCTGTCTTTGTAGATAAAATATCTTTTGATTCACTTTTAAAATTTATTTGATTTTGAAAGCTGTGAGTGTTGCTGGTTTCTTGGTTTTTTTGTGTTTTTTTTTTCTTTTTCCCGTTCAGTATGTCATCACTTTCTCTGTGTACATTTTGCTTTTGTAAATGAAAGCATTTCATCCCGTCTTTCAGAAGATGAGTTATCAGGAAGCACTGGAATGTGTCAGTTTTAGGCCAAACAGAACTACAGGAGACAACAAACTCTTCTAGCGGCCATAAATCAGATTTGTGACTGCGCAGCTCCATCTAGTGATTATTCTCTACAACTGCAGCAGGAGGGAGAGAGCAGCTGTGGGATGCGCTTTTTAATGAAACACTTCAAATTTGTAAACTTCCAATGTTGTGTTGGCTTCTCGACTTGACAAGTTGCCTCACTTGAAGCTCTCTGGAAAATTCAAGTTTCTGATGTCTCCAAGAGACTCGGTGAACAGAATTGTTAACATACTTAAACGTGTCTGAAACTTCTTTTTTTCCCCCCCAAGTTGTTAAGCAGGAATAGCTTACCTGTGGTGGCAGTGTCAAAGGTGTTTTACTGTGTTGGTGTATTGGACAATGTATTGTTTCCTTTAGGTAATGAAGTTGATTTACAGGTATCTACGTCAAGATAAAACACTTAGAGTGGCAAAGAGTTAAAGTCTTCCAACTGAATAGAAAGAGCCAGCTGCTTTTCTTTGAGCTGTTGCAGTTTTCATTTTACATAGCTCTGTGATATATTGCTGAATAGGAAACTTTGATTAATCAGATTAATTAGACCCATGCTTGCAGTGTGCTGTGGTTACTTGAACATTTAAATATTTTGATAGATTTCTGCCTACTTCTTGTGCTGAATAAGGTGAAGGCTACCTAGAGATAAAAACCGTGTGGG
Source organism: Limnodromus scolopaceus (assembly GCA_028565335.1). NCBI lineage: Eukaryota > Metazoa > Chordata > Aves > Charadriiformes > Scolopacidae > Limnodromus > Limnodromus scolopaceus. The sequence continues at coordinate 16,171,690 of JAOXNO010000002.1, read as the reverse complement.
AAATGGGCTTGGATATGAACCCCACCACTCCCTATATCTGTCAGGTCAATCCAGTTGCAGAGTTTTCACAGGAGGTAAGAATTACTCCCACTGTTGTGGTCAGGAGGCATATTTGCTGTGCCTGAAAGTGCCTTCTCCCTGGACTGCATTCCTAAAAGGGGTAGAAGAGTGGCATCTTCAGATTGGAGCCAGAACATAATTATTTTTGTGAAACAAGGAGTAGGACAGGCAGGATTCAGACCGGCTAGGCAGTGGTTGACCTCAGAGTATGCGAATCCTCACTTTATTCATATTGATAATCTCTCCACAGCTCCACAGTCACTGGGTAACTGATACCTGCAATAGTCTGTTCTTATACTGTAACCTTCCTTCCAGGAAGGAGTGCTTTTTGTATGTGGGAATGTTGTACACTGTCCACCTTGGTGCCATCCAGCTGTGTGGACTTACTGAAGAAATAGGACTGGCAAAGCTTAAGCCTGCTGATAAGGCTGTCATATCATTACTGTGTTTCTACCTTTCATCTGTGGCTATTTTTAGGCAGGCCAGTGGTGCCTAATAACTGTGGCACCAGTGTAAAATTCTAAATTACTTGCCATGAGTTTAATAAGCTGTTCCCTTCCACTAGTCTCATGTTTTAATTTTTTTTTATTAGTGGTTTTTTTTGTTGTTTTGTTTTTCTTCCCCTCTTCACACTTCCACGTGTCAGCTACCTGAGCTCAGCCATGCATTCTGGCAGGCTGTGCCTTCCAGGATTTGTAGTGTTCTGTGGACTGCTCCAAGGAGTTGTTGAAGAACAATATATAACTGCCTTGATTATCTTACTGCTGCACTATAAAGAAGTAAAGCCTGTGGGTGGCTCAGCTCCTGTCCAGTGTGGACAGCCAGGGGTTGTCCACACTGTGATTGAAAGCCTGCCTGCAACATATGCACTCAACCATAGTTGCAGCTGATATGGTTTTACTGGATTTACTGAAGCCTACTTGTTGCTAGAATGGTTTTACTAGACCAGGGTAGGAATAGATGACTCTTCTGAAAAATGTTTCAACTCTGTGGTGCAAAATCATTGCATACTACAGATAACTTGCAGGAAGTGTGTATAGGCATGTTTGAACAGCACAACTCACTGGAAATAACCCCTATATGGATGTTGAAGCTATATTGGCCTATGGCATTGGAAAAGATTCAGTAGAGTTGCATGTTGTGTCTGCTTCATTCAGGCCACAATGTTGCTGGTGTGGCTTTGAGTATAATTTAAATAGTGCTTACTTCAAATCTTGGTTACCTGCACATTGTTCTCCTGTGTTTACAATAAGGGTAGCAGTCACACGGTCCTCTAAAACATGGCAGCATTTGCGTAAAAAGTTGAGAAGCAAGTGCAAACACTACGTGTATTTAGTTCAGTGAGTGAAGTAGAAACGTGTTTGGAGCTTGTGTACAGCTGAGCAAAGAGGAGACAGTGGTCTTTGCCCCCAGAAGCTCACAATGTGAATGTAAAAAAACAATGGTCGTGGACCAGAAGTGAAAGAAGGAGTTGGATTGTATTGATTGGTGTACTTGGCAGTAGCCTAATTGTCAAGTTTCTCAGGAAAAATCAGAGCAAATAAGTTTTAAGGAGAATTCAGGAGGAAGGGAAATGAGGTTTGGAGCTGTTTACAAGTTTACCTCAAATGTAAGTGCAGAATGAGTAAAAGACCAAACACAAGGAGGAGCCAAAGAAGAATACATTCATGCATTCACATGGTCTGACTAATTCCTGAAAATGCTGATTGAGATGACATTACAGATGGATGGGACTCAAATGAGATTAAAGCTGGGGGAAAAAAGTTGCAGTAATCAGTGATAAGAGCTTGGACAAAAGTTTTTAGTTGTGAAGATGTACATACAGAGATAATTTTGGGAATATGTCAAAATATTTCTGACTGTTTTGGTATAGTTGAACATTAGAGTTGAAAATGATGATTTATGTGTTGAGCGATAGGCAAAATGGTAATTTTAATTTATATTGATGGAGAAGATAGGTTGGAGAGCTGAGACTGACTTGACCTTAGCCATCCTCAGAGATGTGTTTGAAACAGATTGGGATTTTAATCTGGCTGCATGAAGTTAGGAGTGAAGAGACAGATCTGCAAGTTGTTCGCATTGACATGGTAGATGAATGCATGTATAGATGGGGCCAGTTACTGAGAAAAAACAGGAAGCTGTAAATTCCCATACATTTTTAAGCTATTCACAGATAAACAAAGCCATAAGCATTCTATTGTATTTTTTTATTTATTTGTATATTTATTTTAATGGTTTTTCATAATCTCTGGTTAAAACTGAAACAGAATTTATTTACTGTATTTATGTGTTCATTCATCTGTCTGCATTAGGCATTGTAGACAAAACATGTACATATTTTATAATTTACACTCCACAGTGTATATCCCCTTGCAAGACCTAGAAAAATCAATTGATGGTGGTGTATTTTAGAGGACTGTATATGGAATTATTATTTTTTTATTCATAGTTGAGATTTCTTTTTTCTTCCAGTTGGTTTTGCTATTGTATTTGTCTGTTCTATCCCTGTTATCTCTCTGGTATAGTGTACACTTTACGTTTCATTTTACAGTTCTGTAATGGAGTGTTTGCCATTTACTGGCATAACCTCCTCGACCTTAGAAATACTCATTCCACATGTATCTGTTGTAGCAATTTTTTTGCTATGAATGTTCATAAGTCTTCTCAGCTGAAAATCTTGGAGTTGTAAGAATGGTACAATCTTTTTTTAAAATCCATGATAAATGGAATTGCTCTCCAAAATTTTCTTCTGATAGTTGAATTCAGTAATTTGAAATAAGACTAATAGTTTCCCAAATACTCATCATTGCTTCTAAAGTCATCTGGATTTTTTATCAGACAAACTGTAAGTATCAAAGCTTCCTTTAATATGATTCATTGTCCAACTGGAGGGTAATCACTAAAATGGAACGCAGACATGAACAATGACTTTAACTAAGTTGGTTCGGTTACTTTCATCCTGCTCAGCTACTTCTATCACATTTAGTCTTCTGTGGGAGCTTTTAAAGTATGTCTTTCGATAACAGCTTGTAAAGGCTGTGGTACCTTCACATCTATTTCAAGGCTAAGGTATCAACATTTCAAATGCTGCTGCTAAGAAAGCTGGTGATTCATGAGCCCATAAGCCTTAAGCCATTAAACTTGCAAACAGCGAATGGTTTAGAAACGGTTTTCAGCTAGAAGCGTTTTGACATATTGGTAAATATTTTCAGGCCTTACTGGCTTACAGGCCAACATTTTGAATATATATGACTACTTTTTGCCATCTCATTACAAGACTAGGTTCAACTTTGGACATGCAGGTATCGTGAGGAGAGATAGTCTCTGCCAAGCAGCATAATTCCCAGTGCAAAGTAACTTAATGGCTTCTATGAAAATATCCCACAAGTATCAAGGACTGTAAAACTCAAATTGAGCTTGACTGGGGAAGACCCAGTGAAATAGCTCATTCAGTGGCTCTGCTTGACAGATCCAATGATAGAAGCAGTTTTCCTGACAAAGAGAGTTTGTCATTGAAAGATGTGGTTTGAAGGCATGTTGAATTTCTCCAAACAGGTGACAGACTGTTCTGAATGATCTCCTTCCAGGTTGTGGCCCAGCCTCATGCTTGGAACAGCTGGATGGACAGTGGTGTGATGGGTGCTTGCTACTGAGGAATAAAGCTTGGTATTAATTTGCTCCTGCAAATGCTTCCCATGTGACGGAAATAGACACAACTTGAGTGTAGCTTTCTGTAAGTCTCAAGAAGCTGCTCCACTCAAACCTTGAACTCTATAGCATACAAACAAAATGTGAGAAATTTTGCTACTTATCACTCTGATACATGTAATAAAATGAAAGAAGCAGTGAAAAAAAACAACCCTAGCCATGAGACTTGATTAACCAGCCTCTCACATGCTGTTCTCTCTTTTGCCGCCTTTTTTTTTTTTTTTTTTTACATCTGTGTCAAAAGCCAGCAGACTGGATTTATTTCACACCAGATGTGTGAACAGATGCCAAAATATAAGGCTAGTTTTGGAAACCCAGTGGTTTTTCCTTTCCCTTAAGGGCATTTGTCCTAGGGTTTCCTGTGCACAGGACCACTATGACAGCAGGAGGGGTGCAGGACTGGGGTGTTCTTAGGTAGTCTGCCCCAAGCATATTAAAGAACAATGAATGATCATCTCACTAGATCTGTTTCCTAGAGAGCCAGATTGCTATTTCATGAGTACAAATTTGTCACAAGCACGTGAAAACCATGCCAGGCTACTCACTTTGGATCTTAAAATCAAGAATTCCTAGTAGACTGTTAGTCAGTTGGGAAGAATAGAGAAGAGACTGTCTTTATTAGACCACTGTGATTTACTAATATGATGCAGATGTGAAGAAGGTGGTGCTGGACTTAGCAGGTAAAATACATCTGCTGGAGAGAGACCCCAATTAGTATCATCACCTGAAACTCCATTTGTGGTGCATTACCGTCTTCAGGCTGAAAAGGGGCAGGGGGGCCATGGTTTGGATGCCCCCAGGAAGCAGAGGGGAGGGGTAGGTAAAGAGAGCAGTGTCTGGCATTGTAAAGGGCAGGTTCCTCGTTTGAGGAAACAGAGAGAAGGTAGGAAAGAATTTTTTTAATTGTGTGCGATGCTCCATCTATTTCCCCACTTATTTTATTATTAATTGAAGATGTACTCTTAGTAATTGCCATGAATTGAATTCAATTTTTTCTCTCTACATATATTCTTAAGATGATTGTTACAATTTTATATAATTTTGCTTTTTAGTATTAATGGCTTTTATTTCTTTACTGTTGTATTTCTTTGAGTTTGTATGTTAACAAAAGGCTATACAGACTTTTAACTTCTTATCCTGTTCTGGCTTCATTTTGTTATATGTATATATAGTTTAAATAACCTCACCTCCTTTCAATATAAACAATTGGAACACTTCTGTTAAATTTAGTGAGAATTTTTTTAAAGAATGTCTAATAGGTGAACTTTGAATTTTTCAGTGCCAGTCATGCCTTTAATAAGAATACAGCTTTCTTAGTATAGTATTTTAAAGTTACGTTTTTTACTGCTTCCTTTTAGTGTTTTGAAGATCAGAAAATCCTTCTGCTTTAGTATACTTGAATTATATTTTCACTTTTTAATCGAACTTTCTATCCATTTTGTTTTTAAGAAGTCCCTTTCTTTCCATTCCTTTATAGCCTGGGCTTGACTTCATAAGAATCTCTAACTGAACCATAAACTACCTTTATAAATACCATTTTTCCTTGAAAGCTGTATCTTACTGCAATGACCAAAGTTTTGTCATGTGTTAGATTAAGATGTCTGCCTAAAATCAATAATGCTGAGGTAACAACATTGGTTTCTGCTAGGCTCTCAATTACTTTCTCAGTTGTTTGTCATAGGAAGAATATATGATCAGTTGTTTCCCCTGCAGGCTATAAAACCAGCCTGTTCTCCTTTGATCACTTCTGCATACTTCACTTTTACTCTCCTAAGCGTAACACAGATTTTTAGAGCCTTGGACCTGTGAAGTAGCAAAATGATTCTTCTGTAGTCCATTCCAAGGGATAATAGCCTCCCAGTATAAAGCATCATAAATATCCCTGGACAACAGTTGGCTCTTTCGGGTTACATTGCACAATCACTATGGAATCCCTTCCTGAATTTGCCATGCTCTTTGAAGAAATGTCTGGGAGAAATTTACTTTGCAGTCTTTCCTCTGCACCTTGCATTCCCTATTGCACTTCTCTTCTTTTGCAGGTAGTCCCTTATTCTTTGTATTTGTTTGGGTAACAAGTACAGCTGGACAACTGCTGGTCTCTTAGTCTTTTTTTTTTTTTTTTCCTGGCCTGTTTTTTAAGATGGTTTCTGGTGCCATTTTGTTCTTGAAGTTGCTGCATTTTGCCACAGAGGGGAAACACAGTCATGCTGTGCTCTTTCCAGGGAGCTTTACTTTTGTTCTCTCTTGATCTCCTTTATCTGAAATAAATTATGCTGTAACTGCGTGATGTCAGTAAAGACTCTGCTAGGCAAAGGAATACTTGAAATAGTATAGCCTCTTGTGAAAATGTGAGCAGCTGTAATGGGGCAATTGAGTCAGCAGCTGCTTGTTATTTTAAGTGTTCTTCCCTCAAAAAAAAGGCAAGTGTGTTTCTGAATGAGGCTTCAGAGGTAACAGGTAACTTGGAGAAGGTAAATTAATGTGTGGGTCCCATCTTATCACTGAAGAGAAGCTGCCTGTATTTGCCTGTGTTATAAGGACAGAAAGTAATGATGCATAACAGTGAGCGCACTATTTTGATTTGAAATCTTTAAAAAAAAAAAAAAAATTACAGGAAGTTAGAAATTATTCACCTTAAATTTCCCATCCAGGGAATGTATTTGAGAGGCTACTCAGACTTGGTGGTATGAACATTTGGATTTCAAGGACATGCAGAATACTTAACATCACTGGCAAAGCCCTGCCGACATATTTCACAGTACAGAGCAGCTCTGCAGTTAGAGAGCTGTTATGTTTCCTAACAGGGTATTTGTAGCATGTTGTAAACAGTAACTGTTGTAACTGAATCCTAAGCTGTGGTCCTTAAAACCCAAAGCACTACCCAACTGGCAGAAACCTTAATGTGGTTTGCCTTTGTCTTCTGTCTAATTCATGCAGGCAACAGAGGAAAATGCCAGAGTGCTTGGGAGCTAGGCCAGGAGGAGGATAGGTATGCAGCTGGTCATCTGTCTCACTGCTCTGGAGAACATAGGTAATTACTGTGCACCATACAACTTCCCGATGAAATGCCTTTTGGAGAATCAAAGCTGTTTGTCTGGTTCCAACGCAGAGACAGTTTCTCTGACCAAATGGGGTTCAGTAACTCTTCCAGCCTTGTTGCAGTGTCTTTCACGGACTGTTTAGCTTCTTCGTGTTTATGCAGCCGCAGAGTTGTTGAATACCTCAAATAAGCCGTGGAATGTGGATTTGGTGTTTACTGTGCAATCAGCTCAGACTTAAAAGGGGCAAGTGGCATAACAGACTGAGTGTCTGTTATGCCACTTGCCCTTGGGAATAGGAGGGACACTGCTAGGGAATGGAGGAGCGCTGCTCCTTCCCAGTTCTTTACCTCTCCCGTGGGTTTCTATATTGGCACATCCTTAGAAGTGGTAGTAGGCCTTCCGCTGCTAAAATAAACTTGCTGACACAAGTATTCACCATGCTTGAAAGCCTGGCTCTAATCTGTTGGATCAGACTTATTTCCTATCTTAAAGCACAGAGGTGTCAACTGGTCTGCTCTTAATGGACAGATGAGTAACTAAGGAAAAAGAGGAGCTATCTCTAGATGCTTTGAAGGAAGTTTTACCTTTTCTTTTGAAGCCTGTATGTATGAATGCATGTAAGGTGAAGGAGAAAGCTACATGGCTACAAGGTGTGCAGGCATTGGAGGACTGCTCTTGTCACCACACAGTCTGATGGAGTGTGAGGATGCAGGAGAACCTGGGGATTCTCTGGAGCCTTGGGAGCTTTGGCTGCTCTCAGAGGATGCCAAGAGCTTCTGTTAGGAATTAATACACATAAAACATGTGACTAAACGTGTGTTGGATGTTTCTGAGTCCCTGGCAAAGACTACTGCTAGCGGCTGTTGCCAGATGATGCCATATATTTTTCTGTTTTGTTCTCTGAAGTACCTCACTCAAGCAAAACTGCTCCTTTCCAGTGTTTGGTAGTACTACGGCAAGACACCCTTCGCTTCTGTTTTCCTCAGGATAATACATTTTTAGATCCTTGAACTCACGAGGTAACAAAATGACTCTTTGAGAATCCTTTTTAAGGGACAATAGTTACAGCAAGTGAAGTATTTTAAGTACCCTCAGCACAAACCAGAACCTGAGCAATACAAATGGTAATGGTAGGAAGAATGAAGTGAAAAATCCCGCTTCCTCTTCTTACTTTCTGCCATTATAAAGGAATTTAATTGTCTGCTTCTCCCTCCCTCATCTCCCCAGTACCTCCCTTCCTTCTGAGACTGTGAAAGCTATTTAGACTATGAAGCTTGGTTCCCTTTTTTTTCTATTCTAATGTAATACAGTGGGTGATGAGGGGGCGGGAGTGTGGGTAGGGGAGAAATCCTGGTGCTTTACAAAATGCTCAGAAATGAATCGTTCGTGAAATACTCTCTTGGACAAAGAAAAGGCTATTGGTTTTTCAAGTCTGTACTATGAGAACAGATACAGAGGTGTTGGTGGTGTTTTTGTAGATACAAATGTGTTCTGTGTATGTAGATGTTTCCATCTGATTTTTATTACTGTATTGCAGCCTTGCTAAGGTGAAATTCTGCCATTCAGCGTTGGTCAATTGGATGTACCAGGATAATAGTTGGTGGGGTGTTTTTTTGTTGTTGTTTTTAAAAAGGGAGTTGTGACTATGTGGAACACATTGTTAAAGTTCTTATTATTCTTATTAGATAGAAATGACCAATATTTTAACCTGCTCTGTTAATCTTTTTGAATATCCCTCTTAGAGTCTGACTTTAAGAATGGGATGCTGGTCCCTGTAAATTCCTCTGAACGGGAAGGAGAGGTATTCTCTGAGAAGGCTATGGATTACTGTATTAAGTTAGAAATCTGCTTGGGTTAACTGTTCTAATGAGCTTATTAATAGCACATACAATTTACATATATTTTATTAAATAAATATGCTGTTAAGAACGGCTCTGTAAATAAGCCCTGCTTTTAATAACTTCAGTGTCCCAGTGGCTTTATATGCAGTTCCTGATTTAAAATTACAATGCCTGATTAAATAACTAAATTTTAAAAACTTATCACTGGTGGACTTACCCAGTTGGCTTGCTTAAAATTATATGTAATACTCTTTGTAGCAGGCAGATGTAAAAATTTCACAATTTGTTAAGGCCCAAACGGAATATCTTTGGTTTGGCAGTTTTTGATGGAGTTTCTAGAAGGTGGTGAGCACACCAAGAAGCAAGCATCCTTTTCAGGGTGGTAACTCTGTGAAGCCTCTCCTCTGTATATCTGCTGACATCTCTGCTCTCTCTGTTTTGCATGGAATCTGTCTAATAGCTGCTGCAATTAACTCCCTCTTTTTACTGTTTTATAGTATGGTGGGGTTGGGCAGATATTTTACGGTTGAGTTAAATATATGACAAAAAATGATCTTGTTGCTTATTAAAAGGAATCTCATTTAAGGGTAGAACTGTTACATGCAGATTTCTCTGATGCCTGTTTGCACCTTATTTCTTCCCAGCACTGATCTGAGTACCGGCATGAAGTAAAACTCCTTCCTTCCTGCTGCCTCTTTCAGTATTGTGGTCACAGTACTTTTCTTCCATGCTGCATGGCCAGGTGGAGCAACTTCCCTCCCCAGCATTTAAAAGACTGTTTAATTTAAACAATGTGCTTCCAGGTTTGGGGTACCCCATTACACAGTTCAGTGCCTCAACAGACAGTGGGTAAGCAGGGTATTTGTAAGAGTAATTTGAGAGATTTCATATGGACTCACGGTTCTGTGGTGTCCGAGTCCTACGTGTTCAGTGTTCCCACATGCTGGTCAGCCCCCCTCTTAATCCTGCCAGCACAAACCCTCCTTGCTGCTATGGATAAGTGTCTCCCTTCTTGTTTGTTTGTCTGCTTAATCTGAATGTCCTTAGTTCCCTAGATTTTCTTATGCAAGGGAGAAATATTAAGGGGATTATATTTTCTTAACAAATTTCTGGTGGAAAAGTGTGGTGTGGGAATCATGCCAAAAAGCAGAACTTCCAGAAAATGGGTTACTTTTGCTGACCTCTGTTATTTTGTTCTCTGGAGCTGTTTTTGCTGTCCTTGAGGAGGTCAGAGAAGGGAAAGGATGCCCATTTCACATCTGCTGCACTGACAAGCAACCAAATGTACCTTTTGGCTGGTGACTGGCATTTTGGCAGCACAAAGCTTCCAGCTCCCACCCTTCTACAATCAGATGGGATGAATAGCAGAGCTGTGCTGTATTGCTTGTTGGCATACAGGTTAAGTACATGGGCTGCATATGAGTCTATTCATCTGAAGTTATCCTTTCAGATCACTGCCCAGTTTTGTAGCATAATCTTCTTGGAAAAGAGCTTGGCATGTGCATCTCCTTTTCTCTTGGCATATGGTTGGGCTTTGTTGGTGGTTTTTTTGTTTGGTTTTTTTTTTTTTTCTTTCCTTAGTAATTTCCTGGTGTGCAGTAGTCATCCTAAGCAACAGCACCGGTATCTCAAAATGAATGGGCATGTTGCAATCTGGAGGAAATGTCATGCCCTTCTGTTGTGGATTCTGAGTGATATGAGCTGTTGGAGGGGTGTATGTAGTGGGCATGCTATAAATTAAACACCATCTTTGCTAAAGGTAGGGATAAGAGAAGGGATACTCCCACACTTTCTCTTTCTCATCCTTTTTAAGCATCTGAGAATGGAATCAGCCAGTTGTAGAAATCAGGGCCAGGTCAGGGTAGAGAAGTACCTTCACCTGTTGTAAAACTCAGCAGCATTTAAATCCCTGCCTCCCCTAACACTCCTCTAGAGAATCCCCCTATCATTTGTAATAGTTTTCTTGAAAGTGCACTGGAATAGCCGAACTTCCATGGATTATGATAGGTTTATGCTATATTTCTGCCCTCTTCTGGACTAAAAAAAAAGCCTCAAACCCGAATTCATTGTTTCATTCTTTATGGTATGTTGGTTGTAGGCAGCTAAGCTCTGTGAAAAATGGGAGGGGAGTAGAGAGAGTCAATGGAAACACCTGTTCATGCAATAGCTTTTCTGTCCTCTTGCCTTATCCTCTGTATTTGGTTTATCCCCCTTATTGCACCTTGTTTTAAATTAGGACCACTTTTGGGGGCAGCAGCTGTTTCTTATGCACGTGTGCTGCACGTGGCATGATGGAGTACTCCTCTGTTGGAGTCATTTGTACCACAAAGTACAAACACAGATATGCCTGGAGTGCAGGGCAAATGGACCCTCAAAGCATCGAGGTCTGTGAAGTTATATGGCTTTGGCAGCATCTTGGAATATAGGAACACATAGTTGGTGCTAATGGAGAAGCCAAAAGGCTTATACCTCCCCTGAGTTCTTCCTTTGTCTCCACATGTGATTATCCATGAGTGGAAATTAAGCTCCATCAGGAGGAAAACAAACCAACCAACTCACCAAAAAACCACTGTAACTTGGGGTTTGAGATCTTGTGTAGAGCTTTCTGCTGAAGGCTTAGGAGGAGTGAAGTTCAGGAGAGGGACAACAGCTGCTGGATTGCCTAGTCTGGATGTGTGCTGTGTGTCTGATGTTCATGTCTTCACCTGTGATGTACCATTCTGTACAGATAATGGAGCCAGTTCAGGGCCTGGAAGCAGCTTAAGAGCATGAGCACAAAAGTTTGAATTATGATTTTGACAACTGCAGTTCCAAGGTTTGGCCATTGGATTACCTTCTTAAAGGCTCTTTTGGGCTGCTGGAGTACTTGCCCTCGAATGGCCCTTAGTCCATGGTCTAGTGTGGATAAATGTCAGAGAACAGGAGATAGAAATCCCAGTTCTCCTTTTGTGACCTTAGCCATGTCATGTGGTCACTGAATTAATGGGTTGTAGAAACAGTCTTTTGCCTGACTCCTGTATTGGGACTTTACCCTGAGCCAGAGTCTTAGTCTGTACAGGTACTGTATCTGTAACAGTGCTGATCAAGGCCTTCTGTAAGACAAGTAACAGCGGAGACTACAGAGTCTTCTCTTCTTTCCCTCACTTCCTTTTTTACCAATGGCCAAATCAGCTGTGGCTCTGGCTGTAGGCTTTTCAACTTCATACTGAAGGCTGACAGTGAAGACATGCATGTGGTGAAGTTGCTCATCTGGTGGGTGGGTGAGAGGACAGGGCAATTTCTCAGTAAGTGGTGATGTGCGTGTGGCACTGACAGCTTTGATGTGTTTCCCTGTGGGGTAGAGTGCTGCCATGGAGGATGAAAGCCTGGTTTCTTTTGGCGTTTGGCTGAGAGCAGCACAGCTCAAGGGTATGCAAAAGAACAAGAGGAAAGAGCAGAGGGGCATTCTCCATGGACTATTGTCTTGTTCCTAAAGCAGCTGGATCGTGAAGGCAGTCTGTAATGTAATAGCCTGCATATTTCATATTGGTGGGGACTGTAAAAAGGTGCCCTTGGTACAGAGCAAGGATCCAGTCTGACAGACTATTCATAGCACCTAGCGACTGCGTATAACAGTCCTGTCTCCTGTCAGGGCAGTCTGGAGCCTCCCTGTAACTCCTTTCTGAAAGCTGCATTCAGGCTGTGACTGATGAGATCTTGAGGATGCTTGGGTGCGTGAGCACTTGGATGCAGAAGCCTTGGGCACTGCAGGAGGTGGGGTGATGATTTAGTAGGTGACTTGTTCTTTTTTTGAACTGGCGGGGTTCCAGGTGCCTTGGCGCTGCGCTGTGGCTCACACTGAGTTTCTAAGGCAAGGACCTAAGTCAGATGTGGCTGTTAACAAGTGGTATTACTTCTCATTACTGGGTGCAGCTGGGGTTATCTCCAGTACCCGGCTATTTTCCAGCTATAGACTGTTTCCTTAAGTTTATCTACCTTTCAAGCTTCCTTTGGACTAGCTGCAGTGCTCCAGTGCTGAAGGAAATAGTTCTTGTGCTTGGTTTGCTTGTCAGTTCAAAGCTGTGAAGGACTTTGTCTGTGGTATGTTGTGATGCTCCATGATAGGCATCTGTCTCCCTCAACAGAGGGACTAACTCTGCGATGTGAATGACTTTTTACTGCCTGCCCACACAGCCAGGCTGGGCAGGTAATGCACGGTGACACTGGTTCTGTCAGTTCCTTTTTTTTGGTATGCTCTTAGCTTCCTCGATCTGAAGCATCAGTTGTGATCTCTGATTTTGTTGGCACCGCTGGATCAATTTGCTGCCCTCCCATGTCTACTCTGGGACTATATACTAAGCTGTAACACATGTGGCCGAAACACTGCTGCCTCCTTCGTGTTGTTTTCCTGCACCCTTTCCAAGTTGACTGATAATCCATTTTTTTCCATCGTATCCCAGCTCTTTGCTTTTCATCAACTTATGACGATACTCTACCTAAACTCACGTGGTACTTCAGCAGCAAAGCCATTTCCTGGCTCTTTGGTAAGAGGAAATGTTGGTGCAATTAACAGTCAGGATCGCTTTTGGAGACAGAAACCACTTACATGAAGTTGTGGCTGCTTCAGCCTGGTCTCTGGTGTATGTTTTTCCTTTCTTTTATACAGTTCTGTGATTCTACTTCCTTGAGCCTCAAGGCAAAGTACAACATAAAACTTACAGAAAAATTTGCACTTTGCACTGAACATCAGCGAAGGGTAGTGAAGTGAGAGTCCTGGGTACCCGTTTTTTTCCATGGGAAAGATTAGAAATGAAGGTGACGTACATTTTTGCATAGTATAGATGTGGCAAGATGTGCCTGTTCTCAGGACAGCCAAGGTTTGTGGGTTTCAGCAGGTGAAAGAGCTGTTAGCTTGCTCTGAACCACCTGTCATCTCTTTTGATGTGGTCCCACTTGCTAAACCTTAAGGAATGTTGTGGTCCATAACCAGTGTAATCAATGCTTAAGGGAGGAACCTCTTGCCTCAACAAGAGTTATGCTGCTGACTTTGGTCAGTGTTGAGTGCTTTGGAAATCTCACCTGGGTAACTGTACTCTCTGAATGACTGGTGAAGCAGAGCTAATATTAGTCACTGCAGACTAAACTACCGTGTGTTTAATATTGATCTACATGCACCTGCAGAACCGATAGCTCAAGCCTTTGCTGACAAAGCATTTCAAGGCAGGGAGTGGGAAGATGGATGCAACACAAAGGCTGTGGCTGATTTATAAGTGCTGATTTATCGAGTTACATGTATAGTAGGAATTCGTAAAGTGCAAAACACAATGTGTACATTACTGGAGGAGAAGCTAGTCTGAGTACAGGGAAAAAAAGTCTCCAGTATGTAGTGTTTTAAACGCTTATATATGTATATATAAGCATATATAAGTCAGTATGTTACCTGTTAGACAAATGTTATTGGTCTTTGTCTGAGGAGTTACGCGTCAAGTCATCTGGCTCTAAACTTGAAACCCAGGCATCCTAGTTATTTTGAATCATTACTTGTGAAGTGTTGAAAAATTGCAAAGGCTGACTAACTGAAGCAAATACTAACACTTTGACAGAAATGTGTAGTTCATTTAAGCTTCTAAGAGTGGGATACTCTCATCCTGTGGACCCTGCAGATGTAGACAAGTACCAGGTGTGGAGACAGGTAAAGATCTGAAGTATTCTACAATGATATTAAGTAACACAAAGTAATAAGTATCCTTAAAGGTATCATGGGGAATTTATGGCAAAGGTTGGAACACCTAGTTGTGCTTCCTTGGTTTCCATTCTAAAATACTCCATCCTATTGAAAAGAAAAAGGTTGTGCTGGTGTGATGGGTTTTGATTCTGTATCAGCCATTCTCAGTGAGTCTTGTAAGCCACAACAGAGATCTCATTTTTGGTGCCATATGAACGTAAGTTGTTACTAACATTTTGATTCCAGGATCTCTAATCCTTCTAGAGGAAGGATAGCTAATGTTTTATACATAATTTTACATTTATATTAAACATAAAACTCGGAGCGATAAAGATTTCTGAAAGTGGAACAAGCTACTATGGTACCTCTTCTCCTTGCAACACATTGGAATGATGATAAACCTTTTCTATTGCCTTTGTGTATATCCCAAGAAATTAAACTTGATAAAATTTCCTGTGCAAGACCATTGCTTTTGGGCAACTGTTGTTATCCCAACTTGAAGTAAAGGTATTCGGGGAGTAGAAATGACTTAGCAAGAGGCCAGGAGATCTCCTGAAGTTTCCTTGAGCTTTGTTTACAATGCAGTTATAACCCTTACCTTTTAGGAAACTAACAGAAATGCTTATTGCAACGTGTGACAGGGTTTCTAAACTGTAATGCAACATCAGTGTTCTAATATCTCGGTCTCCTTATCTGCTTAAAGCTTTCCATAGATTTATGTTTCACTCATAACTTGAGTCTGGCCTTTGTCTTCTGATGGACCTTGGGTAAAAGGTGAATGAGCTAGCAAGAAGAAAGCAAACGTTCATTAAGTAAGAAAGCAACAGCCAGGCAAATCCCAGCTGTAGAAAGCATGCTTAACCCTTGCCAGAAATATTGCAATCTCTAATTGAGAAGCAGCTAGTCTGCAGCCAAGCTGGCTCTGGAGGAAAGATGAAAGTGTTTGATCTCAGCTGTGTTACCACCTGTATCACGCCAGGGAAGTTAAATGCACTGAAAGAGCTCCGCCTACCATTGATTTTATTTCTGCAAATGAAGACTGTGTTGATAAATGGCTGGTGAAATGAGGTAGCAGTGGGTAAATGGGCACCCTACCATAATCCCTTTTTCCTGTCTGGAGCCACTAGCCCTGGCACCATTAAAAGAGATGTTGCTTTGCAGTAATGGCAATGCTATGAAAGCGAGTGGTGGGCTGGTTCCTGCTATTTGAGGTAATGTGATGAAAATCTGAAATATAATAAAATCATTTAGAACCAGGAGAATAATACATTGCTTTAAGAGCTTCAGGACTTGCTATTACATTCCTTCTCTCCCCTATGCCAGTGTTCATTTCCAAGAGACCTCCTTAGATAAAATGGCTTTGAACAGGAAATATGATTGTGTTGCACTGGCAAGGTAAAGTAAGAAGCCCTGTGCATACAGACCACTGTGAAAAGACGATGCATAGTGCCTCCAGGCTTCTGAAAGTAGCTTGAAAAAGCATCTTTGCTTTTTCCTTTTTACCTTTGAGAGGTACGAAAGCAGGCTTCTTCATCTGTACATAGAGATGTATGTACATAAGTTGTATGTACATCTTCTACATCTGTCACTGAATATAGAGACAATCTCCTGATGTTTCATTTAAGCAAGGTTTTGTGTCCTGGTTTGCCAGTTATCTATTGCCTGGAGTCTTGGGAATGCCTTGTGCTGGAGATGGTCTCATTGAAGCTGCAGCACCTTGATTCAAAGAAGGATTAAGTGGGGCCTGCTTTAATGGAGAAACTTGGCTTTACTGAAGATTGCTGCTCTTGAGTTGATTCCCTGAGGTCTTTGCAAATATAGTATAGAGTTATCTGATCCATGAAAGAGGGCTGAAAAGAAAGCTGAAGAGACTGAAACCTAGCTAACCCAGCATGTGGAAGTTAAGAGCTCAAAGAAATGAATGAGTGGCATTGAATTAAATTGAGTTAATCAGACTGGTCTGTTCAATGGGGTATTAAAATCTACAGGAATCAATAACTTCCGAACTGTTGTGCATTAGCTTAGATGATGTACGCTGACTGACCGGTTTGTGTAGTCTTTTATTGTCTAAGATGGTTGGCACCAAGATAAAAGGAAATAAACAGAATGTTAAATGAGAGGAATAATATCTCCAAATCCTTAACTGTAAAATGAGACATACCTGGCAAAAACTCAATTGTGTCCCAGCTATGTGAGGTGGCCCAGCAGGGTCTCCACGGAAGACAGCAAGCACAGATGGTTAAAGTGGCTTCTCTGGATGATTTGGGAGGACTGGGAACAGGCTGGTTAAAACCATCATGTCAAAGCAGTGCTATGCCAGAAAATGGGCTTCTTGATTAAATGTAGCTCTCCATTAAAAATGCAATTGTGAAATACCATACCATTCAGTGGAAAGCCCTGTGGGGGAAGGTGGAGGAGGGGAGAATGAGGCCAAGATGGCTCTCTAAAATGACTCTGAAAAGCAGTTAAGAGCGTAATACTAAACAAGACCTTTCCTATAGCTCTGTGTCTTGCATTATTATCAATTCTGCTAGCATTTGGATTCTGTAGAGACCACTTGCTTTGTCATTCCAGGCATCTTAGATTGCTATTTGTCGTGATTTGGGTCAGACTGGCCCACTGGAGTGAACTGCAGGTATTAAGCATCCAGCTCCTTTGAATTTAATTCCTTTGGACCTTTCAGAAATCCCAGACTAGGCCTTTAGTTGGCTTCTGCTCTTTCCTCGCAGGCATCTTTAAGATATTTGAGTTATTTTTGTGACACGTACCCAGAGAGGTTAAGTACAAAAGTTAGTAATTACTATTATTTTGCCTGAATAATTCCAAACTGACAATGTTTAATTTTTACTACGGTTTCAGTTCAGATTGAATTGGTTTGAATGGAGTGACGAATGATGCCTTGGCTAGTACAGGCAACTTGCTGTGCACAATAGTGCTTTGTTTTACACATCTATCAAAGAAATAACTGGGGTGTTGGAAATGACACATGGATTTCTCTCTGGCAATAAAGGACCTGACTGGCTGTGTTATATTATAGTGATGGCTGCAGTATAACAACCTTGATAGATAAAACAGTAGCTAACCTTTGGGCTGGGACGTTTAGGTCACTGGTTTAAAATTGGAGACCATCCATATCAGCTTACACTTCCATCCTTGTCATCTAACGCTCAGCTTTTGTTATTCTGTGTGCCTGAATTTCCACTTGCTGCAGAAGTTGCGTTGCCTATTTACTGTACAAATGGCACGGTATTTTCTCTGATTTGCCACCTTTGCTTTGTGCTTTTACTTGCACTCATCTTCTCTGAGAGTCCATATTTAACATTCTTAACTGCAGTGCAGATCAAATTCATCTCTGTGAAGATGAGCATTTGAACTCGATGGTGAGTGAATGATTGACAAGGTGCAAGTATTTTTTTGTCAAGGCTGTGACATGTCATTTGTTGAAAAAGCTATTCATC
The DNA here is from genome assembly GCA_028565335.1 of Limnodromus scolopaceus. NCBI lineage: Eukaryota > Metazoa > Chordata > Aves > Charadriiformes > Scolopacidae > Limnodromus > Limnodromus scolopaceus. The sequence continues at coordinate 16,153,878 of JAOXNO010000002.1, read as the reverse complement.
TGAAAGCTGGGAGAGTGAAGAATATGCCAGATTCTCAAAAGGATGCTGCTTGATGTCTAGTGGCACCATTAGTGACATTTTGATGCTAATGAAGAAGGGAGCACTTTCTGCTCTGGAAATTATGCTTTTTAAGGTTAGAAGAGGATGCTTTATGAAGTCTCTCTATGCTGTTGCAATCCATGTAAACGTCCAGTTTTGCTGTAGATAATGAAGTTACAGTTTGTGGATTGCTGTGGTCTATAGAGTGTTTTCTGATCACATGGTGTTGAAAACTGCATGAAAGACAGCTGAAACAGTCTAAATGCCTCTTGTTAGTGCTACGCTGTGCAAGCAGTTACTCAAGGTGCTACAGGGAGTTAGAGGTTTGTTCATGGGAAAAGGGGAAGAAGTTGGGGAGGTTATGTCTTTATTAAATTGTGTTCTGCAACCTGAAGGAAGTCTTAAGAATTGCAGACATAGCTCGACCCAAGTTAATGTTGTATTCCCTAGTGTGAGAACCTAAAATGTTGCCAATATTGGGTGCAACTACTCAGCTCTCAGAAGGACTACTGTTAATTAGCAGCTTTTTCCCTGGTTTGTGAGAATACAGGCTGTGAATAAGCAAGTCCTGTTTTAAGAGCATGTGTCAACCTGAGTTTACTAATCTGAAACTACAGCCTTCTTGATGTATGGAGCATCTCTTGGATTCTACTTCTGAATGAATCAGCTAGGTCAATTGACACTTCACCACAATGTTGATTTAGTGAGTTGGTAGAAGTGGGAGATGAAAAATACTTACTACTGTATGATTTGTAGGGTTTTTTTCCTCTAAGTCTAATATGGACTGAGGTATTTTAAATGGGTCTTTTGCCTAAATGTTCTACATCTCCTCTTCAGAGCTGTGTTTCCTAATATTATATAGGAATGACCACAGAAGTCCTAAGCAAATTTTGTTTAAGAAAACATAAAAATTATGATGTCTTTTAAATCATTCTGCGAGGAACAGTGTTGTTTCTTCATATGAAAATCACAAGATATTTTAATTTTTTTTTTCCTAGCACGTAACAGACTTTCTGAAAATGAAATTAATTTTGTTTGGATGGAGGAGGGTTGGAAAAGTCCTCTGGAGACCAACCAGTGTGTCCTGGGAGCACAAGTCTGCTACCCTGTGGCTCTGGCTGTAGGTGTCGTCATACCCATTTCTTAGGGATACTAAGTTCCTGCATCTCTCCTTCTTTGATATTCTAGAGTTGCAAGTGGTCTAACTAACAATAGCAACACCACCTGAAAGATCAGAGCGCTGAGCCTGCAAAGCCATGGCTATTGTTGTTCCATTTGATGAATGCACCATATGCTGGTTGCTTTGCTGTGAGGTTTTTTGGGAACAAAATTCATTAAAATCTTTTCACTGCTCTTGTCCTGAGATAAGGCTGGGGAGGGAGGTAGAGGAGCACCCTCCTGCTATACTGTCTCCATGAAATTGCTGTCACAGATGCTGTCTTGGCTGCTGGTAGCAGTGTCAGAAATGGCAGCAGCCTTCTGCAAAAGTGGTTTAAAAATAGACTTGTTTGGTTATGCTTGTTCCCTTAAAGGGACATTGTCTGTTTGATTTAGTCCCAACATTTTAGCTTGGTTGCTGTCAGCTATGCCATCTCTCCTGAGTTGCCAGCCAATTTGGCCAGCTCTGCAATGGGTTTGATATTGTTTTATGTACAGGCAAATATGCTTTGAACACAGTGCACTAAAGTTTTACTTAACCTAGTAAATTGATGATACTTTTTTTTTTTGCCTGGGTCTGTCACCATGAAAGTGAGACACAACTGGCATTCCCTTGCCTGTATTGTTACCCTTGCAGTTGAGGTCCTTGTGCTGTCAGGTTACTGGCACTAGATACAGTTACCCTCATACTTTCAAAATACACCTTTGTTCTGTTCTTCAATGTACAGCCTCGATGCTCAGGACTCTGCTCCCTTTCTGACTGGAATGAGATTTCCTCTCCGTACTGAAACTAATTTGGGCAATGTAATGGGGTAAGATTGGAAACACACAGCCCCTATCTCCAATGTATCTTCTATACCCTTAAAGCCCAAGGTTGCTTTTAAGGGTGAGAGTAGTTCTTTGAAATTACCAAGTTTCTTGGGGTTTTGTCTTTTATGACTTCCCCTCCTCAGAACACCACAGCATCAGGCCGTGTCAGGAGGCAAATATCAAACTTGACCTGCAGCACCTCTGCCAACAAGACTTTTGTTGTCTACCATTTTTGCCAGAGCCAAATGTCCTGTCTCTGCTCGTTGTTAACTCAGGTTGTATTACAGCTCTGGAGAGCAAAGCAGCTGCAGCAGCTACGCTGTGTGACTGCAGTGAGTGGTAAGGAGACCCAGGTTTCAGTCCTGAAAGCTCCCTGTTTCATTTTCTCACTGCCTGTAATATCCGCTCTTCTCTGTGCAGCCGTTTGGAGCTTGACAGCGCTGAGCAAAGGCTGTGAGAGCTGACTGAAGCAGCCTGAGAGGGCATTGTTGAAATGTGATTTCGTGCAGTTACATCTGGCTTTGCAGTGGTACCGTCAATTTAATTTTTTCCTCCTCCACCATCTTCTCCATGTTAACCGTGTCTTTCTCTTCTGCTGCTTTATTGCCCTTCTGCAATGCCTCTGCTACTCTTTGACATGTCCCCATCTCTTACATCAACTATCACTTCCATCTAGCCCCTTCTTAGCCTGGTTTCCACTTGTCTAATCTTTTTTTCATTAAGAGTTAGATTTTGCTGACATCTCTAAGCTTCCCTATTTCCTGACTTTGAGAGTTCAGCATTGATTTCAATTAGGGTCCATGCCTGGAAGGCTTGAGCAAAGAGGTGTCTCCTCTCATGTTAACAAGTTGTTGTTACCATCATCCCAAATGTGCTCACTTGTGCTCAGTTTTCGCAGTTGCTCTGATCTGCAGTCTCTGATCAAACAATCTAAAGCAGGGCAGCATTCAGGGGTCCCCTCCCTGCTTCTGTTGGATGGACCAGTCAGGGGGCAGCTGTAGAGGATTTCCCTCTCAAAGGAGTCTTGAAATGCTTTTGTGGTAACTTAAGTCCCCAACGGTGTGCTAGATTGAGGCACCTCCCATGTAACATTTTTACTTGTCCCTTCTCAGTGTTCACTCCTGACTTAGTTGTGCTTTAGTGAGATGCCTCATGTGCATGCTGTGCCAGGTAAGTAGGTGCTGGAGCCAATCTGCCCCGTGCATCCATAAGCAGTTTTTAAAATGATGGCACGTCCATTTCTCTGGGACACTGATGATGTTAATTCCTGGATCTGTGGGGGAGGTTCCAGAAGCTTGGAAGAAACCTAATGTTGTGCCAATGTATAAAAAGGATAAACAAGACAAGTACTGTAATTATAGCCCTGTCAACTTGATGTTGATCCTGGAAAAAATAAAGAAATGGCTGATAAAGGGGTTTGAGTAGCAAAGAGTTAAAAAAAGTAATATAATTAACATCAGTCAAGATGGGTTTATGGAAAATAGATCCAGTCAAACTAACTTGATATCTCTTTTTTTGATAAATTTAGTTGATTAAAGGAAATACTCTAGACCTCTCTAAAGCAGTTGACTTGCTACCACAGGACATGTTTTGGAAAAAAAGTGATACAGAATTAACATGGCACACACTAATAACGTTACCAACTGGCCAGCTGTGACAGGTCTCTAAATTTGATGGTTAACAAGGAGTCATTGCTGTGCAGGTATGTTTCTAGTAAGGTCCTCTAGCATTTGGTTCCTAGCTCTATGCTGTTTAATGTTCTTTTAAAATATGTGAATGTAGAAGAAAAACCCAGGTAATTGGTGATTAAGTCTGCAGATACGCTCCCCCCTGTCTTGTGTCAACAAGGAAGATGGTATTCTGTGATAGGAGGTTTCCAAGCCAGTAGAACCACACAGGAGATTGTAAGCAAGCAAATGTGGAGACTTCTAATAGGGCCAAAAGTTAAATTTGGCATTTGGGAATTAAAGAGGTCAAGGTTGCAGAGTGGGAGACCCTTTAGGAAAGAGGAGGGTTCTGAGAGGAACTTGAGGCACCTGCTGAATACGCAGATCCCAAGTTACCATAAGGATTAGTAAGGTCTTTGGATGTGAAAACGAGGGATTGTTAAAGGAGAGTCGGGAGGTAATGCCTTTGTCACTGGTGCAATTGCTTTTGTGATAGTATGCCAGGGTCTCAGGTTTCAACAGTGCTTGAAGGATGCTGATAAATTGGAGGAGGATCAGAGGCAATCTGTCAGAATGATTAAAGGGTCTGAAAAACATGTCCTTTAGTGACATGCTCTGAGAGCACAATCTGTTTTAGTTTATTGAGCAGAGGTTTAAAGGTGGCTTGACCAGACTATAAGTACCTATATAAGCACCAGAAATGTTCTTCCATCTAACTGACAAGTGCATTGTGATTGTTGCTAGCTGGAAGTTGCAGCTGGACAAACTTAGGCTAGAAGAAAGAGCTGTGTTTGAAAAGAATGAGGGTAATTAAACACTGGAGTGTTTTACCAGGGATTGTCATGGATTCTTCTTCACTGGCAATCTCGCCCTCTCTTGACAGCGTGCTCTAGTTGAAGTAAGGAATTCATTGAGGGAATGGCATGATCTGTGTTTTATAGGAGGTCAGAGAGGGTGAGTGGTTTGGTGTTTTCTAGTGGTAGGATGTCTGAATGCATCACAGCAGTTCTTGGCAGTGCTGGGTAGTTTGCCCTGTCCAGGATCGTTCCCGTGCATTAATATTTCAGGCAGAAAATCTCTCTTGTTTTAACTTGTGTAAAATGGATGCAATTTAAGAAAATTAGACATCAGTTCACATAATGAATAACCTTGATTTTATCAATTTGCAGCTCTATTTTCTGCAATTTGACAAGTTTAAATGGCATTCAAGTAGCTTTTCATGTAAGGTGTCACTCTGTTTCCTTACTAATGCCTGAGCAAGTACCTTGCCTATTGTCAGATCGTTAATTCTCTGTTATTAAGTACTCAGGTGCTGCTTCATTGAAAGGACTGTCAGTTGCCAACGTGGTATCGTTTAGATTAGGAAGCCAGCATGTCAGAGGCTCCTTTGCTTCTCCAGACTAGCATCTGACAGCATGAGAGTCTTTTCTGGAAGTTTGACTTTTTTTTTTTTTCTTTTATAATATTCCCTCCCCTCCAGGAAAAAAAAACACGACAAGCAATCACAAGAAAGGAATCCACTTCCCCCTTGGGTGTGCAACAGATACAGACACATATGTGCACACAAGTCCTTCCTGCTTCATTTAATAGTAATGCAGAGGGAGGAAACTGCTTGTCTCCGAGTTCAGATTTTATTGTTGTTCTGATTATGGTATTAGTTGTGTAGTCTGGAGCGTAGCAGGGTTCAATTGGTGGCCTGACTTAATCTCTCAGAAGAGAAGTGCTGCTCTAGGACTTGTGAGACCTGACATCATCTGTTCAGGCTGCCAAAGGACTCTGGTGTGACTGTAAACTTTGCTTTTGTGTCTCAGTTTCTTGTACTCGGGAACGTGAACAGTATTACTGGCTTCCCCCTAACTTTTTGGTTATTTTGCCTTGATATATGTAAGGACTTGGGACAAGGAAGGTTTTCTTGGCTTTTCCTGTGGAGGAGGAGGCTTCCATGAGTAGTCACAGAGTAGTCAAGAGTAGTACTGGAGGAATACAACCAGCGCTTGTGCAAGTAGAGCTCTTTCTCACTGCTCGGTTTTCATGAAGCCTTATTCTGAAATAGCCTGTTGTTAAGCTGGGCCATACCTACCTCTGATATGACCACACTAAACTCAGTGTGATCACTAGATGATCTGATTCTAACATCTTTAACTTCTAACTCTGGCTTTGTGACATTTCTCTTGGTGAAAGCTTCATGCCTCCAGTCCGGAGTGACATATATCCCTTAGCAGCTGAAAGAAATCGAGACCTTTTAGTTTCTTCAGTGCAGATTTTCCCACTGTCATCTGGGAGTACATACCTTATGCTCTGTTTAGTTCTGTCTTTTGCCATTATCAAGTCTGTAAAGTGGGGGCCTCCTGTCTGAATATGAAATAAGAAGGTAGGTGGGGAATTTATTGTTAATTGTGGACTGCAGTGTCATTCAGCTGCTTCTATAGTATCTAATTTAACCACTAATTTAAGTGGTTATATTCTGTTATCTCTCAATTTACTAGGAAGCTAATCAGGTAAAAGGGAATAATAGCTTTGAATCCTTGACTGTGTCTTGCTTCATGGTTTCCTTCTTTAGCAAAACTGCAAAAATGTTGCAGTTAAGCCAGTTTTATTTAAATACTGTCTCCTGTGGCTCACAGGAGGCTCCCGTTCTTCTCCTCCAGAGTAGTTGAATAAGAAGTTGAATTTTTTTTCTTGTTTGACTAAGTCCTTTTTTTAGCCTAAATGCGTATGGCTCAATACAGAAGCTAACCCCCCTAAACTATAATTTAACTGTATTTAAAGAAGTGTTGTGTGGGGTGAGGGTAACATTGAAGTCTGTTTCTCAGTCCTACTGGGAGAACGTTTAATGGAACCTGTCCTCCTGACATCAACTATAGTTAGTTTTTTCATATAAAATGTGTGTAAGCACTGCAACCTTCAGTCTTTTGAAAATAAGTTGGCTAATATTGAGTACCAAAGATAAATTTGACCTTTTGAAGTTTGATCCATCAGTTTATCTGATTTGCTGGGGAAAGACAGACAGGGAAGAATGGCTCGGACAGTTATGTAATGCTGGGAGTCTTGTGAGATTACGGAGAAGTTGGCAGGAAAATAATAAAAGTGGGGAAAATAAGTAATGATTTATTTTCTTTCTTCTGAAGTAGAAGTGAACAGATTGCAAAGCCTGGATGAAATTGCTCTCAACTTTGGGAAGTCTGGATCTGAATGTAATGTTCCTGTCTTAATCCTATCTATGATAAGCTTGCCTTCAGCCCAGTGCCTTGATAAAGGTGCTGATCTGTGTTCTCTCTGGAAGGCAATGTGAATGTCATCAGTAAACAACAGACAGCCAGGGTAGCGACCAGAATTTTGTAATGTGGCCTGTTGCTTTTAAGCACCTTCCTGTTGGAGGCTGCTGTCATTTGAAGTAGTTTGATACAGCTTAAAGAAGGAAAGTACTGTACTGCCATGGAACTTTTGTTCTTTCTTGCTGTTCTCCCTTAAATAAAAAATTAATCTTTCAGGTAGAAAGCAGAGGGTTGGAGAAAAATAAATACAGAGAAAATATTTTCAGTTTCTCACTTTGGCAGAATGAAATGCTGGTTTATGAGTTTGAATGAGGTAACCTGTAAAGAGAGTGTGTCTAATGGTGTAATATTTCTGGTTTTGGTCTTGATGTTCAGGAAACTATTGTCTTGTATGTCAGAGCTCTTGCTGAAGGGAACTTGTAGATTTCAAGTGTGAAAAATGTTTTGGAAGTGTTGATTTACTTAAATGATTTAAAAATAAAACAATTGAAAATTAATGATTTGTTCTTCCTAGGAATTCTGCCAGGCATCACTATTTGTTACCAGCAAATAATTAGTTTTTAAAAAAAGAGCAAAGAAACCCTTAAGTACGCTAGGCATGAAAAACTGGCATATGTACTAGAAACCTATATCAATTCAAAATGCTACTGGGAGAACTGGACACTTATGGTTACACGAATCTCAAAGTATGTTGTTCTTCTCCGCAAAAGACCATGCTTGATTTTGAAATGAATTAATGTTCAAACTTGCAGATCTTAGTGGCTTCTGCAAGGGTGTGGAGCTATGAATATCACATTTAAGTCCTCAGTTTGTATTAAGGTGCGTTAAGTAGCAGTACTTGAATTTGAGCACTGAGGCTGAACACTGAAGTAGTGCTAAGAGGAACCTACTAATTGGGACATTGTTCCGTAAGCCACGTTGAAGTTTTTTTGATGAATGACTTGATATAGAGAGGCTGATTATTTTTTTCCTTTTTATTGTGTGAAACATTCACTATCTTGATTCATAAAAAAAATAATTAGTTTTTATCTTGTATATCTGCACTCTCTTGACTTTGAGTTTTGTTTTCAGTGATTTCTGATCTGAATGTATTTTCTAGTTTCCTCATGGTTTTATAGCAAAACTATGAACCTGGTATGGTTTTAATACTCTTATTTGTCCCTCCAGCATTGTCTAAAAGACCTCTTCAGAAAGCATGGTTTTAATGGACTGCAAATCCTGGAGAATCTGGCTTTGTTCCTTATGTTTGAGGAGCTTTATGCCTTGTTGGTATTCAGCGCTGCTGCGATGAAATGAAAAGAGGGACCAGTTGTCTGAATAGATGTAACGTGCAGGACAGTGAGCAGTCAGGTTTGGACTCTGAAAAGCCACTGTTGACTTCTTAAAGCTCATTGTAGTGACAGTTTTTCAAGGCTGTGTACTAACGAAAGACAATTACTTCCAGAGGTCCTCCAAGGCTGGTTCCCTTGCTGGTGAAGTCATTCTGCTGGGATTTTGGTTTGGGATATGTCCCTGTGGTGTGATTAGAGGAGACCTGCATCCTGTCCTAGTCATTTCTTCTGTTTGCCAGGTAGCCCAGGGTAAACTGTTCCCATTTCTTGTGTCCGGTTCTGTGTCTGGTTAGTGGGGTTGAGGATTCTGGTTTGCTTTAAGATCCAAAGCAAAATAGCAGTTTACAAACCCCTTTCAAGGAGCATTCCCAGTGCAAGAGGAGACTTGTCCTAGTGCTCTAATCTACTGGTGGAAAGTGCTACAGAAAGTCTTAGGTGCGGTTTATTCTGCCTCTTCGTGTTGCAGATCATTAAATGAGCTCCAAGTCAGATTAAAGCCTGGTAGTTTCGAATTTCTAGTGCAGTAGAGCAAGAAGATGGATTTTTTGTTAATGAGGTAATCATTGGTAGGAAAAAAAACCCATAGGGGCATCTTTACATCCTTTCTAAATCCAAGTTTCTGATTTTGTAATCTTTTGGATCAGTCATCAAGTAGTGACTTTGTGAGGCTGGTTTTTTTCTTTTTCTTACTTTGTTGTTGCACAGCACTTAAAAGAAGCTAGGATTTAGAAAATGATTTACCCTGGGCACTTAAGCAAAGGTTTCCCGAAGCTGTCTAGTTTCTGTTATGTGCGTATTTGTAAGCCTTGCTCTAACATGTAGAATGCCAGTAGGTGGCAATCAAGAATATGCAGGCTGGTGCCTCTGCGTTTTATAGGACCAAAAAAAGGCTTCTTGTGTACGACAAAACACCAGCTCTTAACAGGCAGGCAAAACTGGAGTGCCTAGAATTAGTGGAAACTTGTGCAAAGGTTGGCTTCAATCTCTCTGCTTAGTCTGTGGTTAATAATATCTGCTTTCCCCAAGGAATGCATAGAGGTTGGCTAGTCATAAAGCCCTTGAAGGTAGAACACTTGAATTCAAGCTATGAGCTAGCTTCATCTAACCTTTCCATGTTTTGAGCCGTTGAGAACAGCTCAAGTGTGTGTTGAGAGCTGGAGCATCTTCTTGCGTTGTAGGGGAGTTGTGTTCTCAGGCCAGCTGTGTCTGATGCAGAAACGATGTCTCTGAAGGGTAACATGAGGAACCTGTGTCAGTGCAGTCAGGAGAGAAGTCATCTATCTATATATATATAAACATACACCTTTTTATGACTCGTGTGGTTACTGATTGCAGAGCTTGTTTTGTCATTGCAGACTTCCATGACTTTGTGTTCCTTCCAGGGCCACTCCAATATGGTGACCAGGGACCTCACTCTGGACACATTAAGTGTCATGAATTGAAAAAAACTGTCCTGTAACTGCACTGAAGCCAGGCAGGGGTAGGATTTTTCTAACTTCCTTTCCCCCTGTGGGATAGGAAAAAAACTACTGTTTGCTAATGAAGTTAACAGTTGATAATCTGCTGGTAATTGGATGGACAGATTTATTTTTGGTGCGGCAGGGAAATCTTATTGCTATACATAAAATTTCCAATGAAACAGTTTGTAAGATCAAATTGCAACTGACAGTACAGCGTTTGCCTCTAACATTTACCAGCATAGCAAATGGCTTTTTCCCACATCTGCCCTCAGCTTGATCTTTCCTTATGATAGGAGACTGCAATGAAAGGAAAAGGAGAAAGGTGCAAGAATTTCACTTTGTTGGAGGCCTTATTTTTCCAAAAGAAATGGCTGTGGTGTGAGGTCATTTGAAACATTGACTGCTTTGTATTGGTATCGTTAAAGCATTGTGACCTACATTGCTTGAGCACTGTGATCTGCTCCAATTAATGGATCCGTCAGCACAGATTAATTATAAAACTGACAACCACTTCTAGATGTAGTGGGTGCTGGTGACCTCTAATCATGAGAGGAAGATGCTGGCTTCCGCTTTGTGTGTGATAACGTAGTTTGTATGAACACTGCTTAGTGGAAACTGTCCTTTTAAAATGACAAATCCCCTGTGTACCATATTTGAATTATTTTTAATAGATTTTAGTTTCTTAATACGCTGGAAGTCTGTAATGCCAAATTGATTAATCTCTCTGAAATTTGCTAGTCCTGTATTTTGCTCTACTTCAAAACAATGCATCAGTGTAATCATTGTTGCATTATCTGTCATTAACTTCATTAGTGAACCTTTCCTGCTGTAAGTTACTCAGCTTAGATTGAGTTACCTTCTGCAAAGCTCTTCTAACTTTCCAGGCTGCTTACAAAGAAGGGAAGTTGGCCCTTCTTCCTATTCCCACCGAACATCTGTCCTGGATATAGCCAACTATTTAACACTTCCACAAGTGTTATGGGCGAGGTGCTTGATGCACACTTCCCTTCAGCAATCCCTGGACAAAGTTTGTGGGTGATTAGGCTCTCTTGTATAAGATTGTATATATAAATATACACACAATAACAGAGGGTTTCAAATCTGAGAGGAGACAACATGTACAGAGAAATGGGAAGTGGGAGACAGAGAGGCAAAATGAGGTCCTGTTGTGTAGACAATGTGTCTGAATAGGACATGTGCCTTCCGACTGCTCCCTGACCAGTGCCCGCCATGATCTTTTGTTTCCCAACTCTCCCACATAGGTGCTGCCGTTTGAAAGTCCTTTTTTTGTTGCCCTGCTTCATGGGATGGTGCACCTCTAGTACCTCATCTTTATCCTTTTTCAACCTTCTGCTTGTGCTCTGGTTCAGGAAACACTAAGTTATACCTGGTTGCAGGTAGCGCTTTTTTTCTTGAACAGTAATTTAAACAAAAAGTTCTGCTGCCTGCTACTTCAGTAAGCATGAGAGGAGGATTCATCTCCTTGCTCTTTAGCCCTGCCTGCAGTAACAACAATGGCTGTGGTGCTAAAAGGGAGCAGTGCTTGTGTAAAGGAGGTGACTGGTTTTCAGTCATTGCATGAAAAGTGCACCGGAAGTAAAGGATATTGTTTGAGCCCCTGTATGAGCCCTTGTGTGGTGGCAGAGAGCACAGATTGCTCTATAACAGACAAAAATATTATTTCTAGTTCCTGTGTGACCTCTTCTTGATTCCACTCTTCTTCACAGACCTGCTTTCAATTGTCTTGGTTTCTTCCCTGTGTTTCCAGCAGGAAGATTGAGCTAGGTAGTTCAGATGACAGTTTGATTTAGAAGTCTTCTATCTGTTTGTGGACAGTTTCTAAGCTTTGCTAAATGGAGCCAAGAAAGAGTGAAGCTGTCTACTTTAGTAACTCTTCTGGGTAGAAAGAGGGCAGGCAAGTTTACTGTGATTTTTCAGGTTGACTCCTCCGCCTTTATTCCTCTGAGAGGTCTCCATATTTGCAAGTCATCAGCGTACATGAGAAGTCAAGATTGTTTTGCCAGTGTACATTAGTTCAAATTCATGCAAGTTAAATCTCATCTGCCAGTGTGTTGCTTGGTCCCCCAACACGTTTCAGGACAACTGGAGTGTCTCAGATTTCATAGCTCTCATCAGCTGAAACATTTTACTCTTGGTGGAAACTTGGCCTGCTCTGTGTCCACCTCTCTTCTGTGTTACACAAAGGTCGAGGAATCAATGGACCCTCAAATCCAGGCTGTGACTTCTCCAAAGACCCAGGCAGCAGGCAGTCATGGGAAAGGAATAGGCTAATAATGTGACATTAATGTCATGTCACTTAACTGTGAGATGTTTCTGTATGGGAGAGGAATGTTCGTACTGACGTGTTCCCTTTTGACGGCTGGTCTTTAATATTTCATGAAACCAAACTAGTTCAGAAACATAAAGAAGCCTTTTACTAAAGTGATTTTTCTAGAACAGACTTGGCATAATACACATAGCCTAGGTCCAGCCAGAAAACTGTCAAGCTTCTTCCTCTATTTTCACTTCTTTAATAAGCTCAGACACATTGCTCTTATGCTTCAAGGCATCCCGGGAAGCTGGAGATCCCATGCTTCTGAACTGGTACAACTACAGACATTTTCCCTAGGATTTATCTACCGAGTCTTTCAACTGGTCTAGAAAAAAATTTTCTGTGCTTCAGTGCACAGAAGGGAAATTGTCCAAAGCTGTTTAGAAATATCTATGTATTAAAACATTTTATTTAAATATTTGGATAAGACTGAAATTGCACAATGATCTAGTACGGAGCATGAGCACACTGCAGGCAACTATTATTCCCCGCAGTAGGTAACATAAACCATTTTTCTGTGGAATATGTCTGTTATATATTCCTTTTTAGACAATTTTCCCAAGTTCCTGTAGATGCTGGGCACAAACTACACTTATTCTTTTTCAGTAATGAGGGAGAAATGTTTTAGATGCATGGTAAGAGTCTGCCTTGTGTGAACTTTTTCTTTGACACCTTCACTGGCTTCTCAGTCTCCCTGTAACCCAGGTCTTGCCATTTTCCTCATGCTTGAACCTAAGGACTGCTGAGATTGAAAAGTTTCTTGTCTCATTCTTTACTCACCATAACTAAAGCTAAACATGTCAACACCTTAAAATCCTCTTGTATATGGGCTGCAGAACGGCAAAGATCAAAAAACCACTCAAAACTTCATCAGTCCAGATGAAGCAGAAAGCCTGGATCAGTTGATCTGTCCATCTGTACCTTACCCTGTTGCCCAAAAGAGTCCAGGTATCTCATTTTTGATACCCTCCCTGGACACTTGTATTGCACGTCAGCATGCATTACACTTTTTTTTTTTTTCTTACACTGTACAAAGTACAACATCCCCTCCAGCAAGAAACTCTGTCTGCAGCTTTCCACTCTGGGTAGGAATAGTAATAAATGATAATTGCAATACTATTAAAACAATCTTAAAAGATTTGTTAAATAAAGGCAGTGATGGTGAGAGAGGAAAAATTAGGACAAAGGGAGCATAGGCATAAAATGTTATTAAATTTACTGCTGCACCCTGTCCCTGTAGTCCCCCCTTTATCGAGGAATGAGTATGGTACATGAAGCTGAAGGGTAAGTTAACAGCCCTGATGGATATGGTAACATGAAGACAGCTGGTTGGCTTTGCAAGGAGAACTTCATCTTGTTTCTTCTGCTCCATCAGGATTTTCTATTGGTTGTTTTTAGAACCAACCAAGGTTTTCTGTTGCATCCTGTAAAACTGTTGTTAGGTTCTTTGCCTTGTTAATAGCACAACAGGAACTGGTTGAAAGGAATTGGGGGCTCCCCAATTGCAACCAGTTGTACTGTTTGGATGTGGGTGTGGTCTACATGTTCTCTTTCTTCTGAAAAACTGGAAAACTACCTTTTCCAGTTCCACGTCTGCCCTTAGAGCTGTTAGGCTGCAGTTTTCACTCTGTTTTTATGAGGTACTGCTTGAGGACTCAGCGTCGCCATTTGGCAGGGAGATGCTGCCTCCTGCAGGCTTGGATGGATCTGACTCCTTTTATAGTTCCTGGAAAGGATTCCACCATCCAGGCTTTCAAAAGGCAGTGGCAGAAATAGCTTGCTGAAAACACATAGATTTATTTATCCCAGATAAACACTATAAGCAGAGAGAAGTAGACTGAAAATAACAAAATTTTATGTGCCTATGAACTTGACCTCACCTTTGGACTTCCTTGTCAGCTAAACAAGTTCTTCCTAACCCAGGCACTCACAGCGCTGCTGATTATTGACAAAAACTGAGCCCTGAAACCATTGTCACTCCAGCACTTCCCCCTTTTAGTTATTGTGTCCTCATAGTGCCTAGGCTGTTTTTAATGATTTCCAGATATTCTTTTGACTCCAACATTGGGTCTGATGGCTTGTGTGTTTCCAGAGGTACTAGCAGGGACCGTCTGGTGGTGAGCTCAGGCTTTGTTCCTTCAAGGACTGGGCTGTTGAAGCAAAGGTGCTGCCTGCATTCCTCAAACTCTGAAGAACTCAAACTGGATTTAACTTCAGGGTTTCCTAGAACCAGGCACTAGATAATCCCTAAATCCCCAAATATGTATTCTGTTGATAACAGCTACATTCTTCACTCAATCTCTCAAAGTAATTGCTTCTTTCTAGGAGTATAAAATTGCTTCTGATCCTCCAGGCTCTTTGCAGCAGTTACACAGTTGACATTATTACTATCATCTGAGACTAACTCTGCAACTTTAAAAAAAAATGCATGTAGGTTTTTCCCCCACTCTTTAAACTAGCAATGAGCCAGAGTCTATACTCTAGATGCAAACACATATGCCCTTTTGATGTGTTTAGTTTATTGTGTTAGGTGGAAAGCTTTGCAAAGTGGCCACAGCAGTATCTGCTGCTGCTATGTTGTGCATGGTAACGGAGGATGGTTACCCAAGAGCTCCTTTCAGCTGGAGGAACCCCCACAAAACTTTAACCAGCTCCGGGGCGGAAAACACAGGAACAGTAACTGGTGAATGGACTTCTGCTTTATCTTCTGTAGGCTCAGGAGCCATCCTTTACTAGTTAGCCATTTGTAACTGGAGCAAGTCCACCAAGCTCTTGCTGGCAGTGCACTTATTGAGGAAGCCAGCAGTGGAAGAGTGAGGGTTGCTTAGTTCTTCTGCCTCCAGCAGCAGCAGAGATCCGCATGGGAACGTGGAGAGCTTCAGAAATATCAGGGAAGAGAAACTGCCTCTGTGGTGGGAGGGGAAGTGGTCCCCTGCTACTGCCTCCCTGGGGACTTGTGAGAAAGTGCTTAACTTGGAAGTGGTAGTGCAGCTGTAGAGATGGCAGAGATCTGATTAGGATGTGCTGCAGACTGCTTATGCCAGATGCGATGTGCTGTATAGAGATCTGCTGTGTTCTTCTAAACAGAATGTTTTGGATAAAACTACCTGAGTAGAGAGAGCAGACGGTATATTTCTACTTTGAACTCGGTGCAGGATGCATTTGGTAATACCTTTTCAGTATTTCTGGATGGATAGAGGTCGACAAATCCAAATTTAGCTGCAGCCACTTTCTCTCCTGAGTTCTTTCTTAATCACAGAAGTAACAGTCACTCAGGGCATTTTAGTGCTGAGTTTAATATAAAGGGCTCAAAAGCTTTTTATTCCATCAACCTCAGCCAAGAAGTGATGGAGTTGCAGCGCTTATAAGAGTCAGGAAAACTTGCTGGAAATAAGAGGATGTATCTGGATAAACTTTCAAAATGCATCTAGAAATATCCAACTCTTTTATCATATGACCGAAATCTCAGAAACATTTGTCCATGCCGTCTTCATAAATATATGTTAAAGGGAAATACTAGAATTGTATTAGGTAGTTTCTGGAACAAGACCATCTTAGATCTTCATATAATTGTTCTGAGGGTTTAGCTTCATCTAACTAGATGAAAATCTGCTGCAAGGGATGTATGAAAGGGGACCATCTACTCCTATTTTGCCTTTGGAAAGCTTTCTTGCCTCTCATAATGCCTGATCCTGTTGAATATTGCCGTGATTTTGCATACCTTTTGTCTTAGTGGCAGGCAGCAAAACCTACATAGTCATGCCTCCCTGTTTCAGTGTTTGTGATAACTGAGTGTCATCTAGAACTCAATAACGTTAATCAGAATACTCTTAGCTTCTGTGATCTTTACAGCAGACACTGTGAAAGGATAAGTCTCCTCTTTGTTAGGCCTGAGAGTAAGGGGGTGAATAATTCTTCCAAGCAGAGAACGACTGAGTATTCTTCTTTTACACTGCAATAGGTACAAGTTGTATAGTCCCAATTTAATATGTGGTGTTCTGCTCCTGCTGTATGTGCGTTTCTTCTCTGTAGAAAGCGTTATGTCTTAATCTGTAGCCCTGTCAGTCCATCAGGAGACGGGAAGTCCTGATGGAGATGGTTCTTGACAGAAAGGAGCAATAGAGTGAGAGGAAAATGAGGAGACCACAGGGACAGATCTTACTTTGAGCAACCTCATTTAGGGCTCTGTTGGCAGACAACAGACAGAGCTGGATTTCTTGAAAAGGAGCAGGTCAAGGAATTGCTTAGTACTCTTAGCTGTGGACTGTTGCAGGAAAAACTCGCTTCGCTACAGCTGAAGTGGACAGAAAGCTATTTTGTCTGGCCAAAACGTTCATCATTTTTTTTAAAAAACCAAAACCTCCAAAACCAAAAAAAACCCCAAGAAACCCCAAACACAGCAACTTTTTTTTAAAAAAAAAAACACCAAAAAATCCCCAACAAAATGAAACAAAACCCAACCAAACCCTCGTGTGCCCCCCAAAACCTACTACGAACTAAAAAGTAATTTAGGATCATTTTGTGTCCTACTCGTCATGAACATTTATGTTTTCATGTAAATATTCTCATCATAAGCTTTGTATCTAGCCATTTAGTTAACAGAATACATGAATGATTCATGGTAGCCCTATACATAATGCATAATTAAATCACAGGCTGATGGAGTGGAATTTATTAATTGTGAAGACACATGTGTTACCATGATACTAATTTATTTCTTTCAATTTTATTGGCATATTGCTCACTCATCTGTGATTGCCTGCTTTGTTGCATTACCCAAGAACAGTAACATGTTGTTAAAACAAATTATCTGGACGTTTGGATAGGCTGTTTGTTCACTGATGGGAACAATATGTATTTAGCAAAAAGATTTAATGTAAATTATTATACATGGGGTATCATCTTAGTACAGAACCATCACACTAAAGTTGCTCTGATGAGCCATATTAATTTCTGATAGAAGGAAAAAAATTATTAGAAAAATAACTGCACTCTTCCATAAGGAAAAAGCAGAACTTGACAGAAAATTATCTTGGTAAAATTACACGGTAACTTGTTATATATTTTAGAAATCCTTGCAATATTAGATTTTAAAATTTAACAGATATTTTAGCTTGTTCTTGGAATTTGTGTGCCTGTCTAAGCCTCTTGTCTCTGATTTCTGTTGTGTCTTGGTAGGATCTCCAGAAAGAGATCTTTACTTGTGAGTGTGTTGGCAAGGCATACTTCTGCTAAATAAGAATTTTATGGTTTAACAGCAGAATATCGATTGGAAGTTGGACATAGACTTTGATTTCTGTTGTGGGTACAGTGCGGTATTTGTTTGAAAGCTATTGTTTGGGAATTACAGTTGTGGCATTCAAAATTTGAGCGTCTGGATTTTTATTAATTTGGTGAAAGGATGCAAATGTCTTACTTGGAAGAGAGGTCACACTTTTGTATACTTTGCTTTTTTTTAGCTTATTGTTGTAATCATAGTGCTGAAAAGCAAGGACTTGTTCTCCTGAAGCTGCTTTACCAGGAACAGCCTGCACCAAGCCAGAGCTATGGTAACTCTGCTGCTGCGTGGTGGAGAGGAGCAGCGTCCATAGAAAATCTTGTGTCTTTCAGTAGCCAGAAGTTGAAATTGGGCTAAATAGTATTAGCCTATTTCTTTTGTGAACTAAGCTGGGAAATAGGGCTAGAAGGGACACTTAGGTCATCTGGTCTTATGCACCCCAGGCTGTTAAATTTCACTTTTGTTGTACAGAATCAAGAAACTTTTGCTGACTGAAATGTAATGTTCAGTTCTGTCATAGTGGCCAGTAGCGAGGGAAGGGTACAAATTAGTAGAGGATCTTCCACCTCTGGTGTGCCTTTTGGGTTGTCACATCTGCCGTATTTGGTTTAGGAAATGCATTCTGCTTTTGTGCAGAAGACCCTGGTGGGTCATCTTTAAAAATACATCAAAATTGATGGACCTGAGCTTGCTTTGGTGCAAAAGCTATTTCTATCCTGGATTATTCTGGAATGTGGATGTTGATTCTGTTCTGCCAAGTGGGATTTCTTCCACTGGATCCACACAACTTGGCTCGCAGATCCACCAGGGAGGTGGACTGGAGTTTGGTACTTGATGCATGAGGCCTTCCCTCTGTTTTGCTGTAGGATTTACTGCCTCCTTTCACATAAAAGGAGCTTGGAGGAAAACAGTGGGACTGAATAAAAAATCATAATACATAATCAAGTAACGTGTTTTTTTTTTTTTTTTTTTTTTTATGGGGGAAGGAGATTCGAGTGAGGTGTTTTCTTTATTTTAGTGGCCAACCCAAGACCTCAGCGTGCCAGGTGCTGTACTGATGTTAAGACTGTTATGACTGTTATCAGACCTTGCTCAAAAGGTTTGCCATCTGGGGAGGCAAGGAAAAGCAAGATGTGATAAGTACTATCACCGTTCTTCAGAGACAGAGAAATTGAGTTGACAGATACAGAAGTAATTGAGAACCCAGCTTAAAAAATTATTAAATAGCTGGCAAAGGCCCCCCAGGAATTCTACGGCAGAGCTGGGAAATGAATCCAGGTTCTAGCTTAGGATCTTGGCCATGAAACTGCTCTTTGAAGTAAAATTGCACAGGCTGAAGGAGATATAGAGCTGCAGAAAACCCACGTCTAAATACTGCCCTTGAGATCAAAAAATTTAAGTACAGACATAGCTAAAGAAAATGATGTAATGCAACTGTAGCTTCTTGACATATCAAAATCATTGTTCTAATTCTGGCTCTGACTTGCATGACATGAAACCAGATTGTGTGAGCAAAGGTATTGGTAAAATTTCAGCTTATTGCAAACTAGTTTATGCATAAGATTTACGTACACAATTATTTAAGAGCTGCTTTTTCATGAACAGACTGATTTCTGACTTGCCTGAGCTTCAGAACAAGACCATCTCAAAGCTTATCAGCATGCACCTCTTCAATAATACTGCAATGACTAGCTCTTACTGTACTAAGCCTGTATCCATCAGATAAAATATGGTATCTGTAGTATATTAGTCATCCTGGACAATAGGGGAAAAGTTACTATTGCAGAACTATCAGAAGATAAATATTTTCTGCTTTGAAATTAATCAGATAATTTTCCCTCAAGCTTTATCTTCACCTTTTGTTTTTCTTGCTGGACTATCATTGGTCTCTCTGTATCTGATTCATGACAAACTGCACTTGAATTAACACCAAGAATTTAATATTTTTTTTTTTTCCTAGTGCTAAGGACCAGATCCTTGGCTCCCACCAGCAGGTCTTGTTCCTGTAGGATCTCTGGTTATCTGTTCTATAAAATGCACACTTCAGCATTTTCAGAAATCTACTTATTTTGGAAATGTTGAGCTGAAATCCTAAATTTGAGCTTTTTTCCAGCATCATGTTACCATGCTTCCTGATCAGGTAAATCAAAACAATGGTGTTCTCTTAAAAATTAGCTGAGATGCTGAGAGCGCTTTCTAGCTGAGGACAGCTGAATGCTGAAATGGATTACCTGGGAAGGCTGTAGAAGTTCTACCAATGGAGGTTTGGTGTGGTGTGGTTTGTGTGTGGTTTGTTGTTTTGTGGGCTCTTCTTTTTTTTTTTTTTTTTTTTTTCTTTTAAGAACAGTTTCTTACACAAAACAAGACTTAGTGACAAGAAGGCATATAGGTATAAATGCTCTGCTCTGGGAGCATCCTAAGGCCATTCCCAATGCCTTTGCCTGAGACCCTGCAGATTGTTGATGTTGTGATTGTCTCTTCAAACTCATGCAGTGTAGGCTTGGTCGGCTTCTGCTCTTGCACAATTAATAAAGACCACGGGGATTTGGAGAAGGTTCCAAAAACAATTTGGGGCTTTATTGTCAGAACATACAGTTCTAGAGAGAGTAGCTTCATTGCAAGGAAAGAAACTCCACCTGTGCATAAAGACTTAGCAGAGAAGTACTGTAGCAGAAATGGTGGCATTAGGAATAAATTCTGAGGACGAAATTAAATTCTACCTCCCAGTCATAGCAGGAGGAATATTAGAATATTGGCTCTGTGTAAGCTAGAAACCACTAAATTTGAAAGGGACCAAGTGGGGAAAAACTAGTTAAGTCTTCAGTCAGTGTTGGTTTACAGCACACCCTACACCCCTGAAAAGAGAGCTGTGGGACATTCTCAGGTTTGGGCCTGTGTCTATCTGACTTCCAGCCTGTGAATAGCTTTTTTGAAATCCACAGGATGACACTGTGGTAAAGCTGTGTGGTTAGTGGTGTTCTCTCCTGAATGAAACTTACAAAAAGTTCCAGTCATTTGCTTACAAATCTGGTGGTTTGTTTCTATATTTTACCAGTTCTGTTGAGAAATATTGATGTGCTGAATAGTAATACTTGGGTATCTAAAATAAAACGCGATGTCTTCTCACATGCTGAATACAATAATCCCTATAGTTGTAGAAAGGACCTTGCCATACCCACAGTAATCTTTCAATTCAAATGGCTATACTAAAGATACTGGCCTAACAGCTAAGCTTTTGTCACAACCTTACTGTGTTTGTTCTGATTATCCTCTGGTTTTAGATACAGGATTGGACTGAGATCTTTCTACCAAAGATCTATGAACTTTGGGCTTTTTGCATTATCTTAGAATCCCAGCTTTTGTTTTTCTAGCTGATATTTCTAAATAATTCCAGGTGGTCAGATAAAATATCTAAACTTGAGTTTCTCTCTAACTTGTTTTTTGAGATGGGAGCTAAAAGTCTGATGTGAACCTCATCCAAACGGGTTGACTATAGTTTATCTTTTATGTAGTTAGCCACAGCAGCTGCTGGAGATTTGTGAATGCAACACATCTTTAATAAATGAGAAGGTACTTGCTTTGACTACAAGTATAGGAGATGGTTTAGCCTGAGGCAAACCTACAGGCTACAGATATTTCAGCTGGCCACGTACAATTTCAGCGCTAACTTGAAGCCGTGCAAAATATAAGATCATAGTCTTTATATAGATATTTGGGAACAGGGCTGAAATGATTGCTAAAAGGAAAGGATCCAGACAATGCATTATATTCATAGTAGTTGAATAGGTCACTTATTAGAGGAAGAAGGGGTTGTACCCTGAATCTTTAGCATCTGTATGTATATGAAGCCAGTGGAACAACATAGTTTAAACAGGGCAGGGTGATGCACCAGACTACCGAATTGCAGTTACTGAAGGCGCACAAGAAACACTCTCAGATTCCGTAGCAAGGGAAACACTATTACAGGGGGTAGAGCAATGGAAGGAGACTGATCAAAATGTATGGTAATTAAAGCAGATGATGCAGGATTGATGTATGGACTCAGAAGTCAGTTCTTGCAGTGATTGAGAAGGACTAATATCAGCAGGCCTTAGCCTTGCAAAAGGTAAACTCTCAGCAAGATTCCCAGTGGAACTCTCCCCTGGAACTAAAGAGTTGTTGTTAGGTAAGAGAGGGAGAATCACCAAGTGATTACACATTAAAAGCAAATAGGAGGGGGAAGAAAAAAGGAAAAAAAGCTAGCAGATCAGAACACCTTTACTTTTCTTTTTTCCTTCTGTGACATGCTTTGGTTTGGATTGACTTTTGTTTGTTCCTGTTTTTCTTTTCCTGTCTCTATAGTGTCACTTATGAGAAGATGAAGATTCTATGACCTCTGACCTCTTGTTAAAAGAGAATTGTGATTAAACTGTAGGAGGACTCTAATTTTGTTAAGGGCTAAAGGTCTGATTAGAGAGAACCTTCATGTTGCATCTCTTGCATAACGCAAAGTAATGGAATGCCTCTTCAAAAACACTAAATTCCACCCAACCAATGTTTATAGCTGCAAGTAAGAATTACAATTAAAAGAATTGTGTCTTATTGTGGAGGCTTTTGAGGAATTGCACATAGACTTCTGTGGTTCAGGTGGGGTTTTTTTCTTAATGTTTTAGTATGAGTTAGTGCAAAGTTTGGAACTTCTTGTTTACAGACTAGTTTTTTCCTGGGTTGTATAGTTTGCTATATGCTGCCCTCATCCCTAGCTCAATCTCCCTGGATCCTAGGATTTCCAAAAATCAAGCCATGTGTCATCCTGAGGTCTAGCATCTGTCCTGCCATGTAACCTGTAAAGAGGGCATTGCTAATCCTTTTGCAGGTGGGGACTAGAGTCATATGGTGGAATTCACAGAGGTGAGAAGCCGAGTGCTGGTGGCTGTCTCTGGATCGGTTGGTAGGGCCCACACCAGCCATGCCACCTCCCACAGGGTGGGGGATTTGGTGGTCGGTGTGAAACACTGGGTAACAAAGAAAGCAAATGGTAGCTGGATAAACCTAACCATTTCCAGGTTAGTGTGCAAGTCTAAATTGAACTTGGGTTTAGCAGTCACTATTTCATTCAGTGTTAAGAGCTTGGATATCTGGCACAGCTGTATAAAATACCAACTCTGTTACTACCTGTTGACATTTGGGGGTGGTGGTGGTGGGGAAGGATGCTGTTGCTTGCATGGTGGGGGTAAAGGCGGGGATGTAACAACATAATGTCTCTTTCACTGTGATCTTGCAGCCCAAGGTGGGTGTAGGATCACATAAACTTACTTCCCAGGTGCAAGTAGCTTGAAGAATGCTCAGGACAGATGCTTTTTACTAAGCTATTTTTGCACTTGTAGGGTAAGCTCTTATCCAACTATGTGTGTTGGCCAAGAAAATATAAGGGCAGAAACAGTGACTCATAAAAAGTATCTCATAAAAGGTCTGTGTGTCTGTCCAGGTTGTGTTTACACAATGCAAAGGTTCATGGCACTGCTGATTTATTGTATTTCCAGCTTCATGTCACTTATTCTGCTGCACCCATGGTGCAGTCCTGCCTCTCCAATAGTTTCAGGTTCAGCAGTAGGGCCACTTGAGCTGGGTTTATAGATCAGCTGAGAAACACCCACCCTGACCCCAGGACAGAGATGGTGGTTCAGCTGGATCTGTGCTCTAGTTCAGGCTGCTGAATGGACTGAGCAGTCTTGCTAACGCACTGCAAGTGTGGAGCAGATTGGGAGGGCAAGTTGCTTAAGCCAGGGCTGCTGCTATAAAAAAAAATGAGGTGGAGCTACTCCTCAGCCAGCCCAGGTGCTGGAGAGGTAAGTGGTGGGAGCTGGGTGAGTGGGATGCTTGGTCTTTACAGAAACAAAACCTCTTTGCATGGTGAAACCACATATTAGGTCTCCCTGACTTCACTTGGGATCTGAGGTTAGGTGATGTGCTAAGTCCTTGCCTTAATTGAAGCCAGTGCCTGCACAGTATGAGCAGGCAAGCAATCAGTAGCTCATGTGAGCAAAACTCTGAGTGACATACAACAAGCACTAAACGGAAGAAATTTTTTAAATGATGTTAAGAATTGTTTTTACACAAAACAATGTTTGTGTGCCTTATGGTAGTAGAAGTAGATGTTGGTACAGCAAGATCAGGCTTTGGTTAGCCCTCTTACAGCTTTATCTATACTAGGTTGACAGGTTGCTGTCCTATGGCCACTGTTGTCCCTGGCTCCTTGCCACGGGGATCCCTCCCTCTGGTGAACTGACATAACTGCTCATGTAATTTATTGTAGTTAAAAATCACAGAATGGTTAGTTGGAAGGGACTGTAAAGATCATTGAATTCCAACCTCCCTGCCATGGGCAGGGACACCCCTCACTAGACCAGGTTGCTCGAGTGGGAGGTGTCCCTGCCTATGTCAGGGGACATTTAGGCCTAAATCAGTTGGCTTAGGAAAACAATGTTTAACCTAGGCAAATAATGTGTTTAAAGTGGTTTAGAAAAGTATTTCATAAGCAAATATGCCAGCAGACCTGAGAGAACATATCTGTAAGGACAGGTATGGGTTGGTGACAAACAGCTGGGGTGACCTAAAAGTGGTAACCCCTGAACAGGACATCTGACTGCTTTGGGGCAAAGCTTGGGGGTAGGGGGGGAAATCCCAAAGGTGCTTTATGGAAATCAAAACTTAGTGTTTGTAGGGAAGCTTCCTGGAGTCTAAGATGCTATCACCCATTTAAAATTCCGGATCAAATCAGTTGCGTCTCTGAGCAGTATTGATTTACCAAGTGGAGTGTGTCTTCCTTTGGGATTTCTTCCCCAATTTAGGCTTCAATTGGTGTAATCTCAGAAGAAAAGCCTTGCTTCCCCTTATAAACTGTTCTCACCAGATGTCTTGTAAATCTTTTCCTTTATTCCTTTGAAATGACTGGGCTTTGACCTTAGCTTTCTTAATGTTATTTAGCCCACATGGAATATCTATAAAAATAAGAGCTGCTAACTCTATTAAGAAAAGCACATATGACCTCTGCTTGTAATAACAGAATGCAATTAATGTCAGGCTAGTTTTGATGATAAATTGGGGCCTAACAAATGGATTTTGCTTTTTCAAACAAACCGGTATGAAGGGAAAATGAGCTTTAAACTACTTACTAAAATTTTAAAAGATCTCTTCTTCCCCATCCTTGACCTGAAAAGTAGTCAATACAACTGAAGTTTTTAGGAGGCTCATACATTCCACACAAACTCACAAACAAAAGCTCAAAAAACCCCAACCTTCTGTAGGCAAATTAAAGCCAGAGGTGTAATTGCGAATGAGGACGTTATTGTGTTAGAACCTAGGGAAAAGTTCCACTTGTGAAGCCTATTAGTAATTGTGCAGCAGCTGTCACAGCAATTGCAGGAGGACATGATGAAGGTCCTGTTGGTCCAGAGGCCTTCACAGATGCACAGAAAACCATTGCTCCTTCGTCAATGGCTTTACCACTTGCATGTGCGTGTAGCACCTCACTCTGTTCATTTGCACCCGTCCTCTGATGTCTAGATGTTACGGCTTCTCCTCTGTGTTTATCCACAAAGGTCCTAGCAGAAACCCTTGCTCTTCGGCTCCAGCTGTAGGTGCTTATATTTCCAGGAGCAGAGTTCTGTTTCAGTTGTAAGTACATTGTTTGAGGTAGCTGGCTTGTGTTATTTGTTGATAAAGTGTTCCAGAAGATCAAGATGACCTAACTGAAGTTAAAGGCAAGGAGCAAGTTAGACACAAAGCAGGTGGAAGGTTGCTCAAGCAAAGATAAAATGCAAGGGCCGCAATTGTAAGAGTATGCAATTGCCCAGGCTTAACTTTAACTGTGCCTTTTCTTCAGCTGTCCACGTCCTTTGTCTCATGCTTCAAGTCTGTGTAGGAAAGCCGTACTTATGCAACTTGGTTACCTCAAGTCACTTAAGACTGGAGAGCAGTTTTGGGGGGATTTCTTGTCTAACAGCCAAATATCAATAGTGCCCTGCTCTAATAAGCCCCTTCCTCATCCTTTTGTGACTGGGAGACCATAGGTAATAGCTCTCTGGTGTACGTCATCAGAGGTTCTTGCAAGGGTCGTGTATTTTCTCATCCAAGGAGCAGATGGCAGTGGCTTTCTTTCCTTCAGAGCAGGTGGTTGCCTACAGCAGAGAAATGTTTTGTGACTCTGTAGTGCGCACACACCTGAGTTGGGAATGCGGCTCGTTTCCTAGGTTGCTTAGGGCAGCAAATTCCTAGAGCCAGCTCACCTACAAGAGATAGTCTCCATGCAATTTTCAGCATAGAAACTCAATTTCAAAAAATCTCTGGTAGAGCACAGAGGGAACCACAATGTGAAAGGTAGATTACTTGTGCATAGGCTGTGTGCATAGAATAACTACTTGGTTTTTTGTTGTGCTTTTTTTTTTTTTTTTTGAGTGAAGAGAAAATCAAGGTGCTGCACTGGTCTGCAGCTGTGTAAATTATTGTTAAATGTGATATATATCTTGGAGGAAACGTAGAGTGCTATGGACAACTGCTGCAGCTATCATGGAGCAGTTCTGTTAGCGTGCCAGAGCTTAGCAGTATACTTTTCCAGCTGGCAAGGAGGAATACCTGGACACCTGGACATGGGTTTTATACCCAGGGTTTGCTCTAGGGATAAGGATTTGGCCTGTAATGTTGTTCATCCAGGAGCTGGCCTCAAAGGCCACATGATGGTACAGCCCAATGTCAGTCTTCTATCTCTTGCATGAACACTAACCCACTGAATGCTATGAGAAGGTGACCTTTTTTTGCTATTCCTCTCCTTGTAGAAGTTTGATGGAGCAATGCAGTGGATATACTGGATAATAAAATTGGTTCCCTCTCAGGGAGACTACTGTTTAGCACTTTTTTTTTTTTTTTTTTAATGTTTGCACCAACCTCTCTGAAAAAGGAAGCTGCTTTGACCTCTTTTCTATTTATTTCTGGGAAGCTGTTTCCAATCCTGTAATGAAATTCAAAATCACAGGTGAAAAAAACAGGGAAACATTAAATTTGTTAATGTTTAAAAGATAAACTAAAGTATGGGAGGCTGCAAGGGAAGGAAGGTTTCTTTTTCTAGATGAAGAATTTTGAAGAAGGTGGGACTCGATATTTGGAAGATAGAAGTTAATTGTATTTTAGACCACTGCTGCCACCAAGTGGAATAGTTTCCTCTAACTCTTCACGGAGTCTTAAAGGAACTTGCACTTGCCTTCAAACCACCTGTTAGTCCACGGCAACGGGTTGGATTTATTAAATATTCAAATACTAATTTTTTAAAAAAGCTGTTGACTGCACTTCAGAGTTGTTGGCTTAAGATAGTATCACTGACGCCTAATGTGCTTCTAGTCTAAGAGCCCAGGTGGCAGCATGGTGCAAAGTGGGTTGGGGAAGATATTTCCTCTGTGCATGACAGCATTTGGGGCAAAAGAAAAATAATGTGGTTCATCAGTAATGACATACGAACTTCAGCAGAAGTAGCAGCAATTCACTGAGCTTAACACAAGGAACTTGAAAATACAAAATAATGTACTTTGGCTTGATAGTTGTTTTAGTTGCTTGTAGATTTTCAGTTGCTTCTCTTTGACTTGTTACTGTGGGTGACTTTTATCCTTTGTATCCTCCTCTTGCTTTGTAAGGGGCCCCGTGCCAAAAAGGTGGCCATTTTATTAGGTCAACAGCTGTTTAAAAACTCCCTTGCAAAGCTGTGGCTGCTAAATGAAGGTGTGCATTAATCAAGGGCAGCACCGCACAGAGATGGATGGTGTGGGACTTGGGAGAAATGATTTGTTTATCCTTAGGCAGCTTGGTTGGTTATCTGACTGATCATGAATCTAAGGGCGTTCCTTCAGTAGGCAGTGACACTCCTACTGTCTCGCACCGCCTATGATACTGTGTCCCCAGGAAGGTGATTCACAGACTTGTGGATCAAGGGAAGTATCATCAACGCCATCAATATAGTGCAGCTGACAGCATTGAAATTGAATTTCTATTTTCATAAACCACACTTTAGCTGGCAACTGGACAATGTTGTTGTCTTTCTGTGAGAGTAGTCTGCAACAATGTCTGAATGCACATTTCCAGGCAGGAGCCTCTCAATAACAGTTTTGGAAAAAGCTCATTTTCTCTTGACTTTGAAAATGAACGTGCCAGTAATAGTGAGGAGTTCAGTCATCTGAAACAGCAATTTATCAGCCTGCTCACGAGGGTGTGTTATCTGAGTATTTCCTTTCTGAGGAGCCTTGCCTTTATAAGGCTATGAAATAACAGTGATGTGGAGAAGTTCTGGGTGTTTTTTGTGTGGCCTTTTTTTTCCCTGGTGCTGTCTGATTTCAGTTGCTTGACAAACACATGACATGTACCCCTGCACCTCATTCAAACCTATTCTTGAAATGCATTTCTGAGCTCTAATGAAACAGTTGTGTTATCACATCAAAGGCTACCTTCACTGAAGGCTGGAAAACACACACTGGGCACTGGTCTCAAGAAAATCATAGAGGAGGTCTTCAATTTCCTCAGCTGACAAAATTGCAACGTGCTCTTTTGAAACTGTTGGCTCCCAACATGTTCTGCTTGCAAGCTTGTTTCTTCTCTTATGCTCTTAAAACAAATTTTCCTGCTGGAAAAAGGTGCTCAAGACCAAAATCCTCTCTAGTCACAGACCAGATCCAAAATGATCCAAATACTTCAGACTATCACTGGGAAGAAGTAGAATCTAATTTCATTTCCAGATCCCTGATTCTGGATTTTGTCACTAGGACACAGAGCTTGTGGATGCCTGTGCATCAGCAGCTACTAAGCTGATGCAGTCAAACTGTTCTTTGTGTTTGCATCTGGCTGAGAAATAAATTTGCTGTTCCTGAAGGTAGTGGTGATGTTTTGAAATTTATTTATTTATTCTTCCCTCATTGGATGTAAAATTAAACATGGCATGAAAAGTCAGAAATACTTCATTTTAGACATGTCAGAATGCTTTTATCTTGGAACATTCCAACATCACATAATATTATATATGTCAATATTGTAATAAAATGCAATACAAAATTAAAAGTCAGAATGAAATACAGTCTGACAGCCAAAACCAAGACATTAAATTAAATATTCCATTTAAATATTCCATCATCAAAATCAATATTTCAGAAGGTTGTGTTGTTGACAAAATTATATTTGCCATCTGAAAATCTTTTTTCCCCTCTAGTTGAAGTTTTCTTTTAACTGGGTCTAATTGTGAATTGCTAAATTTAGTGCTCAAGACTACGAATGCATTTCAAGAAAAGCACTAAAAAGCCACTAGATGATGATGATGAATCTTCATCAGTAATGTATTGAATTTGATTTGCAATACTTATTTAGAAGATAATTGCTTTGTACCCAGCATCAAATTTCTAACTTAAGTATTCTCTGGGTCATGCTGTATTTTTTCACTAGGACAGATAAGTACAATCCTCTTCAGACTATAATCAATGAGAACAGGATTGTTTCACATTTTACAAATTTGTTTAGGCGGCGTTCAAGCCATGACAGTGGAAGAAACAGAGGTTCCCCTTCTTGAAAGACAGAAAAGAACAAGTCACAGAATTACAGCACAAGACTGAGGTTTGCCAGCCGGTGTCTTTCAGGCGAGCTTGTCTGAGGGTTGAAGTCTTCTTTGTACTTTGTTCCCTGTGCACAAGTTTAAGATCTTCTTTATTCTCTTGCTATTGTACAGAAGGCCCTACTAGTGGCAACTTAATACTTTTTTGGTTTTGGTTAAAAACCATAATGCATCAATTTCTTTAGGTAGTGAATTAACTAAGGTTTGAAATATTATGAGTAACTCTAATTTCAGATGGCTCAAAGTTCAAATTGCTTTGTAAACCACAAACAGACCAGAATTTTAATAAAGGACGGGTTACTCTTAAGAATTGATGTAACTGTGAGGATTGCATAATGAACAGTTTGTCTGGCTCCAACAATTAATATTGCAGATTGCTTCCATTTATCTGAGAGTGGGTCCTACTTTACTCAGCTCAGAATCAGTTAAGTGACATTGAGAACTTAGAAGACCAGATGAGCAAAACAGGCAAGGAATCTTTTGCGCTGCCTATTCCCCACTCCCCGCTTTTTTTATGTTTGAGAAATTCTTGCCAGTTTTTAAGGGGCCCAGGAGAGCCATGGTAAAGTTTAAAACTCCAAGTACGTGTAAAAGGTGTGTGAGGGGGGACGTAATATAAAAATAGCACCAGGTTCTGCTAGTGGTTTCTCAAAATATTTTTTGATGAACAGAATTATTCAGGAATTTGGCACCTTGGAAAACGCCCATTCTTTGTCACGTGTAAAAGATCTTGACCCTTTGTGAAGGGTAGCTAAACTGTGACAAAAGTTGGCAAATCAAGGTTACTTTTCTATCTAGCATGCATTGCGAGCTCCTAAGTTTCTTCAGTATTAATGTGTGTCATGTTTGGAGTCCTATCTAGGTCATTGTTGTTTGCTTAAGGGGTAACATTTCAAAGTCAGTAAAGGGGACTTGCCACATCCAAATTCTAATTCCCTCTTATACTTTGGAAACCCTCTGCCAATGTTCTTTGAAATTTTCCTTTGTTTTCGCTGCTCGTTCCCTTTACTGTAACATTGTGTGTTTCTTCCTGCAGTTTTTACTTGGGCCCAGTTTCCACTGAAGTCAAATAGACCATTCAGTAGGTGAGTATTTGGTTAGCTATGTGAGGGGTTTTTTAATAGCTGTTGCAAAAATAATGCTAGTGACACTTACCAGAATTTTTTGCTTGCCTACATGTGAGTTGATGGATGTTACTCTAGATCACAGAAACCACTGTCAATGTTCCAGTCATTATGGCATAACTGATTATTTTGATACTTTTCAGTTCACTGGATAGTGTAAGACATCTTTCTTTCAACTAGTTTTTGGTTGATTTGGTTGGAACTCCCAATGACTATGTGGCTTTTAACCAAAAGTAATGTTTTTTCTGGGTCTCAGTTCTGAATCCTATCCATTTAGACGACTGGTCTCATTAGAATCTTCCAATGCAAACAGTAGATTTGGGTTTCATTCAAATAGTAATGTCCTGGAGTTGAATTTATTATAGAACCAGCATTCTGTACAAAGTCAGCCCCAAGAATAAAAATATTTATGCTTGGCAAGTATACCAAAGTTTGTTTGTATTACCTTGTCCTGTAGCGTTAGGTCAGTCACCATCTATTTTACAGCTTTGCACCAGCGTGCATTGTTTAATGAAAGAAAAACATCAGCCTCCCAGGAACACTGAGCAATATTGGCTTCTTGCCTTAATAAAATGAGTGACGACCCATTACTAATGAACTTCTTAGTAAACGTTCTAGCGTAGTGACACACAACTGTCTGTGCATCTGAAGTACTACCTTAGATACTTCTGTCAGACACTAGATTTGTGTCTGTGGAAGACCAACTAGTTTCATTGTTAAATTCCGAATCAGCCCCTGCTGCAGTGAAATTCATAGTCTGGTTGGATGTCAGGTTGTCTGGGATAATTAGTCTGGGGAATCTGTGCTTAGTCATTGATTACTGTATCTCATTTCCAAATATTTTCGATGAGAAACAGCAATGTTTGGCTGCTGAGAAATATTTACACTCATAAACTAGAGAGCCACCTTTTTCTTTCTTATTTAAAGTTTCTTGTTGACATCTCTAACTATCTCTGATGCTGTGTTATTCACATTGGCACAAATTATACTTTACGCTTCGTTGCTCAACTGTTCATGCTTATATCATGCAAGTAAAGACCTATTTGACTGAAGGCCTTTCTTATATTTGAAAGTATTTCATTCCCTCATCAACGTTAGCTGTAATATCGCACTGAGAAGCTAGAAGATGGATCTAATCGGACAGAGCTATGAGACAAGGCCCTCTGTCTCTTCCTATAAATAAATTGCCATACTGAGGAGGATTATAAAGTCATAGGGCTAGCAAGAAAGTTTTAAAGTAACTTTTGATTCATGAAAATTATTTCTCGCTACTGATAAAACCTGTGTTCTATAAGCTATGTGCTTTCATACTAGTTTTCCATGCTCTCATCTTTCTGTTCTCATTTATCATATTGACAGTACTTTGCAGGAGTAATGAGGGTTTTTTGAGATGTTAAACCTGAATGGCTAAATAAGTTAAAAAGAAAATAAATTCGAACAAATAGTGTTGTCTCTGACACTACTTCTTAATCCTTTAAGAGCTTTCCTCTACAGGAACCCAGGGAATTCTACATATTTTAAGATACAGTAGAACTGTGTCAAACTAAGCAATCACTTTTTTTTAACACCCTGCAGCTCATCTTCTGATTCATAACACTTTATCTTATAACAGAAGTTATAAGTCAAGTTACATTCATAAAGTACTGCCCTCGACAGCATCATCGCTGGACGACCTTTTATTTAGAATTAAGGGAGCCCTTTTTTCCCCCTGGATTTCCTGGGAGAAGTTCTTTGTGTTTGTGTGTTATAAATTGTACTGCTCAAGAAAATTTTATCTCGGGACAGTTCATGTACCACAAAAATAAATGAAGATAGGTGCAGAAATATTGCTTCGGCTGGGTTCATGTAAGAATATCAATTTGCTAGCAGCAAAAAATATCTTCCTCTCTAAGTTCTTTCATCTGCAAACTCACTAAAACATTCTTCTCTACTTAATTTTGGTGTCATCAAAATATACCCAAAAACCACTTTGGAAAGTTAGCCTGGTTTGCTACTCCAACTGGGAAGTAAAGTAGTTGTTTCTCAGTGACAAACATTGTAGTATTTGGGAATACAAGCTAACAGGGTGTGGGAGAGGTGGTGGCTAGACTGGGTTCCTCATGTGCCTCACGTGGATAACTTTCACCTGTGTAAACCCAGAGGGGCAATGGGAATGTACTGGAGTTTTACTGGAGAGACCTGGCTTTTACTCTGTGGGACCTTCATTAGTCATGAGGAGGAGTTGTGGGGGCAGGGGGTGAAAACTCGGCCTGGGGTGAGTTTTCAGAGGTGGTGGCTGAGAGAAAAAATATTTTTCTTGTCTTTGTAAATTTGTTGCATTTGATCTAAAGTTATTGAAAGACATGAAATGTGGAACCTCACAATGGCGTTTTTACAGGAACTTTGCAGAGCAGCCCGACGTGGCAAATCGTTAAAGGAAGCAATGTTGCTCATATCCTGCACAGAGCTTTAAAAATACACCCATGGTTTTAAGGACTGCTCCATGTGCTCCATGGTTTCCTGAAGATAAATATTTTTCTGTTCAGGTAGATTTATGCCTGAACAGCGAATATACTGAAGGGTGGATTCTAATCTAAGCTTCACTGCTGCAAATCCGGAGTAAATCTGGACTCACAGGATTTCTTTCCCTCTCTCTGAGATGGCTATTATATCTTTATCTGACTTTTAAATCATGTTTATGTTGTCATGGCCCTTTTGAAGAACAACTTAATGACTTCTCTCTTTTACACTCTTTAGTCCCAGGTATAAAATTGATTAGGATAATCTTGCAGTCTGAAATTGTCTGACAGTTTAATTTCTCTCTCTGACTTCTCATCTTGTAGGAGTGGCATTTTTCAGTGGCATGGTGTTTTAGTTGTGTTGTTTATTTTTTTTTTTTACAAAGAATTTTACTTGTTGTACAACACATAGTTACTATTCCTTAGTCCTGTGTGATACATTCTGCTCTCACTTGCGTAACAGACCCATGTGGACCACTTAAATAAGAACAAAGAAGAAATAAAGCATTCAAAAAATCCCAATAGTTCAGAGATATTCTTATGTACTGAACTATTGCATCCTCCCTTTCCGTTTCTCCCTCCACCTCTATCACTTGGAATGCCTCTCCTGTGTGTGTATGCTTTATGGTTTGTTCACCTTTTTGCTGGCTTCTTGTGATGAACTCTTATTAAATCTGAGGATTTTTGACTAACAAAGCAGGATGCATCTACTTACTGCTGTTGTCACCTTTATCTGTAATCTTTAAGAAAAGTTATTTTGGGAGATTTAGTGGAATTCATTTGATTTCCTACATTCTTCATGGTTGTCAGTATTAGGTCTGTAATGGTTTTACTACTTCTCATGCGAAAACACGTGAAGCTGGTATACTTGTGTCAATTACTTTCCTTTTTACAGTTTGTGTTTCTTCAGATGGAATAGGTGGTGTGGGTAGCTGGGCAAATGGAAAAGTAAGAAATATTAATTGTTGTGTTCATGAAATCTGTATCCGTTTCATAAATGAGACTCAATCAATTTTGATGCTGAAAGTAAGATCCTCCTTTGAACCATTGATGACGCAGCTCGGCAACACCTTCTAGAGAATTTCTTTGCTTTTGCCATAGAAGGCGGCAGAGTATAGATGAGAATGGTTATTTTCATTGGCAGCCATATTTAAGTATTTTTATATATATATAATATTTTTCTATAGTAGTCCAAGATTATTTTATTTAATAGTTAACTTGATTCTCTTCTCTGTATCCGTATAATGGATCGAAATCGCTTTGTTAAATCTTCTAATAGGCAGATATTAATTGAATTGTGAAATTCTGTACTAAAATAATCTTTTTTTTTTTTTTTTATACCAAAACCAGTTGCAGTTACCTCCTGCATCCTGAAGCATCTTGCCATTGTCTGTCTGCCTTCTATGCCTTTAAGCACCTCCTAGGAAGCTGCCATTATCTATCAGACATGGTGAGAGTCACTGTGAATGAAATTCAAATCTGTTGATGAATTAAATCAGTCATCATGTTTGGCTCTGTCAGGAAATTTGATTTGGTGTGGTGTGTGTATTTAGCTGTCTTGCTTTTCATCTAGTGCTTTCTTGGGGAAAAAGGAAAGTCAGCTGACTTTCCTGAGATCATTCATTTAAAGTCCTGCCAATTTGAAAGCATGTTGCTACACACTCCTCTTTGCTATAATAAAACTCCTAAGAGTGGTGCTTTTAACAGATTGCAGATAAGGATGACAGCAGTGCTAAATGTGACATCATTGGAGTACTCAAAACTTCACATTAAATTTTGCATGATTCTTATTTAAATAGCGACACAATAGTTCTGAGGTAGATCATAAAGAACAGATGGAGAACTGTCCAATAAGTGATACCTTAAAAATGTGACAACCCCCTCTACTTCCAAACCAACCTCCAAAAAACCCCCAAGCCCCAATCCACTATTATTCTAGGTACATTCTAGAACTAGTCATTCCCATGGTTTAGTCAATTATTTGAATAAGCTAGGGAAATATGCTCTTATTTTTGACTTTTGTTTTTTCTACATCACTTTTCTTTTGGAATGGCATGTGATTGGCTTTCTTGCTTATAATTAATGGTTTTTGCATTCCTGAAACTTACTGTATGGTGGGATTTTTATTCGTTCATATACAGTCTTAATTTATTACTAGTAAGCTTTGATATCCAGTTTAGTGCTTGAGGTTCAGCAGGCTCCATCTTGCTAATCTCCTACTCTCTGTTAATTGAGAACTTTTTTTAAATTGGATTTGTTTTTCATGAAAAATTGTTCCTGGGTGGTTTCTTTTTAATTAATGTTTAAAATGTGAATTTTTAGGTTTTTACATTGTTTAGTCATCTTCAAGTCGCCCTTCCATCTAATTTATCATATCGTTTTAAATCAGGCTCTTTTGTTAATAGTAACAAAGAGCAACTCTTAAATCAGGATCTGATGCTTTTGTTTTGACAGCAGTGGGCATTGCTTAGACTAAAAAAAAAATCTGAGCACCCACTGTGGGTGGCATTTCTTTCATCTAGAGTTACACAGAATATACTGCAGTGTGGTAAGGGCATATTGGGGCTTGCTCATGCACCAGAAACTGAACAGGGAAATCAGAATAACGACTCTGTGATACAATGGTACAGCAACACTAACTGCTGTAGCCAGTCTAGGTTGAAAGCTATATTGAGTATTTATACTGCTTTGCAGTATAGACACGACCAATTTGCTGATAGAAAAAGCTAATTACCCAGGTACCAGCTTGATAGAGACCAAGGACATGGTACACATAACCAGCAATGCCTACCTTAAGATGCCTCAAGAGGGAGAAACCTGACTTTTTTACTGTGTATGAATGATGTCCTTAGAAGTCTGAACCCAAAACAGTAACGGGGTCCCAAAGTAGGCACTTCAAATTGCACATCACTTTTGAAAAATATCGTGCAATAGAACTACATTGTAGTTGAAGGCAAATGCCATCAATGACAAGAGTATAAAGTGTATTTATTCGTATTTAGAAGTAGTGTTTGTATATATATATATATATATATACACGTCAGATGAATACTTTGCTCCCCAACATATCATCTTTATAGTTTCTTGACATAATTTTCCTGGAATTGATTATTCTCTGAACTGATTAGCTACTTTTCACCTTTTACATCACATGTTGTAAATTGGGAAAGAAGGCATGTTTCAGTGTAACACAAAGAGACCATTATGAATGGACAGTGAGATTTACTGATCTACAGTATTTTAAAAACTCCTTAAGTCTGATCCTTTTATACATCTGACAAAATATTTCTATATATACGTACATACACTGCTTTTGCTGAATTATGTATTTTTTGAATAACTTAGATATTTTCTAAGAGGCTTAGCTTAAACTATTCAAGGTCACTTTCAATTCTTTATTTAGGTATTTTTTTCTGTGACTCACCTGCCTGTAACACTGTCATGTAGTCTGAAGATAAATTCCTTCCACTCTCTGATTTTCGTTTTTGTTTTCTTTATCAGGCTTTTGTGGTTTTGTAGTATGAATACTTCTGTTTGTTTTCAACTTAAATTAGTTTCTTGTTTCTCAAAATCATTGTAGGAAAAGAATTACGAGTGAATTTAGCTGTTAACAACCAGACTGGAGTTCAGGTTCATTTCTGTGCTGTTTCATACCATTGCTACAGCTTTTCTAAAAGGCTGATTGCTGTGGATGGAGCCAGTAGGATTCCTCGTGAGGCTCAGGCATTCAGTGTACAGAGGATGGCAGTTCAGCTTATGACCCCTCAAACATTAAATAGTTAGTAACTCTAATGTTCTCCACCTGCCTGCTCTTAATGCTACACAACTGGACAGTTCCTGATCTGTTTCTTTAGTGAACTCAGAAGTCAATTGGATGGTAGTCTGGAGGGGAAAAAAAAAAGTAGTAAAGTAATAGTCCTGGACTTATAGTCCCTACAGAGTAGAACGTGGTAGGTTTTTGTAGCAAGTCTGCTGCATGCTTCTCTAGTTGCACCAAGTCATCTGTCTTTGGAGTCCATATCAGCACACTGTGAGTCCTGTCATGGAGGATTAGAATAAAACCCTTCTAGGAGGGATTACACGCATTCCTGAGCCACTGCACAGAGAAGTTAATTAGAGATGGGGAAAGGAAGGCGGGAATGAGACAAGGACTGTATTAGCCATCTAATTTGGAAGAAAAGTGTTGTATCAAATCATGATTATTGCAATCATTGCACCCTTGATGAACCTTCAGTAAAAGCTGAGTATTCATCAGACTGCATAAATTAGAGAAGAAAAAAAACACCCATTGCATGAGGTCATCTAATCTGTCCCCTGGGGCCAGTCCCCTGCAGTACAGTTTCTAATGCTTGTCCAATCTATTTCTAAACACCTCACATGATGAGGCTTGCTTCTCCATGGGTAGCTAGCAGGGAAATAATGTAGGAGTGACTGGGCAAAAAATAAGGCTCTTGTAGAGTTCTTATAACAGTGACTGCGAGTACCCATGTTGAGTGTTTGAGCTCGCCTGGTGTAGACCCAGACAGACAGAGGAAAGTGGTGTATATCCAGCAATGGTGTGGAGCCTGCTCTGAGCTCAGCCTCCTCCTCCCCACGTGAGTTACCAAGGGCTGCGCTGACCACAGCCTTCCAGCAGCCCATCAAATTCTCACTCTGGAAGCTTCCCTGTGATGCTCATGCTAAAAGGTCTCTGTTAATTTCATCTCATTACTCCCTGTTACACTGCCTTTTACAGAACCTAAATAATTCTTCTGTCTTTATGATGTTTATACCCATCAGATATTTGTAGACCGTAATTGTGTTCAACTTTCCCACCTTCCCCCTTAATCGTCAGTGAACCAAGTTATTTATATTGGAGTCTTAATCTTTCCCTATAAATCAGTCCCTCTAGTCTCTTAATCATTTCTGTAGCTCATATCTGATCTACCTCCAATTTATCAGTATTGTTCCATTAATGAGGCACTCTGAAGTTAACGCAGGGGTTCAAGTGAGCTGTAGTTACATCAGAGACATAAGAGATTGTCTTAGTGGTGACCATCATCTGGAAGGAGTGGGAAACAGTGAAAATGAATCTTAATGACTAACATGATTTGGATCCATCTCACTGTATTTGTAGTGTATACCTGTCGATCCTTGCCACTTCCTCATTGTTTATTTGCTATTCAAACATATTTGCTTTAATAGTGCATGTTTGAATTCTGGATCAGAAATGCAAAGAGAGTTAATGAGTAGAGGAGCATACAATGTGTGAACCCCGATGGGTACTGAAAGAACTTCTGCAATGAATAACGTAAGAAATTTTCTCTGACCATTTCTGCCAATAGAATTCAATGGCATGAATGTTGGCAATTAATAAATGCAAAATCTAGGAGTAAATTGGATCCCAGTGTGAGTACCCTAGAGAAATTATGTCTAAGTACTCAAAGCTTTTTCCTTCTTGTATCTAAATACGTCCATGACTCATGTTGGTCTTAAAATGCCAAAGTCACCAGTGGACATTCAGCTGTTTGACGCACACAGCAAAGGAAAATAATATCTTTTTTTTCCAGATGAAGAATTGCAGTGCAGGTATGCTAAGTGACCTTCCCAGAGCCAAGG
Organism: Limnodromus scolopaceus; assembly: GCA_028565335.1. Lineage (NCBI taxonomy): Eukaryota > Metazoa > Chordata > Aves > Charadriiformes > Scolopacidae > Limnodromus > Limnodromus scolopaceus. The sequence continues at coordinate 16,115,691 of JAOXNO010000002.1, read as the reverse complement.
CTGAAAAGTGTGGCTAAACTGAGAATTGAACCCAGTTCCCTTGATTCTCAGAGGTTTTATATCAAGGTGTGCCATCTCTCGGTTGGTAGTTGCTGTTATTAGTGGGGAAGTGGTAGCTTTCAAAAGATGTCTGAGGTTCTCAAAGCACTGAAAATTTTATTTCAGCTTAGTACAAAGAAATTCTTGCTTCATTACTTCTATAGGCCAAATATTCTGGTCAGCTTCTTGAAACATTCAGATAAATTTTGCATGTGTAGAAGAATTTTCATAGCTATCATTTTTACTTTGCCTTAGCTCTAGTAGTAAAGCTAAATCTTAACTATTTGGCTTGCTTGACAAAGCAGACTTACCAGTCTGAGAAGACTGAGAAACACTACCTTCATCTTTCCTACCTCTTTACATTTAAAATAATTTAAATTCATTCTTATGAATGCTACATTGCCCTTTAGGAAATATGTATGTTGTGGTTGGAGTGCTGAATGACTACGCTGTGTCATATATAATCAATGCAATTTTTCCTGCAGTTTTAGTAGGTATAGCATCAAGGTAATGCTGCACGGAAATGGTGGAGTTTTGACACAGGACTGTTGAATTGAAATATCTTCCTTCTCTTACTACTGAAGCCAAAAGAGAGAGGCCATGAAATGCACAAGGGATATTTTTTTTTGTTGTTGTTAGATATGGCATAAATGGCTAAATAATGAAGCATGTGGGGGGCTTGTTCAGTTTCTAGGCATAAAATTTTAATTTAAAGCATTTGTATCACTTAATTCAAACTCTCTTGCGAGTGCTTCCAGCCAAACCACGGACACACCTATGCAGAAGATGCCTAGGACCTAGAGCTTTCACTCTGCTTTGTCACTTTCACGTGATTGTCAGTTCTTTACAGTTGGGAATATTTTATCACTGGCATTTCTGGGCTCCCAATGCTATCGCAGTGATTGGTGTAATTCTCAGCAGCTTTCTGGAGGGTGTTGCACATCAAGCTTAAGAAATGGTGGGGGTGGAGAATGGCAGCCAAGGTGTCTTGAGAATCTTTTGGAGTCTGAGACTCTGAAGATTTAGTGGTAGCCTAGAAAAGGCTCAAAGGACAATAGATTAGTCACAAGCTTTCTATTAAATCATGAAGTCTCCTGGCTCACACAACCAAATCTTTTCTTTTCTTTTCTTTTTTTTTTTTTTTCATAAATGATGTACTTTTACTGCTCCATCTCTTGACACCATGAGCCAGTCAGAGTGAGGTCCCATGTTTCATTTTTGGCTTCTATTTCCTGTGCCATCTGTTATTTTGGTGTACTGTTGAAAGGTTGGTGTTGCTATTGTACATGTGAGAGTAAAACAGATAGACAGGGCATACTGTGTCAATATGAGATGCCAAAACATGGGCTGCATTTTAAATTAATTTTCAGTAGGTTGAAGCTAATGTTTTTTTACAATGTTTCTGGATTTGAGCAAAGTGTCAAATTGACACCTAATGACTGCCTTGCTGGGCAGAGCTGGCTTCTGAGACTTTTCCGGTATTGGAGCACTCTCCCCTTTTATTCTTTCCATCCTCAGCTCAGCCCTGCTTCTCTGATGGGGCTGAACTTGCCTATTTCGTGTTCTCATTCAGTGCCTTTAGATTGTTACTTCTTGCTCAACCTTTGTCCTCTTTATTTTTTTTTTGTTTGTTTATTTGGTTTTTTTGTTCTTTTTGTCCTGCCCTGTCCCCCAGTCATGGGATTTTGAGGTTCCTCTGTTCTGCAGGCTCACATTGGATGCCCAGAACATAAGCGCTTTGGGAGATCTGACCTTATATAGCGTATCTTTGTAGTGTGTATAGCTGACCTTTCTGCATAATTCCCATGAGTTGGGTTTCTTTCAGTTGTTTTTCTTTTTCCTACTGTTTCTTCCTATCTGAGCAGGTCTGAATTCCGTTTTCACTGCTATTCTCCTTCTCTTTTCCCCACTGATTTGCAAAGCCTGATTTTTGGTCTGCTTAGCTTTCGTTCTCATACGCTCTTCGTTCTTCCGCTTGCCTACTAAAAGATTTGATGATGGCACACCAAATGAGTAAGAAAGACTGTGTGTATTAAAAAAACGTATTTTTGTTACCATTACATAAACATGAGTACTTATATAGGAGGCATTACATAAAGTAGATATGTGGTGAGAATGGTCTGCTTTGTTGATGCAATAGGATACATTTCTAGAATATGCAATGCAATTTCCAGTTACTTGAATGCCCAGGGAATGCTGGAATGGAATCCATATTGTTAATAGACTGGAGACTAAAGTAGATGTCTTCATACCCCAAAGGATGCTGAGGAATGACAATTTGTTGCCTGTTTGTGCTCCTGTGGGGCTATCAGAGCAGAGAACTGATTTATTAGATGTATAATTTTTGAAGAGAAGCTGAGCAGTGTCTTGGAGAGAGGCTTTTATTCTTTCTCTCTTTCCCCTCCCCACCCCCCAACATATACACAGTAATGCTCATCTTACAGTCATGGCTGGGGCCTGTACTGGATATCATAGTGCAAATGGTCTCCTTATGTACATACTGAGAATTGCTCACGGAAACCCAAAGTAGTTGAGGTTGGAAAGGATCTCCCTGCATAAACCGTGGTCAACTACAGCAGGTTGCTCAGGATCATGTCCAGTCAGGTTTTGAGTAACTCCAAGGATAAAGAGTTCACAATCTCTTTACACAGCCTTTTTTCAGTGTTTAACCACCCTTATAGTAAGGAGTTTTTTTTAAACAGTTGAATGGAATATACTGCATTTCAATTTGTGTCTCTTGTCCTTTCACTGGGTACCATGGCGTCTGTCTCTATCATTTTTACTCACATCTATCTTGTATTTATATACATGGGTAAGATTCCCCAAGCCTCTTCTCTAGGCTGAACAGTCCCAGATCTCTCAGCCTTTCTGTGTATGACAGGTATTCCAGTCCTGTAATCATCTTTGTGGCCTTTTACTGGACTTGCTGGACTTGCTCTATGTTGTCTGTCAATGTTTTCATTTTGGTTTTTTTGGCACTGGGCACAGCACTCCAGATGTTTCACCAATATTGAGCATAGGAGAATACTCATCTCCCTTGATTTGCTGGTAATCATCTTCCTAACACAGTCCAGGGTGCTGCTGGCCTTGTCTGCTGCAAGGACGGACTGCTGGCTCATGGTCAATTTGTTGTGTGCCAACTGGACAACCTGGGGCCCATTTTTGTAAAGCTGCTATCCAGCTGATCTATCCTCATATCATCATGGTTCATGCAATTATTCCTCCCCACACGCAGGACTTTCCATCTCCTTTTGTTGAACTTGATGCGATTCTCAGTGACCAATTTCTTCAGCCTGTCAAGGTCCCTCTGAATGGCAGCATGATGATCTCATGTCAACCACTCCACTCAGTTTGTCATCTGCAAACTTGCAGATGGTGCATTCTTTCCTGCCATCCAGGTCAGTAATGAAGATATTAGACAGTACTAATGGCAGTATCAACCTCTGGGGTTACACCATCAGTCACTGGTCTCCACCTGGACTTCATGGACTGATCACGATCCTTTGAGCCTGGCAGTCCAGCCAGATTTCATTTCACCTTGATGTCAATTTATATAGCCCTTCTTCAGTTTGTCTGTGGGGATGTTATGGCACACAGTGTCAGAAGTCTTGCAAAAGTCAAGAAACAAAATCCACTGCTCTTCCTTCATCCACTGATGGAGGCTTGTTGTAGAAGGCTTCCATGTTGGTTAGGCATCATTTCAATGCCTTATTGTCCTATCAACTTGTAATAGTATCTTATTTTTGATATCTTATTGTGAACATATGCATTATTTTGAAGACTATTATTTTTTTAAAAAAATAAAATATAACATCAGGAATATGTCTTGCAATTGAAAGACTGTCTAGACTTCCAAACTCATAGTTGTTTGGTTTTTTCTGATGTAACAGATGGTTGAGGTTACCGTCTGTATATAAATACACTAAGTCTTATGGAAATGGCAAGGTTTAAACACTTAGTATTTTCTTTCTCAGCTGAACAGAATGCAAGATAACTACGAAGTATTATTTTCTCCCTTTTCAGCAGTTTTTAGGATGTGTTTTTTCCTGTTAAAATATAGGAATTGCAATAAAGAATGGTGTATGTTTAATATTCATTGTGAGTTGTAGATATTGGCTGTCTGTCTCCTTATTATTGCTAATCAGAGCCGCATGGTTAATTTCCCCATAAGTCACAATGAATATTTACGCTGGAATGTGTCATTGTCCTAAGTGAATTTAAGGCTGCTGTCTCTTGCCAACAGGACATGTTTCAAGAGACATCTGTTTATCCTCAGAGTCTGGACAGAAGGAAAAAGAGTCAAGGAAACTGTTCTATGCTTTCCTGTGAATGCTGTTTGTCAGCTAGACTTCTTTAAAACCTTCTCCCAGTTGCTATCACTGGTGCAACTTCACCAGTAGTAGCAGAGGTGTGGGGATACTGGCAAAGTTTACAACCTCACTCAAGCTCTATTTACTTTAGAGCCAGGTATTTCCACTATTTAAACGCTACTGGCCTGACTTTTAGTGCTGCTACTGTTGCTGACTCCAAATAGAGCTTCGCAGATGTGAAACTGCTCAAAACTGTTAGGGTCTGGTGTAGACAAAGTCATGCTGTCTTAAGCAGAGCTGGGCAATTATGCAAAAAGTTTGGGAGCCTTTTTAAAGTTCTTTTTCACGTTTTTAAACAAATTAATTTCTATTGTGTTCAACCCCCTTCTGTGATTACTCTGTGTGCATGCTTTATTTTTATTGAGACAACTGTGGTAGTATATTTGGAGGCATTTTAAATTTGGAAATGGAAAAATGATATTTTTGCTATCATTCCAATTGCTTTATGCTTGACTAGGTATGATGGAAGAGTAAACTGAATGAATGGGGAGACCTAACTTGTTTTGAGTATTCAGCACTTGTGGTGGGCAACTTGCAGTGATGATACTACAAATAGTTTTGAGCCATTAACGTTTATGGAAATAATATTCTGTTCAATACAGTCATAAGGCTTTACAGACAGAGAAATGTTTTAACGTATTCATTTTAAGCCAATTTTCCGAGCTCTGGTTTTACCTCTCACCTGATGAAGCCACATTTAGGTTGAGAGAAAGAGAATTAGTTCTCCCTGGCCTGTTCAGTACGTGATGCCTCCCGTGAGGTAACATAAGGCTAATAAAGGTGGGCACCATGGCGTGGTGACTGGCCTGTAACTCCGGAAATTACATCTGCCTGAACTCCCCCTGAAGTTTCTGTTGTGCGTAGTGCTCTCCTCTTCCCCGTCCAAGTTGATGTAATGTGGAATGGGTGCTGTTCAAACATTGTCATGGGTATATCATTGCTACTTGTGGCTTGCGTAGTCAGGAAACTGCATCTTGGTGGGACCTGTTCTGAGGAGAGGAATTTTATGTGAAAGATTATGATGAGGGAATGTAGTTATCTCGCATCAAAACTAGTAAAGCGTGTTTGTTTTTTAAAGATCGGGGAATCGTAAACAGCCAGGACAGATCAATTAATTCTGGAGATCTAGGGTGAGATTCTTGCGACAGTAATATTGATAATAGTTGATGACCTCGGTGGAGGTAAGCTTGTACCCTCTGTTGTCATTGAGTATGGATGTGCTCCTCTGCATACCTATGAGGGATACATTTACAGTAAAAGGGTGTTAGATAAACTAACCGCATAAGGTAGACTTCTGCTGTCATCATGATTTAAAAGAAAAATGATGTATAGAAAATGATTGATGCCTATTGCAGGAAGCTTTTTGTACCCTTTCCCGTGCTTGGCATGCGTTTCCTAAATGGAGTTACTATTTCTTTTAACCTGCAAAGCCTGTCTTGAAGTATTAGGTCTTGCTTACTTGCTCTCTCTCCCTTTCTTTCATCTACCACCACACCAACATATTATTTATCCTTTTGAAGGATCCATGAAAAGGATACATCCATGCCCATTTATTCTGCCTTGCAGGAAAAAGCAATGAATGCATAAATGATGTTACTCTACATCCAGACACTGTAAAGAATTGAAAAATGGCTTTTCAAGTGAGTGCACTGGAATTTGATTGAAAAAAAAAATAATATCTGTAAACTAAAAATGGAATTAGCCAAAGGTGTAAAGTCTTAATTCAAACCCGAGCATAGACATTCAATGTTCGCCTGGGGAGGTGTTCTTTTTTTTTTTTTTTTTTTTCCTTGGGATGTACGCCTACAGGATTGAAACCTCAAATGGAGCAACACGAGTGTGCCCAGTGCACCCAGGACATACAGGATGATAATGATTTTACCCACCAACAGGAAAGTTTTGAGCCAGTAGGCTTTGAGAGTCATATGCAGTTTTCAATAGGGCAAAGTTAAAGAGTCAGTCTACGTAAAAAAGCCCTGTTCTCGTATAGCATGCAAAGTAGTCTTTGAAGAAGTCAAAAAGAGGCATTTGTTTGCCTTTTTCCTCATGTATCACATGAAAGAAGATGTAGAAATAGTCTTTCAGGCTTTTTAACATAATTTTAAAAAGAAAGAGATATTTGGGCAGGTGGAGAAAGAGGGAACAGACTCCTGGGTTTCCATTCAATAGGAAAGTCCCTCTGGTAGCCGCATCCAGTGATAAGTGAAAATGTAATGAATCTAATTTCAGTAGAATTGGAGAGTGGAGCCTGGCAAAGGAGAGGAAAATCTTTTTGTGAAAAAAGACCAATGTCAAATAGTCTTTGTACATCCCTCTAGCTCTGAGGCTGAACACATGCTCTAGATAACTGCTGTCCAGTAAACACTCATCCATCTCCTGGGTGTTTAAGTAACATGTATGAATCCGTAGTGTGCATTTGGGCTGCTTAAAGGGGCTACCAGGAAGAGTGGTGATCATTTGCCAGGAGAAGAATAGGTCTGAGGGATCTTATTGATAATTATATGGAAAAATAAGAAATTCCCCATATCTGTGAAACTCTTGTGGCTTCACTCTGAAGCATGTTAAAAGTAGAAGGATGAAGACTGCCTTTTGCAGGTCACCTTTGGGGGGAAAAAAGGAGAGCTCAAGGTAGACAAGGAAAGACAACCCAGTTTCAAAGCCTAGTGATATATGCCCTGAAGAGCAGCCTGCCATTTTAAGCAGCCTTGAGCTGAGCTTGTTTGGGGACCTGCTATTTTGTCTTAATCCCAGCATTTTAATTCTTTTTCATAAGCAGTATCTAGGATGTGAACTTTGAACATGTTTTGCCTGATTACTGTAGGACAGGTGTACAGATAGGGTTGAATAAATGCCGTGAAAATGTTGTAGTCACAAAATGGCTATAGATGTCCTAATTCCAGACACTCAGCATTATATATTAGACAGCAGCTCTGCTCAAACAGTAAAAGAACACGTCACTATATATCCCCGTCAGATTAAAAAACTAATTTGAAAAGATTAATGTATTCCATTCCTGTTAGCCTGAATCAGATACCGCTGTGCCTACAGCAGCACTGCCTCCTGATTATTGAATTTTTATGGCCTTGTAATTAATTGCAGATTCCCTGTTTTGTTCTATTTCTTTTTCTCTGACATTTTAATTTCAACAAAAAGCAGCGGTCTCCATGCAGCCTCTCTCAGGAGATCCTAATGGCCTATAAAACAAAATGACTTATAGATATGGCACCCACTTCAGTTGGCTAGCGATTGTTCGAAACCTTGCTGATCACGCGGAATTTAATTTTTTCCCTTCCTCTACTGTACTTATTTCTTGTCTATTAAATTGCAGCTCCAGTGTCCTGACTAACAAATGGATGTAACAAAATGCCACCCTTCCGTAATACATTACTGTTGCCACATGCAAATTTTTTCTTAAAAAATTGCAGTTCATTTTATCTAATTATAAATGAATAAATGACTCTTGCACATGAATAGAATATTGTCCTTGACTCTGCATGTGAGAATTTTATGCTCTGGTAAATCATTTGGATTTATTATAAATTTAAGGAATCAAATGTGTTTTAGATTCATTTTGCATTTCCTTCCTCCTTCTCTCCAAAATACTGGAATGTGCAAAAATGATTTATTTCTGTGCTGTAGAAAGGCATGTTAGCATGACTCACCATCTCCCAGTGAAACTCCTGGAGTTACTGAAGGCTGGTAGTAGTGAATTATTGTTATTTATATTACGGTAGTGCCTTGAGATCAGAACCCCATTTTTCTGGGCACTGTACCAACACATAATAAAAGATCATCTTTGCCTGAAAGAGTTTATAATCAAATGAAAGCATCCTTGAAGGGAGGGCTGGGGGGTGGGTTGTATCTGGGAGGGGAGGAAAGGGCGGTGGGGATGGGCAGTGCCAGTGCCGTGGAGGACGATGGGCAAGGCTGGGGCTGTGCTGGGGACGCTCTGGCCTGGTAAAGGGCAGACTGTGTGAGGAGCAGGGATGGCAAGAACCCAGTATTGCCAGAATGTGTCCTGCCGTGGTGTCACAGGCTGCTGAAAGCGTCATCTATGCCGTCCGCTCTGTCTGCACCTTCCCCGGGTGAAGCTGGGTCAGTGGATCTTCATCTTCCACCTGCTGGGCTATCTAAGCTGTCATTTCATTAGCACGTTCCTTCAGTGTGCACCTAGGAGCTCCTGGGCAATGTCCCCTCTGTGCGGTGAAGTACTTGTCAAAGTGAGGGGGTGTGAGGTGCTGCTGGAGTAGGAGGGCTGTCTGAGAGCTGCTGCTGAAGAGCTACTTGTGCTGACTGGCTTCAAAGCAGCTACCTGAAGCATTTGTAATCTAACCAAGACAGTGCTAAGCTTGGCTTTGGATGTGAAACCTGCTTGCAAACTGGAGTAAATCAGCCCCCGTGCTGCTAAAACAAGTCTGTTCTTAGATTATTTTAAGTTTAACTTTCCAAAGATTTACCTGGCTTGTGGCCGTGCCTGGAGGTCACGATGGTGTGGTGGCTCAGTGGCTGCTCAGCTGTGCATGCTCTTTTCCAGAGAAAGGACTCTTGTCTTCACATTAAACATGTAGCCTTCTCCCTTGGCTTCGAAACTAGAGGCAAATACATGTGTGGGCAACTGAAGTAGAGTGACAAGAAGTCACTGATCCAATTCAGCATGTATTATCTTTTAAGTGCCTGCTTATCTAAATGGTAGCACTTAGGGGGACAGTCAATACTGACTGTATGCTCCTAGTGCCCCCACACTAGAAATTCCTAGATAATAAAATAATAAAAATAATAGTCTAGCTGGATTGGAGTCTCGCTGCTGCTGCTTTCAACTTCCTTACTGAAACACAGGCAGTAATCTTTTCATAGCTATTGCAAAACTATAGAGAGGATTTCTGACAGGACTGGCAACTGTGTGCATTTCTAAGAGGAGCTGTATACGATTTCCATCATCTCTTCTCTCTCATGGGTGTGTGTAAGACCAAACAGACAAAAAAACCCCAACCAAAACCCATACCCTGAATTAAAAAAAGACTAATTAAGACAAAGCAGTCTTTGTAAATGTTAGTATGACCTCTGCATCTCTGCTGTCCTCGCTTTTCATGAGATATCTGAGCAAAAGCTATCCTGTGTGTTCATCTTGCTAAAAAGAACTTCCCTTTCCTTCCATCTCTGATTCTACCCAAACCTATCTGGCCTGGTGTCCTTCACCTGGGGTGTTCCATCCAGTTTGTCTGGGCATCTGAGTGGTGGCAGGAGCCTTGACTGTCCCATTCCACAGATTCCTGGGTGGAGTGTTGGACAATGTGCTACAGTCTTGACATGTATTAGATACGTTCAAGAGGTCGCCTGATGTGTCTCAGCAAGCACTCAGAGAAGCAGTTCCCTTTTAAATTTATTGCTTAACCTGGGTTAATACCTAGCCCAAAGAAGTGTGTACTTGCTTGGAGAGGGAGGGAGAAAGAAGCTATTTCCATGCTGTGCTTGAATAGGCTCTAGCTAGGAAACTCTGGATGACGCATTTGTACCAACTGGAATATCCTTACTGTCTGCTGACAGTTACCTGCCCTCTTTCAGCCTGGGGAAGACAACACTTGTGAAGCTGAGCAGCTTTTTTTTCAAGGGGGCACGCTTAAGAGTTAAAATCTGTTCTAGTGATATCTACAAAGCTGATATTTCTTTGTGGCCTATTTTGGTTTTTTGTCCTTCTGACTGATTAATTGTAGGAGGCTTTAGCACTTGAATATTCCTAACAGAACCAAATAGTGTGGTATGACCTCAGTGGTCTAGAGGATACCTCTTAGCAGCTTGCTTCTTCATGGCACTGAGATGTTTTCCAGGAGACTGTGTAACCCCGTGCAACTCTGGCTTGGCATCTCACTTTATCAATCTCTAAAACACAGGTACCATAGTTCCTGCTCATCTCGTGTCTGTCTACCTTCACATTTCTTTTCTGGGGATCAAAACTTCTTGTATGGTTTCCTCTGGTCAGCCAGCTGGGAGATGACATTGCTAGTGGCTGCGCGTGTATGGGACTGTGTGCATTTGCCTGCTGGAATTGTTTGCAGAGCTGATTCTGGCACAGCTGGGTTAGGAACCACCCAGTCCAACAGGAGAAACAGTACCGTGTGAAACAGGTCACCACTTAAGCTGCATCAGATGCATTATTTTTATTTTTTTCTAATTTTCTAGTGCATACAGAACATTTAAAATACTAGTTGTGAACTTGTAGAAGGGTTTTTTTTTTTTGTGTTGAATAAAAAACTCATCACTCTTAGAAGACAGCTTGTCCAGCCCTGGATACTAAGCTCAGTTCAGTAGTTTAAATGAGGTGCTCCTCTATTTATGTACTGTCTTCCAACCAGAGGTATAGAAATATTGTGGTTATGTTTGCTTCTGGCTGTTTAGATTTTAAGAAATGCTTTATCTTCTGTTGTCACTTTATCAAGCTTTGGTTCTGCTGTTTGGTACTAGGAATGCACATAGAGGAAAAAAAAGATTATAGCATCTGCAGAAAAAGAAAGATACAGGGGTAGGCTGGTGGATTGGGAGCTCCCCGACTGCGGCTGCATGCGATGTTGCCAGAAGGCCTTAAGCAGGTATGTGCTGCAAAACTGAGCAGATGAAAAATGTTTCTGGATCTATAAAGCTTTCATCCCACAGTGCACTTAAACATCAGTTATTTATTTGTGCAGTTTGCAGCAGAAGTTTTAGCATACAGTACTCTATCTAACCACACCAGAACTGGTATCTAAAGGATTGCATCACATGGAAGAAAGTATAACCAGCAATTGTATGTGTGACTGGTGAAACAGCAAACCTAAATTCTAGTTTTGATTCCTTTTAAAATTGGCTCTGAAAAAGGGATTTTCCAGTTCTTGTGATTTATCTTTCTCCAATTCTTTGGTTTGTGCAGAAGTTTGATATGTCTGTATAGTGGAAACAGCAAGAAGAATCCTGGTTAGGAGGTACTTTGGTGTTCTTTGATTCGGTTCTTTTTTTCCACTCAGAGTGATTTCCTCTTTTTTTAACTTTTAAATGGAAAAGTAATCTAAAAACTATAATTTTCATGTGGGATTTGGTTTATTTTTTCAGCTCAGCTTAGCAAATCTTTGCTTATGAAAGCAAGAAATCCCAGTGCTGTTTCTGCATTAAAGGTAATGGTGCAATTAAGTTCAGGTGTGACAAATCAAAGGTTAAAAGTGTTAGGAGGGAGCAGTTTGGGGAGAATGAAGCATAACTATTTGCTAAATTGTTGATATCTGGACTGAAATGTCTCCTTTAACATCAGATTCTGTGGATTAGGATTTCTGACAACACATGTATTTTGGTCGTTTTGTCACAGAGTCTGAACTCTCCTACATGATGTATTAAATGCTTTTTTACACTGAGAACCTAAGAGATGTGGAAGCCTTTAGAAGATGTTTCAGCATGAATTTATGAGAGCAGTGTGTGTGTTTCATCCGCAGGAGACGGCCAGAAAGGAGAAGCAGGAATAGCTGTAGGACAGATTTTGATGTGGCTTCTCAGCTGCTGTGAAAGATATAACCCTGCCTGAGTCATTAAAACTGTGGATCTGCTCTGGCTGTGAAACAGAAACCTTAGTGGGTGATGGCGTTAAAAGACTTGGCTGTGTGAAAAGGGACAGGTTGTGAAGAGGACAGAAGAATCTGACCTTCCTCAATCAGATATTATTTTAAAGGAAAATTTTATGTTGAGATAAAAAAAGCCTGGGAAAGTGTTTTGGAAATCTTTTCTTCCAAACGCTGTAAATGAAGGATGTATATTCTAATCAGTTGACTTAAGAGTGAATTTGTAATTACTGGTAACAAACAAGTGTATTACATAGGTTCATTGTGATCAGGAGTTAGTTACACATAGTGGTGATGAGCTATGGAGTTAGGAATGGTATTTCAATTTACATGTGCAAGAGTTTTTGAAGATTCTTAAAGCTTGAGCAAGTGTTTATTTCCTTAGAAAAAATTATGCTATCACTGTGATCCTTGCAAAGCTGGAATAATAACTTTCAACTTGTGGCTGTTACCTTGGTGTAAGTGAAAGCAAAATTTGGCCCTCCTTGCAAGAGCACTTCTTGGTTTTCAGGTAACTTTACCTGCCTTTGCATCGTGTTTTCTACGTATGGATAGTTTAAAGTGTTTATAGTTTATAATGAACATGAAAAAGATTGAGTTTACTTAATTTGAGTGTGCTACCATAACACTTTATATAGAACCTTTTATCTGACTGATTTTATTTCTGTGTAAATTCTGGATGGTGTCATTTTTCCTAGTGTAAAGGGTATGCAAGTAAATTTCAAAAGATAAATGAGCCTTTGCACTCCAATGTAATTTCTCTACAATCCTATGTCTTATTTATATATTCGGAAAATAGACAAAACGGTGATGTTTTGGCTCGCAAAGCCTTCAGAGTGTATAAATAACATGTATTATTGCATATAAATTATATTGGAGTGTAGATGCTCATTCATCTTCTGAAATTTATCTGCATAGTTTAGTGTTTCCATCCACAAATGCCTGAAACCAATCTGGCACCCTCAGGAAGTGATACGTCTCTGTGCCAAAAAAATGGCACTGAGGGAAGTGTCTCTCAAGGAGTTGGCTGTAACATATACTCTGCCACCATGCCCACAAATACAAATCTGTCTAATTAAAGGGATTGAATTGTTGGTTATTGTGATACACCCATCTTCCCAGGTTTTCGGGTCCAGAGCTGTTGAATTCTATCAACACCTTAGCAGTTAAAGCTACATAAATTAGATCCTTTACAGCCAGTTAGGCACAAGTGTGCTTTCTTGGTATCGTATGCTTCTTTTGCTAATTCTCAGTAAATTTTATTATTTGCATCACCGGTTCCTGCAGACTAGTTGAAGTCCTTAGAACAGGTTCACTCCAGCAGGTGCATGAGGTTAAAATTTCCCTGTGCATCTGAAATAAAACATGTTAATATACCTCTTTTAGAAATAGAGCCAAGAAGATGCAGTGGGGTGGGTGGAGAGAGTGACCAGGGGTGGAGGTTTTGGAAAATGTCTTTCTCAGGGAATTGGAGGAATGGGAGGGCCAAATCCAGAAATAAGCTGTTGTGCAGAGTAGGAAGCTGAGAGATAAGGGAGGAACCAGACAAAACTGCAGGCATTGCAACAGTCATTACTTGGATAGAGGCAGAATATGATACGTCTTTTCCTTCTTTTTTTTTCTCAGCTCTCTGACCAACCTACCCACTTTTCATCCATTGAAGTGCCTTTAGGTAGAATATGCAAAAATCCTTCATGCTCCCCAGTGGTTGCTGGTGTGTGAATTTGTGAACAATGCTTTTGGCAGATTCTGCCACTTGTGTCTGCTGAGCCCCTTTCCCAATAGGAGTTGCAAACATGTAAAGAGAATGGAGTACATGCTGCTGTCTTACCTTGCCAGAATGTAGAAAGAGTGGACGTGAATGTTGCTTGTCGGGGGGATGCGTGGCATTTTGGTCAGAAACGTGAGGATGGGCAGCCCACCAGGACATGCAGGCAGCAGTCTCTGTCCTGTTGATGTAGCACACACAAACCCCAATTCTGGCCTTATCAGAATATGTGGAGCACAGGTATCAGGAGACACCTGCAGGTTAACAAAATGGAAGTTTGGTGTAGAAATTGGGAAAATTCAGAGCTAGTCAGAGCAGTGGGTTCATACATCCTTCTGTCCGCTTAAACACTCCCATAGCTATACATCTGACACAGGTTGCTCAGGAATCACGTCTGCCGCTGCTGAGATCTTGTATTAGACCTGATTGAAACGTATTGCCTCTTAGAGCTCCTTAAACGGCTTCAGTCTGTGGTGTAGCTACTTTTATTTCATGAGCAGAGAGAAGTTCAAGGTGGTTGAGGGTGAGGCTCCTTTGGGAATCCCATGAGGTACTGTCTTTAGACAGTAAAATGCTCTTAAAAATTGGCCCACAGTGTATCATGGTGTGGGACAGAACTTGGGGTCTTTGCTTCCAGTCTTAGCTTTTTCCAACCCATAGAAAATACAGCCACTAGATTTCCTTTTTTTTTTTTCCTTTTTTTAAAAATTCCTTATATTCCAACAATACCAGTTGTCCAACATCCCCCCCACTCAAGATGGAATGATGAAATTGCTCAGGAAACACATCTCCCCAGGTAAACCCTGTGGACTATGTATGTTCTATCTTGTTTTTAAATACTATAAATGCAGATGTGAGAGAGTTTTATTGATTCTTACTCCCTCCCCAGTACACTGCTCTATTAATAACAAATGCAACAATATGTTATAAATACTCAGAAGACCAATGTGTTAGCATAAAACCAGCAATAAATTCCCATCCTTTGCATAAAAGTGAAAATACCTAATAGTGTGCTCTGCAATTTGCTCACACTAAGAGCAATTGAGAGCCATACATAATGTAAAGGTGCTGCTGTGAGTAGCCAGAACATACAGGATAATTCCATTTTACTTTCAGAGGAGCTGATCTTTGAAGAGGTCCCTAATGAGATTCTGCTGGCTCAGAGTAACCTAAAAACCTTGCTACAGTTTAGCACGGCACCTTGCATATAATGGTGGGGTTCAGAGTAGGAACCAGTAGTTATGACTATGTTAATAAGTTTATACTTTCTCCATCTTATGTTAAGGTCTGGAATGTATCCTATAGCCACATAATGAAATGTGCATTCTCTGTCCAGAGGTGGCCTCACCATGAGGAAGTTTTGGAGCCATTGGTGTTCTTTACAGATAGATTAACCCCCTTTTTCATTATTCAGGTTAATTTCCTTTTTACAGCAAACACAAAAAAAGCTGCTGTTTATGAGAGGTTGTGTAAATAGATGGTAAACTGCACCTCCAAACACAGTCCTGCTGCTGTTGAGTTGTCATTGTACCTGAAGTACCGTTGTACCAGTGAAGAGCCTAATTCTGCTGTTACTGGTCATGGTGCTGGTCCTGATGGAGCTGTTTTAATACAAACCTGAAAACAGAGCCTTTTTGAGGTCCTCTGAATAGTATTCAGATAGAGGGTTCAGGGAAGCAATTTGCTGCATTTTCTGAGTTCAGTACACCAGCGGAGCAGATAGAATTGAGACCTGCGTTTTAACCAATGAGAAGTACCAAAGGAGTCAAGGAAGGACTTTGTTGCTACTTTGCTGGCAATAGAGCTCTATGTACTTAAAGTTACGTGAATGGAAAACTCATTCCCATGGGGAAGAAATGGGCTCTAAACTACAGAGTATACCTGAATTGTTGTTGTATAAAAATGCTGCAATAGGGTTACAGAAGCTAAAAATCCCCTGTGCCAGGAATGAAACCCAAGAGGAAATGCATAAATACAAATAATTCCAGCTATAAGCATACTATTTAAATGGAAATCCAGGTCTAGTTTTATTTTGTGTCTTACTGACCACAATTACTACTGTGATAGTTTCTACAGCACAAACAGTATGTTTTAGTACAACATACGTTAGTTGTTAGTAGAAGGCTCTTAAAGCACCATACAATTTTCTTCTTTTTGAATAAGTATTTTAATGTAGGAGTAGATTGATTCATAATTCAATTAAGCCAATTTCTTTAGGACAAGTGTTACTGAAACCAGCCTTCGACTCAAACTGTTTTTGATGATACGTGAATGAGAAAGCACTTGGCTCAAGCTGAAACTACTCCATGGTAATTTTTAGGAGATACCGTAGTGAGGTAAACAGACAGTATCGTGGAGGCACTTCTGGACGTGCTTGATGTGTACCAGCGATGTTTGGTACAGTACCATGCCGAGATGTTCCAAACCCTAATTTTGAGAGTTAATGCTCCTCCTCTCATAAGCCATCATCCCTCCCTTATCCAGCTTTTCAAAAGAGACTTGTAAATCTGTGTCCTTGGAAGCCAGCTGGGCACACCATAAATTGTAATATTTTATTGCAGGCAGGATAAGACTGTTGAAACTAGTCTATAATTCACTGTTTGCTTTCTAGGAACTGCTTACCTTTAGAACAATAAAATGTGTAAAAATGGATCTCTAGTCAGGATGAACCTGTTACGAAACAAAAGGTGAGTCTGAAGTTTTGCATGTTGAGAAAAATGAAGTATGAGAGACCAAAACTCACCAGTGACACAGCAAAATTTTTGTTGGGTGATTGATTGGTTTGGTGTTTTTTTTGTGTTATCAACTATCTAATATGGATAATACCAAAGACCAAGTCTCATCCCTGCTTCTAAGTATCAGTTGCATTTGTAGGTTTGAAAATGGATAGAAAAAGGGAAACCAGGTGTGAAATGACTGAAGGCATTGATTCACAATTTGAAATATTGGCTATCCGTAAGTAATTTTAGCATATGTGAATGCAAATGCAAAGTTTTGCAGAAGAGGATTAAAATGTTTTAGTTTAGTAGCTGAAAATGCAGTTGTATCTTCCTTTTGCCTTCCCAGACCTCCCTGGGTTTCAGGTTTTTGCATGTTTGTGTGTGTGTAGTTCTTCTGAGTTAAACCACTGTGTGAATGCCTGACTTGCTGCATTACATTGACAGTGTTCTGCTCTCCTACGAAGGCTGGGGTGCCATCTTTTCCACTGACCTACTTGAATGCAGTTAGGAATAGCAGTCTTATGCACAAAGGTCTATCCCACCTGCAATCCCAGCAGGAGAAAAGAGCAACATATGCCACTGTGTAAAGGAGTGGTGTGATCTTCTTTATGCCTAGATTTGGTCCAATTGGCTGTGGTGGTCCTGTCCTCAAACAGAATGGGACTGGAACTTGGCCTGTGTATCTATTTATTCTTCACCCTAACAGGGACGTTGGAGATAAGCTGCCTTTTCCGTGATGAAAGTTGTTGCTTAGCAAGATTTTGTTGGAAAAAGTAATTGGGTAATTATTACCAAAACGTGAGAGTAAGTTGGATCACTTGGGTATTGTCAGAAGGAGGAGACATGGATCTCCACGTGCCGTTCATGGGGCTGTACCATGCTGCTAACATTAGTAAGTCTTCTTTTCTCCTCTTTTTTCCTCTCTACCTTCTGGGTCATGCCTAAGTTTTTATTATCTGTCTCTGGTAAGTTGTCTCTTATGCTTCATGATAGAAGATATATTTCTTTTACCTCCCAGTATTTCAAACAGTGGAAGAGAAAGCTGCTCTCTGACACACTGACTGTGCAGTCTCTCACCTCTGGGTTTATCACATACCTTTTTTTCGGTTCAGTAGTCTCCAATTCTGTATCTGGGCAGGATCAGCATTCATTTTGCACTTCCGAATGAGGTGAGATAGTCTTTGGGTATGGCAGCTCAGTCAAAGGATCTGTAGCAAATGGCCTGGATTATCACAGTCTTTAATTTGTTCTTCTCAACTTGTTAGTGTGTGCTGGTGAGAGTTGCTGATGACTTTGACAAGCTGGCATCCATGGCTATTCAGTCTGATTTTAGGCATCCTAGAAAAGCAATATAAGAAGTATATTTTACCTTGCTTTCTCTAATTCAAATATCACTGCAGAATGTGGACTGCTGTAACCTTTAGACTATCAGATAAACTGCTCATTGCAATTTTAAAGCCCTCTGGGTGAGTAAAAGAAATAGCAACAGAAGAAATTGAAGCCCAGCAATAATATGTGACAATAGTTATGATGACTTTGCAATATAAATACTTTTCTCTTTTAAGGACCCATATATTGCATCAAGATAATGACTGTATAGTCTCCTAACTTGTCTTTTACGTGCTTCAGATTGAAGGCTACAAAAAAAAGCAGCACAGGATTAAAGCCAAAATACTGTTTTTTAAAAAATTATCCTTCTCAAATTTGCCTGAGTCTATATTCTATTAATTTAACTATCCTAAAATGTTTTGTGATATGCGCCGTGCTTCTAAACTGTGTAAAGGGAGATGCTCCCCCAGGCTTTCATGGAAATTATGTTTATAGTACACGCTCCTGTTTTCTTCTCATTCCCTTAAGCAGAAAGGTCCTCACTGGTACATTTTCACTGGCAAAAATGTATACATCATTTAAGTCATTACAGGTCGACTGCTCATTTGTTACAATAAACTATATCATCCTCGCTAGGAGGCCAAAGAGAGCCTGTAGCCATGAATATACATCTTCTTGGGGTAACTCAATTCAAAGCAGCAGCATGCCATGGTAAAGTATTACTTAATTTATACTGCTAATGTTTAACATTGATTCTGTGTGGGAAAATAAAGCCCAACACATTTTGAGAACCTACATCATTAAGGTTTAATAATTTAGACCTAGTTAATGTGATAATGAATTTACTGACAACTAAAGTGCAGTTTCAGTACTTACATTTCTACAAATACTGACTCTGAAACTAGGTTTTCTAGGCAGAAAATGTATATTATAGGATTGTTTCTGTAATTTACCCGTCCTCACTCTCTTAAACCACAGTGAAAAATATATCTTTATGTATGTTTACTAACTAGTGGAATGCAATGCTTCTTTCACTCCATACATCTGGTGAACTATATGGTACTAATAGGATCTAATAGGGTATTTGTGTGTTAAAAAAACTTCTTAATTGATGGAAGCTGCTTAATATTTTTAAAATGTAGCAAAAAGAAAGCTGTTATTGTGGTCTCAAGTACAACATTTGGCTACTGCAAGCTCAAGAACCATATATTGGAAGAAACAAGCTCTCTCTGTTGCATATTTGCATCCCCCCACTGCCCTGTCCTACTCAGGGCTGTTGTCACAACTATTGTGTTGGGCATATCACCGCAGACACTGACAAAATGATATGTAGGTCATTTCCAAAGCTCTAGGAGGGGGAGGGGGTATTTATTTTTTAAATCTGACATAGTGTAGTCCCTCTACCTCCCTCTGACCTTCCTATGTCACTGTGCAGACTGCAGCCATCTCCTACTGCCCCTGTGGGTGTCTTATATCAATCAGGCTTCCTTTCAAATGGCTAAAATAATGGGTGTCCTCCACGCGTCCGAATGTGTCAAGGCTTCTGCGATATAACTTCAAGCAGGAGTCAGGGGCACTCTGCACCTTGTGGGAGGTACTTACTCAGCAGCTTGCTGGATTTGGCCTTGTTGCAGGGTGTTTCTGAATATCTTTTGCATAGTCTTATTTGTTTTGTGTCAAATTGCTATTGGGAAAACAAAGGGGAGGTAGGTGTTCTGTAGCAGGGTTTTTCCCAACTTTTTGTCCCCCTATTCTGCTAGAAGTGGTAGCAGCAGTGGGTGGTTTTGGTTGGGGTTTGTGTTGGGGGGCGTGGGGACAGGATGGGGTTGTTGCTGTTTCAGGCTTCAGTAGGTCTTGGATCTGTGAGAGCCCATTGCCTATTTGAAGTTTATAGCTCAAAAGCCATTATTGTGTATTACCATGAACTGATGGCTATTGCCTGCAGTGTCTTGGACTAGATTAGAGAGAGCACAAGAACTGACATTGGTTTTCATATGGAGACATAGGTAATTTTGGATATATTTGGAGTATTCAGTGTCCACCCCCAAAGAATTTCCAGGTGCTTAAAACAGTGATAATGTTTTTGTGCGCATTTTTTTTTAAGTGTATAGATGTGAAATTGGGTTAATGAGATACCTGAGTGTTCCAGCTCTGTCCAGGAGAGGGCAGTTCACATTTATACTCGACAGACAGTTATTCTCCATTGCTTTAGAATATTATGATTATTATTACCAGTATGGCTGGTTATAGGAAAAGTTCACATAATTTCTTTGTGCAGTTCTGTTTCTTTAGAGATATTCCTGACATCAGTTTAGGAGCCGAAGGTAGCACAGACATGTAGGTTGTAGGCTGTACAATTGTTTCCCTGGCTCTTCTTTTGATCTGGGCCCTGAACAACTTACTTCATTTCTTGACACATATTTCATCACCTTTTTCTTTCCACTCCTTGTGTAATTGCTGTATTAAGGTTTTCAGCTCTTGGCTAGAATGCTGTCCCAGCATGTGTTTAGCTTGATAGAGTTTGATTCTCAGTTCTTTTGGTAATGCAAATAATAAAAATAGAAGTTGAAAGGAAAATCTCATAGTTTTGCAAAAAAAAAAAAACCCAACAAAACAAAACCAAAAAAACCTGTTCACGGGAGACTTCTGTCCTTAAACTTTGGATTGAGAAAGTCCAACGAAACATGTAGATCTTGAGGCAAAGGTGATCCAATCCGAAACATTCCCTTTCATAGCTTGCCTGTCCTTTGTGCTGAGATAACAGCTAGAGGGGTATTTGAATGCCACTATCCGTACTTTACCTGTTAGAATGAAATGACTTTATGGGAGGCAGATTTGTAATGCTGTTAGATGCCCATCAATTAATTTCTTGTATCTGACATAATTTACTGAACTCTGGTACTTCAGCAGATAGTACAGTCGCTTCCATTTAAGTGCCGTGGATCGATGCTGTCTTAGCGAACTGGACAAAAGCCATTTTTCTAACCAAATCCTATGAGCTTTTCTCTGTGGGCCAGGTTGTGCCAAGTGTCACTTGTGCAGCATTGTCCTGATCAATGTAGGTTCCCTCTCCAACTTTTTGCCCCCCACCAACCTCTCTTTCTACCCTTTAAAAGTTTCTTCCTTCTGGTTTGTTGACACTCCCTTCCTTCCCCAGTGCTATTAGGAGTTTTAGTTTCTGTTTGAATCTAAATTTTCTTAGAGCTTTTATTTCCTCCTTT
The DNA here is from genome assembly GCA_028565335.1 of Limnodromus scolopaceus. Classification (NCBI taxonomy): domain Eukaryota; kingdom Metazoa; phylum Chordata; class Aves; order Charadriiformes; family Scolopacidae; genus Limnodromus; species Limnodromus scolopaceus. Next base: position 16,094,667 of record JAOXNO010000002.1, on the reverse strand, counting down.
TGTCTCTCCCAGTTCCTATTCCCTTTGTAATGCTGTTCCTTAATAAGTCTAATATGTGCCTGGCATCAATGTAATGCAGGAGAGAGACCCTTGTGACTTAAACTGCCCGCAGTGTGCCATAGCAATTGTTTCTCTGCTAGGAGCTAGTGGTGCAGGTATGTCTTTTTTTTTTTCCATGTGAGCTTGCAAAATAGTCCTATGTTTTCTGACTCCCTTTGCAAATCTTGTGAAATATAATTAAATACATACTTTCTCTTTGTTTCATTTGCAAACACAGACTTGGCAATTTTGGAGTGTCAGTTGTCTATAAGAAGTATTTTTCTTCCCACAAATACAAAAGGCAATATGACTTTGGTGCTGTCTAGAAGCTGTTAGATGAGTATTGTTGAATTTCCTTGGAATGGTTAAAAAGGTTACTCCTCACCCCCAGCCTGTAAGCCCTTGTTACACAATGGCATTTGCCATATGTCCAGCCCTCAGCTGCAGTCACTTGTGATATGGTTGTTACTATACAACATTAGACTATGAAGTTTGCAGGATAAAAAGTATCAAAATGTTAGCTTTTACCATTTGGACACTTGCTCTCTGTAGGGTGGTGCTGCTTCTTACTTGATACTTAGATTGCTGAGGTACATAGTCTGCTTTTGAAGCTGAAGGCCAAATTCGTGTCCCTTTTTCTGTCACTATGTACCTGAAGCAACCCTTCTAAAGACAAAGCAATTCACCTTTGGAGGTAGACTAGTGGAGGAGAAATGAGGCTCTCGGATTCCTCAGTGGCTATCACAGATTGTACCAGATGTTGCTGATGTGGGGCTAAATGAATTTTACCTTTTCTGCTGCATTTGCTTCCTGATACTGCTGGCAGCTGCTTTGTGACTAGTTAAAAAGCGAGCCTGAGACATCTTGCTAAAACAGATCAAGTATCATTACCATGTACAGTATTTCAAAAGGAAAAAAAAAAATCATACATTTATTTCAGCTAATCTTATATATGAGATGAATGTGCTTTTCATAATGTTACACAATGTAACCATAATAACACAGCCAAGATGGTAAATTCATTTTAATTCCACAAAATTCATAATTGGTGACATCGCCAGTGGGAGCAATTGATCTCTGCTTTCCATTTGTTCTTGACTGTTTCCACTTCAGTGAATTAAAAGAATTGGGCTGTTGGGACCCCACCCTCTGCATGTTCATACAGCATATTATGCAAGAGCAATAGCCTTCAGAAAATTGCTTGTAATAGACAATGCCTGCGCTAAATAAAAAAGGCAATAGTCCCTGGCCTGACTCAGGCTTTTAATCCTTTTTGGGTTTTTATTATACTTGATGCCTTTCTGTTCTGTGGTGGAGCTAAGGAACAGGTGTAATTCAGTGTAGCTAAATTGCATTATTTGAAACGAATGAGTTCTGTGTTTATTCTTGTAAATTAATACAGTTTCTAATAAATCAAAAGAGAACGTGCACTTCTCTGTGTTTGCCTGCATATTACCTCAGTGGGGATAATTAACATCTTGTGACAGTGAAGTCGTATGTCAGATCTGAGATCTTATTGCCAGCCTAGTGAAAATGGTGTTGTTACTGACCTATATCATGACCTTATTGATGCAGTACAAGTTCACTCATTCAAGATGTTCAAATCACAGTCTTGTTACTTCAGTCCTCCCTGTTCTGTAGGAAAGGAATAATATTAACATATCTAAAATAAAACAAAAAAATCAGAGGTAGTTAATGGGGTAGATATTAACATACTACCTTTTGAAGTGTATATAGCTGTTGTTGTTCTACTTTTTCTTAATGTTGGGTTTTTTCCTCTTTTTTGAAAAAGACTACCCAAACTATTTGTGTTGATGCTATTCTTTATTTTTTTTTCTGTAATTAGGGCTAGGTTAAACTACTTGCATCTGTAGAAGAGAATCATGTTGAAGGTGTATTACCAGTAATGCTTACTGGCTGGCACGGGTTTCTTGTGCCTGACTCCTTTCTCTTCAAGGAGTGTCACCAAATTATTTTCAATTCAGCTAATTATCTTGCCACCCAAAAAGCACAAGATTATACGTGTATTCTGGGTTAAAGACAAAAGACAAGAAAGAATTTTGTCATGGCTTCTTCATTGTTCTAGTTCCGTTAGAATTGGAAATGTTAGCGAATAAGTGAAGCATTTAAACTTTCTTGGATGGAAGAAAAGGCTGTAGAAGCCTGTAAATTCATTATAGAAACTTTTGGTCATCCAGCTTGTATTCTGTCTGTCGGTAGTTCTTATGTTGATCGCAATTCTGGGTGGCTCGTGGTTCTGGTGATGGGAGATGGGCTCTTTCCTCTTTAGATGAGTTTAATGAGCAAACACTCTAAGAGTGCTTTGGTTTCCTCATACAAGAGGAGGTTGTGCACAAGTGCAAGTGAATAAGTTTTTGTTTAGATACTGAACATGGAGATAAAGCGATCTAAAATTAAAAGAAATGTGATGTCTTGACCTCCTGTGAAATAAGAGAAAGGTCTTTAGGGGTAAAAAAAGCTCAAAAATTTCTTCACTGGTAGTCAGCAGAGTAGTTAAGATTTTACTAGGCATGACTATGTGGCTAAATTCACATCTCTAGATGTAAACAAAAGACCCTTTGTCTGCTTGAAGTTGCCTATGTACTGAGGGTCTCTCGTTGCATAAAGCCAGTTTTGACAAGTTTAAATGCCTCTAGGTTCATATGTGTGGCACTGGCTGTCCAAGAAATTACCTTGTTTTCGGGTGTCAGATGTTTTACCTTCATTTTCTTAGCTACTGATGACTTATTTAAAAAAAACACCCAAAAACCATTAAGTTGTAACAGAAACCCAGTGGGTGACCTGATTGTGCCACTTGTATCGTGCCTGCCAGCGTTTGCGTGTAGTCTCATACAGTAGCTCTGAGACGAGGACAGTCTCAGTTTAATGTGTGTGTATACTAACTGAAATAATCATTGTTTTTAATAACAACTTTGTTACATACTTAAATGTTTATCACAGTACATAGGAAAGGAAAAGCAATGTTAATCATTTGAACAAAGTGTTTACTTTGAGTGTTGGTGCCTTAAAGGCTGGAAAGGTCCAACTGCTTGTATTCATGCAATTAACATAACCAACTGTGTCTACTCTACCTGGTTGAAAACTGAGCAAGAAGAGACCAGAGTGAAAGAGCCTGAGCACTAAATACAGGAAGATCTTTTCATAAGGGCTTTATAAGTTATGGTCCTGCCATCTCTGTTAATTTTCTAGGTGGAGATAGAGTACTCATTACATGTTTCCTTTCTCTTTTCCTCACTTTGACGCCTGGACTTTTCTATTCTTAAAGGTGGGCTCATGGCTGTGTTTGCTGAACTTCTCTAAAGTTTTCTTGATGAATAATACTTCATTTTACAGTGAAGTACATGGAAAACATTCTGTTGGCTCTGTATTTCTGCTTGCAAAAAAGTCATCAAGTATTGCTTTGTGCAGTTTAATGGCAGCAGACCAGATTCTGATCTGTTATACTGATGGAAATCTGGAGTGGAGCTACTGAAACCTGTGGAGCTGAGCTTCATCTTCAGTTGTACAGCTGATATCTGGGTACTTTTACATTGCTTTTACTGTAATATACTGGTATTTGTATCACTGTAATTTCTTAGACATCTGCAAGCTGTCCTTCTGTTTGTGGATGGAAACAACTGTATTTTCATTTTAAAGTAGCTCATTCTTTTTCTGACTTTAGAAAGAAAAGTCTTTTTAAAAGAGGTATTGGTACACTTTTTACAATGAATATCCATTGACTTCTCTGTCTGAAGGCTTAATTCATTTCTTCATGTAAAACAAATACAGTCTGTTGGGCATCATCAGCTGGGCCCTACAAGCACCAGGCTGCAATTAGATCATGATCAAATATCCTAAAGCAGGTGGATTGTGGCCTGACTTTTTAGAAGTGGAAGTCTGCCAGCTTTCATCCTTCAGGTCTCTTTCCAGCTATTTTTGGGATGCAGAAATAATTGGAAAGAGTCTTTAGAGAACCTTCTCCTTCTCAGAGAACTATCTCTTAAAGATACCACTACAATTATTTTTTAAAAAAATCTCAGTCCCGCAGTTGCCTTTTGGCTCCTCCTGCTCCACAACAAAGTGACGTTCTTTGTGGGGAAAGTGTATAGCACCACGTGCTAGGTTTCTTTTGGAAATCAGAAATAAGGATTCCTAATGTTGGACTTGAGTAGGTTTTACCTAGAAATGGTGGATTTTATTTTGGTTTTTTTTAATCTCCGTATGGCGATTGCAAATCCTCAGATTTATCATGGTTTCTTGGATTGCTACATCTGGCCCTAGAATGATTAAGGAACCCATGCAGAAGTCCCATTGACATTGTGTCCTTCAGTGGCCCCATATGGATTTATTTTCTTGAATTAGGCCCCAAGTGTTTTACTCAAAGCCATTAGCTGAGCAAAAAAACAGAACCCAGAACCTGTGACTCCTAATTGTCCTCAACTTTTCGTTTAACTAGAGCACAACTGCTAGGCATAATTCCTCTTCACTTCTTCATAACAACTCATCACCTCTAGTTTTCCAGTTTAACTTCCTGGAAAATAATGTGGAAGGAGAAATCCCCACTTTCCCACTGCCCTTACAGACTTCACAGTGTTTTCACTGCTTTTCAGCATGTGAAAATGAAGTGTGTGATGATTTCACCGAAGTTTTTTTGTTTGATCCTTGCTCTTTCCTGGTCCTTCAACTAGTGTGCACTGTGCAAACCCTACCGACCTTCCAGGCTGAGAAAAAGGCCTTTCAGTCACTTTAAGAGTGAAAAACTAGCATTTCCTAGCTGAAAAAGGCAACTTCTGCACTTTCAATTAAAGGAATTACTGGGATTAGGAAGACAAAGGCCCACTTCTGAAATCAGCTTTAGCGGCATTTATGAGGATCAAGTGATCACTTCAAGTTTCTCATTCTTTTCTAACTGGCTGCTTCTCATGCTCTGAAAATGTTGTGCTGTGTTTGCAGTGAGAATGGAAAAATATGTTCAGGCTGTAGATGGTTGATGAAATGAACCTGATTGACCATATAGCTGGGGAAATTTATATGTGTCTTTTATCTTTTCCAGCTGCATACAGTGGTGTTCTCTGCATTTGTATGAGTTTTAAATTAACTTTTATTATTTTTAAAGGAAATTTAATACAGGGAATAACTTTGATTGCAGAGCCAAGGCAACTCTTACAGTACCTGCAACTCTTGCTGTAACAGCCAGCTTTACTCAGATTATCAGACTCAGCATCATTCCAGTAGATACTAAGTTAAAGTAGCGAGTCTGTCTGGTTAGCGCAGGAAACTGGGAAAATCGATTTCTTGGGCTAAGAACTGGTTCCTGTAAGACTGGCTCACACCTTTATTGTGTTAGGAAACTCTGTTGCTGACCTGCGTCTTGCATGTGCCTGCCTCCTCAGCACCGTGCTATATAATCCTCCGAGAAACAGGTTGCGTAGATGTGATTTAAAAATCACAGGAGCTAGGTCTGCCAAGGCTTGCAGCTGTGACAAGACTGAACCAGCATAAGGGGAAAAAAACCACCCCAACAACCAACCCCTAACCAAATCCCCACACAACAAAAATCCCCAGACACCTCAGTTCCCTTAAGCACGCCATTAGTCACCACCCGGAGATCTGATGTCAAGCAAGGGGTCTGAGAGACCACTTTCTAGCTCATCTTTTTTGCTGCAGTTTAAGGTGTTACTGAGTCCATCAGTCCACACCGTTTCCCTGCTCGAGGGTTCTTGCTCCCACAGCAGTTTTGGCAGGTTGTCATGTGTACCTGTTTGGGTATACATGTGTGTTTGGGCTAAGATAGCAGGTACTGAAGGGGGTTGGCTGAGATATGGCTATGTGCTCCCCTCCGATGACTCTTCTCCAGGGCCAGTAACAGGGTGGGTGGGGAGCACCATGTTAACCTGGAGCCACCAGTGTCTGGGTGAGTGGCAGCTGGGGCTGTGCGTGACTGCAGCTTGTCCTGGCGCTGGGTGCTGTAAGATCACAAGGCAGCAACCATCTCCTTGGGGCTGTGTCCAGTTCCCCAAACCTGCCCGGGGGTAAGTTGAGTCATCCTCAACTGCTTCGGTGTCCAGACATCAGTGTGACACTCACTGTTATTAGTGTTCTTATGTGTTTGTAATTAACACCTCTCACTAGCTTAACAATGACCAGACTACTACTGCCGCCTTCTAGGAAAAGACTGTGCGTGCTGTGTATACACTTACATGACATGAAAATTCTTCCCTTTCATGATAGAAAATGGTAGTCCGGGAATCTTTTAATTCTTTTTTCCTCTCACCAATTCTACCATAAAATATATAACCATGAGCAAGAGTAGAGCAAGAGCAAACAGGATCCCTGTCTGTCCTGGTAAGTTAGCCTACTTAGTTATTAAGAAAAATTACTAATGCAAACAATACCTTAATGTAAGCTACTTCTTAATGGAGCATTTTTAGATAGAGGGGAAGGCAGGATTTGTTAGCAGCTAGGAAATGATGTAGCTTTCAGAAAAGGGGGTGTATGTGTGTCCCCCATGCACATATTTAATGTATGTTTATCAAACTGGAGATGTACTCATTCTTGTATTAATATTCCTGCATGTGGTTACAAGAGTAAAAGTGCAAGGGTAAAACTACCTTTATTTTTCTAATAGTGATTTGCAACCCCGAGACCTCTTAAGCTGCAGGTTGATGGATCTTAACTTAGTGACACTAACATGGCACTCCCAGAGAAACGTGTTGTGTAATGCTTTAATCATTAATTACCGTCATCCATCATGCAGCCTTCCTTTTAATGTCCATTAGCATCATATGCCACTCATGAATGCTTGTAAGTGTATAAATGTGCTGGTAATCCTGCTGAGTAGGTTTACATTAACTGTAAATTATCTTCTTGACCAGTTGGTTGGCCTTCCTGGCTGGTGGAGTCGTCTTATTTGTAGCATTAGCAATGAGTTTGGGAAATGAGATACGTAGGAAATATGTGCAGGTCTGTCTTAAAAGCCCGGACCAGCTGGCGCTTGGGGATATGCTGTGAAGTGTTAGCTCGGTTGTGCCAGCATGCGTCAACATCTTCTGAGACAAAAACCTACAGTCTGTGAACCACGCGGCAACAGGCTTGTAGAGATTGCCTAACACTTACCAGCTCCACTTACTTTAAGCCAGTCCATTTAACATCCCACAAGCCTTCAAAAAAAAAAAATTAAAAATAATCAAAACAAATGTAACTGTACACAAGGCGGATGTGTCTACACACACCAAAACCCCCCCAAAACAAACAAATAAGAAACAAATGAAAACAGGTAAATGCAATCAAGCCAGAGGAGCCTTTGCCCACAGCAGCTTCTGAAAGCCAAGCACACATGGGCACGTGCCCACTCTTTTGTTGTGTGATTTTCCTTGTATAAGCACTGTGTGGGCACACTCCATCTCCAGGAACATAACGTGGCTTTGGTGGGAACAACATTATGTTCTGTTATTGCTGCATTAATGATTCATGTGAAACATGCAAATCAAAATATAACACTTGACTACATGTCATTAGGGAGCAGTTGAGAGAAACCACCACAGAAACAAATACAGAAGTATCAATTTATGTTGCATATATGAAACGTTTAGTGTCAAATGTTGGTTGCTTCTTACTAACAATCAGCTCCTTCTTTTGAATTAGCACTGATACGTGGTTTTGGTTTTGGTTTTTTTTTGTCACTCAGTTCAAAACCGGACAGCCTTTAAAGATAATCTCCCAGTGTGTACAGAAGTACTTTCACATAGCAGAAATCATGCAAGATGCATTTTGCTGGTTGGAACTGGATTTGACAGCTCACCGAGCAGCAGAATGTTTTCAATACAGTCCTCGCTGTTCTGTCTTTGCTGGTTAGATGGAGCACACGTTTGTTTGCTGCAGGATCCGTTGTGGGACGCAGATAGCCACCAAAAGTTAGATCCTAATTTCTCGTATGAATGCACAAAGACTTTACAAGATGTGAATTTACAGCACATTTTAAATTATTTTATTGACCCTAACTGTACCAGGGAAGTTTTGGGGTGGTTCTTTGTTTGCAATCACCAATCATTTTTGGTGATTGCTTGCTGGCACTAGGCTAGATTTTCAGCCATCTACAGTGCAACAGCAATTTTCACTTGTCAGAATTTCGAGAAGACAAGCTGACATGTTGTCACGAAGAGTCACAAATATTTGATCAGCTTTATTATTATTATTTTTTAATGTGCATGCTCAGCATCACGTTTCACATAAAACTCTACTAAAGGGCTGTGTTTCTCAGCATGTCAAATCCTGGTCCTACTGAAGCCGATCACAGGGCTTCCATTGACTTCAGCAGGGAGGAACTGGGTAAGAGTATTGCCTTCGTTGAGTGAGGTCTATGAATTTATTTGAAATTCAGAGGCTACATCAGCAATGTCCTCCTTTCTTAGCAAAGGTGTTTGGGATAGCAAAGCCAGTTTTTTTACACGAATAACATGAGAAGCGGGGTCATTCATATACGACTGAGGCACGTGTGCCATAGCCTGCCTGAAAGGAACTTGTTTGCTCAGATCAACTCCTTGGAGATCTGAAGTCCAAACTCCGCCATCATTTCTGTGCTCTCTGTTCTTTCCTGTGCAATCCCATAGTGTAACTGAGTGCTTGAGAAGGGAGAGAACTACTTTTTCACCAGGTGCAGAGGGAAGGTTATGCAAAGTTTTTCTGTCAGAGCAGAAAACTTAAATCTCCCGTTTTATTGATGTGGCAACTGTTACTACTGTTAAATTCACTGACAGGAGGGGAACACACACAGTTTTTATCTTGGGTGCAGAACAACAACTGCTGTCTTCACAGAAGGCAGCAGTTCGTTTGAGGTGGAAATGCTAAATTTGTTTTTTTCAGCACAAGTGGGAAACAGGAAAAGACTCGCTCTTCCTGATCAGCTTTGTTCATTCTGAGATTTCTGCCACCTGTCATGATACATCCCCACTGCTGTAGATTCCCCCGTCTGTCATGTCCTTGTTATATCCAGAACACCGAATCCGGAGCTATAGCAGACATGGCTATGGCAAAGCTCATTTTTTCTTAGAAGAGACCTGTGCAGTCTGGTGAACTAGCGGTCTTTCCACTCATCACCACCAATGGTACAAATCCAATGCCTTCCTTGTATCTGGTAGCCACACTACATTGAGCTGGGTAAGGGTATCACTTTCTGTGCTACAGATTAGGGAGACTTCCAGTTCAACCAAACGTACAGTGCCAAGAAGTCCAACCACAGTCCCAGGAGCCATGTTAATTACTCATCTAACTCAGGGGTAGAAAGGTCCAACAATGAATTATGATGGTCTCCAAATTCTAGCTTTCCAGTTGAAAGCGTAAGTGGGACCATGGGACTGTGGCAACAATTACCTTAGGAAAAGAAAAAAAACGTGGAGTGTTCAACAGATGTCCTGACTATCCCCTTTTGGGAGAGAGCAATCCTTCCGCTTCTCTTTAGCAGACTCTGACTATTTGTTCATGCTTCTCCGGGGGCTTATTTAGTGGTTCTGGAAATATTTTAAAAGACATTTAAAGGGAGTTGACAAATGTTTGACCTGTTTCAGTGTCCATGAGCTGAGTTAAATTATGATGGTATCCTTTACGTGCAACCCAGAGGCCTGGAGTTTAAAGCTGGGGAAGACTGTAGGAATGTTAAACCCATTTCAGTGACAGTATCCAACACATGTTCTGTTTGGTTGAAATGTAGGGGTGAGGAAGCGGTGGAGTTATGTGAAGGTTTTTGATAAACCCTTCCTGATGGTTCAGGTATGACTAAAGCTTTCCAACAAATAAGCTGTAGCCTGCCACTGGGTTCCTGCTCTTCCAGATGTCATCCTCCCTGCCACCTGAATCTGTCTGCTTGCAGAGTTTGCAGAAGGAAAGAGCGGCACTATTTCTGCATATAGAGGAAAAATAGGATGATAGTGCATTCAGTACCATTGTCTGTAACACGACCCTGCTTGTTAAAAATGAAACAAACAAACTTACTGCGCTTACTGCTCAGGTTGAGGTGTTTGTTTGCTGTACTCTGTCCTTGGCTTTCTCAGCTGGAAATCTCTCTCTTTTGGGGCACTATATGTAACTGGTGTCAAACTTCATTCTCTTCACTGGCAGGTTTGCTTATCTGCTTCTTGACCTGCACCATGTTCGTTTCTCCGCTCCTGGACCATCTTTGGGTCTATATTATGCTGGCTCCTTTACATCTTTCCCTCTCACCTTATACCGCCTCTTTGCAGCTATTCTGCTATTCTGCACCATTATTTACATGTGTGTACCTCTGTGTCTTAAACCTCTGTCCTTTCTTCAGTGTACTGTCTGCTGGGCTTTGACTTGATCTTTTGCCTTCTGTAGCCAAGAATGCTCCAGAGCCTCTGACTCCTATTTCTTTGCTATTCTCATTCATAGCTTCTCTTTAGTTGTAGCTACTGACAAGCTTGGGGGATCACAAATACCAGGGCAGCAGGTCTCACTTGAGTTGGTGGAGTTCCGCAGGAAAATTTCAGCAGCGCTTGCACAGTGGGACTCCATCCCTGTCCAGCTGAGGTTTCTAATTTAACTGTAGTTCATGGGGGAAAAAAATATCTAGTTTACAGTTAAATTAAATCTGTCTTTGCCTGCTTATTATCCTATTTATCTTAGTTTATCAATTCAAAATCAACTTCTGTGTAAGCTGAAGAACAAACTTCGTGCTAATCAGAGACTGACAGAGACTGCAGTTCCTCCTTATAGAAACTCAAGTTCTGACTACTTGCAGTTAATGTCATAAAATTATCCTTAAGCATCTAAGTCTTCTGATTTTTGGAAGATTTGAGCAATTGCAACTCCAGGTGAAGGGGATGGCGCAAGAAATCATCTCAGGAAATCAGGACATAAACTTAAGTCTCTAAATAAGAACAGGGGTGGTTATATTTTACATTTTCAGGTTTTGAAAATGTTTGCTGTTACGTGTAGGTTTCAGTCTATGTTAATACCAAAAAAAAAAGTCATCTCACACCTATCCTCTTCCCTCCTCAAAACAAAACCTGAGAATAATATTTGCCATGTCTGAAGGTCGCTGTGTATTGTTTAACTTCTTCGTTTCCTGCCAACAAGGAGAACCATGACCAAAAGGAGTGAAATTCTGCAAGATAAACTTCTGCATTAGGCTGCCAATTAATCAGACTCTAAGTTTAACATTGTTTAGGAGAGGATCAGAGGATTATTATCTGAGATTGACCTAAACTGTGAACTTTTCAGATATGCCCTCAAAATTAAAGTTCCCTTTCCCTCTTGGAGGCATTGAGCAGTACCTTTTCTGAGATGTGCTCTTTTCCTCCTCACTACTTGAAGCACAGCTTTCTAATGTGAAAAATATTTTTGTCTTTTTTTCCCTGCTGCTTCAGCTGTAACAACACTGGATGTTTGCTTGGCTTGGGTGGGAAGGTGGAAAATTCTTCTAAAATTTAGAAACAGAGAGCTTTCTGATGTGTGCAGTAATCTTAAGGCAGTAAATTCTTTTTATTTGATTTTAAATGCATAATTTAGTATACAATATAAAAATGTATCCAAGGGGGAAATGAATTTTTTTTTAATAACATGCTTCCTAAGGCGAGTGGCAAAACGTGTGTGTTGATGGGAAAGGGAGGGGATAAATTTATATCCTCAAGGCATGACTTGTGGTTTTGAATAAAATTGAGATTGGTGCTGCTGTTGGCTTAGATTCTTCCAGGCAGAGATGGGTTATACTGTTCACAGGCAAATTGGGTTCACTTACAAGACTTTGATGATGCAGGGGTTTACTCCACAGTTCACACTACAGAAGTTATTGACTTCTCTGCAGCCTAGAAAGAAAATCTGTGGTCCGGGGATAACTTTTTGGTTATCAGGAAAATGGTCTGGTCCTGATTCTGCCACCCTTGTGTGCTCGAGCTGCCCCTCTAGCACCAGTGAGCTTCCTTGCACGATTAGGGGTCATAGAAGGGTGATGGTTGTTTTGTTTTCAGTCTGTTGCTAGACAAACAGAGTTTCTTAGACCCTGATTCATACGGCAGTGATAAAAATATCCCTTTTCTTCAACATTAAGCAGACTTATTGAGAATAACGAAAATAAGTATTACCTTAAACTATGCTTGTATGTCTCTCTTTGGGGAATGATTTGTTTGTGTTCTGACCTATCTGGCTGCCTGCGAGAGGCTTAAAGAGAGCATGTGTATTTTCTCACACCTTGGATTAATTCATATATGCGTTTGCAGGTATGTGTTTGGGTTTTGTTTTTTTCTTATAGAGGCATTTTTAATCTCCTATGATGCAAGCTGAGATGATCACTTTGATTTCAATTTAAGCTTGATTTATGCTTATTTAACCTCAATCAGTAAATTGTCTTAATTTGAAAACGAGGTCATAAAACTTTTGACCTGCATGTCTCCCATTCACAGTGGATTACAAAAAAAGTTCGCAAATAGTCTTGACTGCCTGAACTTAAAAAAAATATTTGAAATCTAGACTTGTATAGAAAGTGGTATGTTTCCTTCTAGTGGCGTTCATCATTTCATGCTTTTCTAAGTGGCATGGCTATGCTATGGTATAGAGTCCACACTAATTAACCTTTTAATGAAATAAAAGTATTTTGTAAACTTACAGTTCATATGCAAGAAACAAAAAAGTTCAGTTGCATTATCTCTCTTACGCTATACCCCCTAAGAATCTAGGGGTATTACATCATCTGGTTTCCACAGTGCAGTGTACCTTAAATCCACAGCAGTTCAGAGTTCTGGAGAGGCTGGGAATCCCTAGCACATCTTTGCGTGCCATCTCCAGTGTGCACTGGAGTCAGGGAAAATTAGAGCCTGTTTGGCTTTGCTCGGAATAGAATCATATAATGGGATGGTTCTTTCTAAAATGAGTTAAATGAAGCAGCTTCTGGCTTTATTGGTCCTGTGTCAGAATGCAAAACTTTAAAATAAAATGAACAAATGATGAAGATAAGGGCTCCAATTGCGGCCTGCCTCTAGGGAAATGCTGGGGCTGGAGAGCCGGTAGAACTGCGCCTGGTGTAAAGGTGATTTCCCCAGTGGTTAAAGCCCACACAGAGACGTGGAAAGAATGGGCTGTGAGTGAATCATGCTGCCTTCTAGCTGCTCTGGACTGCTAAATGGTCTCATAGGAAGTTGCTGCAACCAGTTAAAGACATGGTGCTCCCTGGTGAGGCTCTAGCTTGCCTTAAGGACACCTTCATTCGGGTGAAGCACTGGGCAGGTGGTGGCCACCTCCTCCCCTCCTGCTGTCCGCAGCTGGGGTCAGGCTTATCCCACCAGCATGGGATTTGTAGTCTGCCCTTCCTTAGCTTCCTGCATTGCACGGCATGAATTGCACGTTCCTCTTAATGTGCAAGGAATTAATCCATGGGGTGACGTTCTGTAATTTTAGATCAAAATATTGGTCCACCTGTGAAACTCGGGTAAGGTAATAGTTTCAATTCCCTCCCTTCTGCATTACTGGACTTTCTTATGGGTTTTGCTATATTGCTGAAGTGATATTACAGACCAGATGTGCAACTTCAAACTGTGGTGCTGAGTAGCCTGATATTGCAAATACCAGTTTATATGAATTGCATGAAGTAAAGATTAAGTTCTCTGTTGTTTTCATTGGTTTGTGAAATGGCTCTTTTCCAAACAGTTCCTCTTTTTAAAATAACTTTTTTACCTTAAGGTTTGAAAGCAAAAGGCAATTTGGGCTTAATCCTGGCTGTATAGGGCTCTCTGAACTTTTGGGAGCCATGGCAGGTGAGGAGGAAGAGGAGCCTTGTAAGACCAGGTGTGTGGATTATTTTATTTACCACACACTGAAGGTACTTCTGCCATTTTTGTTCTGTCAAGCCAGTTGATCAGTTTATGCTGAGTTGTAATGAAATCTTGCAGCCTAAATGCTTTAAATTGTGCATCAGCTGTTGTGCTTCAATCAAATAAGGCACCACTAGTCGTCTTCTGCCCCTGGTGCATTGTGGGAATCTCTTAAGATGCTGCCATGTAAATTCTCTTCACTGATGCCCAGCAGAGGGTGATATTGTACAGTAGGTTGTAAATCTGCGAGGTGTAGTACCTCACACAATTATCTGCAGCCATTCCTTAGATTTTTATCATTTTAATCCACCCTTTAGAGCTATTACTTAAATGATATAGACATGGGTGGTATAATTAGAATGTGCTGTATCTGCCATTAATTTATAACATATGATAGGCTTATAGATATCATAAAAGTGTATCTTGAGAATGCTGTGAACTCTGTTTAACCCTGATGTTTCAGAAAAGTTTGATTTTTATGGCCAAATTGTTTCATCACTGCAACAAGAACTTACTTTCTTATAGAAAAGATGCTTAAAATGAAAATTCAATTTCCTCTCTGATCTTGATATTCTCTTACCGTTCTGGAATTGGCATATGCAAAGAAATGTCACGTTGTTACGGCAAGCATCAATGCAGTTATCCTGGCTTGGATTTGAATTTCACTATATCTGGGTACTCTTTAAGTTTAAGGCATGGGAAATTAATTTACAAGATCAAAGTTAAATTTGCATCTCTTGGCCACGTCCATGTTTTCCATAAGACTTTCTCCTAGTGAAAGTTGAATGTAGCACAAAATACTGTCCATCTGTGTATTTGTCTCCCTCTTGTGGCTAAAGAAATGTTTATGCATGGTACTTTGAAACAACTGGTTTTGTTCTTTAGCTGAGATTATTGAAGCACTTTTTTCTATAATTAGTTGTTTCTTGTAGATATTTTTCTCATATGCTTTCAACTGATGCATGCACCAGGCTGTCAGATGGCAGTGCCCATCTTGTTTACAGACTAGATTTTGTCATTCTCTAAAACAGAAAATATTGAGTTATGGAAGTGTCAAGACTTTGGTGAGATTGCACTGTAGAGCAAGGACAGCTGCATTAGTAAACACCTGGTTGGGAGTAAAAGCAGTACAAGAAAGTTTGCCATGTCTACTCCTGCAGGCTGTATACAGACTTCTTTCTGAGCTTTCCAGAAAAAAGTGTTTGAAACACATTTCTAAATTGAGAGGCCACTAAAGCTATAGTTCCCTAGGAGGAGCATTACTGAGCCTAAACAGAGTGAAGAGAGGTTTTAAAAAGATCTTTTCCTCTAGGTCTTCAGTGAAACCGGGCAGAAAGCATGTGACTGCACATCAGACAAAATACTTTTATTTAAAAAAAATCCTATGTAATCTTGCAGAACAATCCCTGGCCAAAAGAGATCTAGAGTTTTAATATGTGGCATTTTAATTTGCTGATCCACAGAAAGTTAGTTTTCTCTTACGTGTTGAAACCCCACCTTGCTGTTATCCTCCAACAATTCCCTGGTGTAACTGTCCTGCGTTGTGCCTCACTTGAACACCATGGTTGCTGGTAATAATTTTTCCTTGGGCTTCTAGCAGAGAAAACCACATTATTTGTATTTGAAGGGTTTGAGACAAGTTTCAAAATTTTTGTCTCTTGCAGGCCAGTTGCAGCAAATAGTTTTGAGAGACTAAAGCCACTAATTAATAACAGATTTTCTACAGTCCCTGTGAAAGATGAAGACAATTCTAAATCTTCTGGGTGCCACCCGTGATGACTGGGAGAGCTGGGTGCCAAAGCTGGAATGGAAGGCCTTGATACATTGTATTAAAGGGCTTTCCTACACTGTAAAGCCATTCCTGGCTTCCACACCTTGAAATTAATATGTTTGTCCTGAAAGAAGAAAAGAGGACTCAGCGTGCCTGAGGGGGCTGTCAGTTCAGCGTTAAGATCCAGCTATCAAATGTGTGGGCACATCTTACTGAGTCTCCTCTCCAATGTGTTATTATGCACCTTTGCTCTTGACAGTTGGCTGTGATGCCTGTGTTTTTACTAGTTGCGTAGTCAGGTACTTGCACGCATCGAGATTACACTTAGATCCTGGGCTTTGCAGGGAAAATTGGATCCAGTTCCAGCTGCAGCTTGTGTAAATAAAGAACCGTACCAAACCCCAGACAACTGAATGCCTCCCTGCTTTGCACCGGTAAATTCCTGGCAATGAAGTTCCTATTTCATTCAGTGAAATGGCTCATGTCTCTGCAGTTACTATGCTCTGCTGCTAAACTACTCTGGTTTTCCCCTCCACTCCACAGCTCCTTTTAAACTGCAGTATTACTCAAGCTCTACAACAGGAGACAAGGCATCTAACAACAAATCTGTTTTTATTTGTCCTCCTATCAAATCCCCCTAAATCAGTCTGTGACCAGACATGGAGTGGAAGTACCCCAACCTTTTATAGCACTCGCTCTATGAGATAGGGAGAAGGCAAATTCCAGCTCTAAATCTTCCCGGTGCCACCCTTAATGACAGGGAGAGCAGGGTGCCAAAGCCTATTATGTGCTGAAAGGCCCCTAAGTGTTATTGTAAAGGGCTTCTGCAGACCCACCATACATTTTCATCTGAAGGTTTTTAGGCTTCCACTGCATGGGAAGAAGCTGGTGTAGTATTTGTAGTGTGTGCCTGCCATATTTTATAGTAAAGAGCCCTTTCTGAGCAGCTCTCCTTTTTAATTATACCTTAAAATGGTATTAAATGTTGGCTCTGTTCATGCCAATTGCTGTTTGGTTGTAATCACTGCAAGAGCTCTTGCTCGTTGGGACATCAATTTTCTTTTCATCGATGCTTTGCTTTTATGTTTGGAAGGGAATTTGAAAGCATATAGGCTGAAGCAGAAAATATTGCTGAGGCACACAGAATGATAAATTTCCCTTCTGATACAGGGGAGCCTAAGGAGGAATATATGTTTTGTTCCTTTTAAAAAGTTTTCCTTGCTAGATGATGTTTTGAGGAAGGTGGGGGGAGAAGAAATTTCTACCTTTATGTGGTGGGGGAGAGAAGGGTGTACTTGTGGGTTTGTTTTTTCTGCCTCTTAAAGTCTACCTTAAAGTGGATATTTTATTGCCTGCTTCTCCTGACTTACATATATTGGTAATTGAAGGAGAGTGCTGAACTGCTGGCCTAGTGCATTATTTGTGTTTTCTGAGTCTCCAGGATCTTGAAGGAGGTGATTATCCCAACAGCTGACTCTTGGGGAATGCAAGGGGAGAGGGGAAATTGCCTAGTTGGGTAGATGGGCTCACCCCTGAAAGGTCATGAAGAGAATGAACTGCTGATGTATTGATACCTTGTGGACCTTTTCTTCCCAGCTTGACACAAAAGGTAGCTTTAAATCGGGAGAAGACTGTGCCATGGCGAAAACCAGTTCACTTATTTCTCCTCTTCTTCCCAGCCAGTCAGTGGTCTCTTCTTTAAATCACCTCTTCCCTCCTCTGATGTAACTTCTCCTCATTCTCTTTACAGATGTGCAAGAGGGAAAGCCATTTACTGTATCAGCTTATCTTGCTTAGCCTTTAAGAATGTTAATTTTGCAACATTAAATCTGAATATTATAGCAGAATCATTCTTATTGGTGACCTTTCGCCTACTTGACTAACACAGGTATCACAAAAGCTGTAGTGCAGCCCTGTGGCACAGGGATGATGGCTTCTGATGGGGATTATACATGAGCTAATACGTTTCCTGGTATATTTGGGTTTTCTGAGAGCATCCTTTGCAACATATTCAATAATTGCAGCTCAGTGTTATCCTGTCTTTCAGCTTGAATTATGCCCTCATAATGTACCTTCAATCACAGGGCCCATCTCAGATCTTTTTTAAAAAAAGGTACATTCATTTTGAAATTTTTATTTTTTTGAATCTAGGCATAGTTGCGTGAATACATGAATTTAAGCAGACTTGGTACATGCTCTGCAATAAACTCTGCATCAGGATTTAGGTCTTTTATTTGCAAATCTTTGCAATTAATTATAAATTTTTGTAATTTCAGTCAAGTGTTTTGGTCTACATTGACTCTTCACCCTCTCCTGTCCCACTCGGGTGTATGCCCTGGACATTAGCCTATAACATGCTTTGCTGTCTTGCCCCCTTCTGTGTGTTTGACTGCACAATTGTATGCTTTCAGGAGGAGGTATGGCCCCACTTCAGACACTTAACAGTCTGGTAGGCAGAACGGTCTCCAGGGAGTAAGATGTGGGTTTGAATACTGGTCTCTGACTTCCTTGGTGAGTACTTTATCCACAGGGTTGTTCTATAAGAAGCTCTTTCAGGTGTTTGTGTGTTCACGGTAGAAGGAAAGTGGTACCCAAGAGCTTTAAAGATGGGAAGACTTCCCTTCTCCTTGAACCCCTGCTTCACTGAAAGCTCGCTTCTGGGCTACGTACTAGAGTGCAGTTGCAGAGCGTGGCTCAGGATGTGCACGAGTGCTTCAGCTTGTGCTTTTGTCTTTATCCTTGAGGTTTTGCTCCTCAAAGTCAACTGACACTTTGCCTCCACAAAACTGAGGGCTAAAATATCTGAATAAAGAATGTGAGGGAAGGAAGATGAAGGGGGGAGGGAAAGGGCGATGGAATAGACGTTTCCTTTAAAAAGCCATGTAGTCAGGATGTAGAATACATGATCTCCATAAAATTAGTACAGAGGAGGTCTCTAAAACACAACATTCAGGAATAATTACAAAGTTCAATGTCAGCTGCAGGGAAAACTTGTTTTGACAAGCTATGCATTTAAACCAATATAGATTAAACTTTTTTCTTCCTCATGTATATTCTATTACTGAAGAAATTTTAGAAAAGGGGAGCAGGGATGTGTGAAGTATGGTGAACCATAAAGCGTCTTGGGATTTCAGTAATTTATGATGAAAACAAATGCGATTGATGGAGTTACATGTCAGCTGTGAGTAGGACCCTAAAGCCCCTACTGTAATTTGCTTGGAGACAGCCAGCTACAATGCACCTTGATCACATCTTGATAGCATGTGGCCAGGAGTGAAGAAAACAGAAGGCTTCTTTTTTTCTTTTAAAAAGCCCCCATTTATTCACAAATTTGTGCCTGGAACAGCTTTCATGTAAATCATTTCACTATTTATTTCCGTTCAGGTTGGTTAATAAGTTTACTTTTCACTGATTTAAAGGGCACAATTGACATTTTAGCTGCAAAAATATGAGAAGCATGTTAAGTGCTGGTTGCTTGTTTCCATTAGCCCTCAGGAACAATATAGGGATCCTGATGCTTTTTAGTGAGGTCAGTGTTTAGTGTGGACCACTTCCAGCAGAGTATGTACTTTAGGCTCTCTACTGAGAAACTGCATAGCACAAGTTAATCTGTGTATCTAATTCTAATAAAATCAATGGAGCTGTATAGATTTACAGTAGTTTAGGATTTGTCTGACTTGCTACTGGCGGTCACATCTGCCCATCTTCCAAAAAAAGCAGATTAAACATTTC
The DNA here is from genome assembly GCA_028565335.1 of Limnodromus scolopaceus. NCBI lineage: Eukaryota > Metazoa > Chordata > Aves > Charadriiformes > Scolopacidae > Limnodromus > Limnodromus scolopaceus. The sequence goes on along the minus strand of JAOXNO010000002.1, from coordinate 16,075,308 downwards.
CTAGAGTTCAGGAGATTTCTGTCAAAGAGTGGAGTGGCAAAGATGCTTCGAGGAAAAAGGAATCTAATTTTCTCCCTTCAGCACCTCCAAATCAAAAGAATAAATTTCCTTCCATCATAAATGAAAACAAAAGCTCTCTTGACTGTTACTATTTTGGCTGCTGCAGGTTGTGAGTTAGTTGTAAAACTTACAGTTTTTAAGTTTTCCTCTTCAGTTTCTGATGCAGTTTGTTTAATGTCACCAAGAATTAGTGCTACTTACAAAGAGAAATTTGTGTTGGTTTTGCAAATAGGTTTTTTTTTTTTTTTGTGAGAGGTGGTAAGCTTAAAGGGACACCTTGGGCTTATGGTGAAACAGGGAAGTCTGAAAGGTATTGTGGATGTGCAAGAGCTTCAGTGTGAAATATATCTTTTGGATTGATATCTTTCAGTTTTTTAAATACTGTCCTAGAAAAAGTACATCTGCAGCTGAATTGTGTAGTATTGGACTTAATGCGAGCTTGCATCCAAAGAGAAGGATTGTTTTTTCCTTTTCCTTCTTTTTTGTTGGCTTTTTTTTTATGTTTACACTAATGAGTGAATTTTTGAAGCCGACGATTGAAATTTATTGGGAAGAAGATTCATTAGCTGGAGAAGTGCTTCTTTCCTTTCTTTCCTCCTTCCCTCTCCCCTCCCCATTCCCCTCATTTCTGAAAAAAATAGCATAAGAATATTTGAAAATTGGCATCCTCCTTCTCCCAGCTGTTGAAGACCTCCAAATGTTACTCAGAGGAAGTCCAAGCAGCATCTGCAGTCAGGCCTTCTGCAGCCGTGGTCCCACTCCGACAGCGGGGAGCAGCAGTGCTAACTGCAGACTGCACGGAGGTGGAGACCTGCACTCGGTGTGTGACTTCTCTTGCGGGGCCAGGACGTTGTCCTCGCTTCTCCAGAAGCGCCTGTCCTACGTGTACCGCAAAGTAGATGAGCTGCGTGAGGAAAGATGCTCCTTTATCTTAATTGTTTCCTTTCGTATGCTGCTATTCAGGCTTTACAATCTGCTTACAATTATAAAATGTCATTTTTCCTCTGTAGGACCCTACTTTGTATAGCGCGTAGGGGTGAGCACGCAATACAGCATGATTCATTTTGCAGAAGTAGCTGTAAAGCTGGTGCGTCCTGTCTCCGAGTGCTGATGTAGAAACCTAAATAATGGTCTCATGTGCCTTTGCTCTTGAGTTTTGGGGTTTTTTTTAATGTTGTGTAAAGGGGTCAGCTATAAATCAGCAAGAACTATAGAAGCCAAAAGTGCTGTGCTGATTTACAGATAACTGAGTTCCCAGGGCAAACTGGAAAGTAAATAGACCATTGGCACCTCCCAGCAAATTATGACAAGTGTGATAAGTAGTTTCCAAGCACTGCAACTCTGTTATTAACTCTTCTACCAAAACTGATTTTGTTGTATGCAATTAGTATATACATGTATACAACTAGTATACATAGTTTATGTACCAAAATTAATATATATTTGGGAGAAATTATTTGTATAGCTATAAAATAATTTCCTTAATAGTTTGGAGTTGTTACATTGACATATCATTTAGATAGAAATTGATTGTGAGTGTTTCAGGGTAAGGATGCAAATATACGGAAAACCTTATGATTGTTCTCTTCATTAGTTGCCTTGTTTCCTTTTAAGATTTTCACTTTTTGATTTGGGATTCAAATCTTTCTGAGATGATACTGAACCTACTCCGAAATTTTGTATATTATGTGATATATTAGGATTTTGCAGTTTGGTTGAACAGATTGGAGGGAAACATGAGAGAGGGAGAAACAAACCTGCCATAGATTTGATGTTTGACCTTTGACTTTTCTGTGCCTTAGTATTACAAAATGTGAGTTGGAACATTGTCCACAGATGTGCAGTGGCTCTGGCAAAAAATGTGACAAAGCTGAAGTATCATTACCTACATACTATATTTTTATATACTCACACATTTGTTAATTTGCTGTAGTCTCTTTCTGAATTATATTCTTTCTGAAGTTATGTATAAAGTTGGTTTTGATTTTCCTAGTCTTATTTTGTGGTTTCAGATGGTTTTGGTTTTATTTGTTTGGGGGGGGTTAATTTGTATTAACTTTTACTCACAAGTAACAGATAGCATGCCAATTCTCTTTCCATCCAGAAATGTCTCTTCTCTAGAAAGCATTTTACTACAAAGATGCTATGCAAACTAAGAAAGATTAATTATAATGATGGTGGAGCATAATTGCTAGAGGCTCTGGATCTGATGGTTTCAAATTGATATTTAGGGCATACCAGCAGATCAACAGATGTGGATCTAAATGAGTGACTTGGAGCATAAGGCAGTACAATGTCAGGAAAGTATGGCGGGCCATGATTATTAATGGGCTTTTAATTAATGGATATTCCAGGCAAACCTGTTGTTGTTATTGTGTGTCTAGCTGGATTTAGCTAGTTACAGACTCAGGCCATTCCTGTCAGGACACACCTTTTCAAGAAACTTAGATGAATATTTGTCTTCTGCTATTCCTCTCTCTAAGGATCTGCCTGAATTGTGGCTTTTCTCAAGCCAAGAGAGTTTCAAGCACTTTACTAGGGATGCCCTCATTAGATAATCAAGGAGGCACGACACAGACTTGGTCTTAGATGTGGGATTATGTGGCCAGATGAGCCTGGCTCCAAACTTTGCAGCTCATTTGTACAAAAGTGCCTGAGTGGTGTCGGAAACATATGTCTGGATTATTTAATACGGTGAATGACCATACTGAAAACTCAAAAAGCAAGAATAAGATCAAACCAAATGTAGTGATACTTGGTAAGTGTATGTGATTTTAAAATTGTGTAAAGTATCAAAGTTTCTCTCCTACTTCTGGGAGGATAGGGCTGTTTTGTGGTCCAGTCCATCCATAAATCAGTCTCTTTCCTGCAAAGGAAGTTCACACTTAAATATCTCATGCCCAGAGGCACCCTTAAAATTCAGCATGTGGCTCTGTCAGTGTGGCTACGGTGCTCTGCATTTGTTCTCTGACCATGGGTGCCCAACCATGTCCTGCTGGCACGGCGGGGTGCTGGAGCCCCTCTAGCTGGCTGGGATTTGAGTTCCCTAAATATGAAAGTAAGAATATGAAAGCCATACTCATAGCGTAACTTACTGCAGGAGAAGATCTGGCCCTTCTTCATGTGTGTCTTGCATCTGTGCCTGTCTTTAGTCACAGCATTGTATTTTTATAGAGTGTATTATTTATCCACAGATTGTGTTTTCAATATAAATATTTCTAGTTTCCTACTCAGCTCCACTGTTGTTTGTGGTCTACTCTTCTTAGTGATGCCATTTGGCCAAAGAAGTTTTTGTTCACTATTTAACTTCATGTGGAATGGATGAAGGACCACATCTATGACAAGTCAGATGGTGGTTTTTTGGGACTGCTAATGTAAAGCCACGGTTTGCGCAATAATTTGAAGTAGGAGCAACAGCAGTAAGGTTCTGTCTCCAGCACGGATGTTATTTAGCTTCCTGCTAAATTAATAGTCTGTATAAGGGGCTTGAGCTGTTCCTTTTTGTCCTATTGTTTTTCACTTCTTTGTCATTTCTGTTCCTGTCATTAAGTCACTGAGTTAAAGTAAGGATTGACTGTCCAAGTCATTCATGTTTCCGTCCCAGAGTCCCATCTGTTAGCATCTCCCGTGCTCTATAAAAGTCATCTGATGGTGCTTCTTGGTGTGTGCTTGCATGCACACTCCCTCTGCAACTTCCCTTTCTGCCCTTTCTATACATAGCACATCTACAGCATTTGCTTTAATGGGAAGTCCATCTTCATCTTAGTGTGCTTCTTTGTCTCCCAGAAGGTGGATAGTGGTCATACTTGTGAGTCCTTGTAGCATTGGCCTCACCTTTCTGAGTCTTCTGAGTGCTGAAGATACATTTTTATATTCACGACACTTAGCTCTCCTACCAGTATCTCTCTTATGCCTTCCCTTTTTAAAGTTTAATTATGATCATTGCGGTAGGTGGGTACTGCATCTGTGTCATTTGGCTTCCTCTACTCTCTTTTCTCCACTTCCTCTTCGTTCATTCTACTTATCTCTCCTGGCTTCTACTTGCATCGCTCTGCTTCTGGCTTTCATTTCTATTCCAGAGTTACCAAAGACAGGAGAAATAACTGTTTAGTGAGGTTAATAATGCCATAAGAACGACAAAGATCCTGGTGTGTAGGAGGAGGGAAGGGTTTAAAGCTTCCCTCCTGTAGAAAAGGCAGCTGGTATAAGAGGATGCATGTTGCATGTCTGTTCAGTCCTCTGTGACACTGTGCACTTCAGCTTGTACTTGAGCCCAGCTCTGCACCTTTTCGTTTCAAGCATCTTATTGTCATTACCAGAACAAACTGCATAGACCAAACAGCAGGTATCAGCCCTGCATCCCTCCAAAAACCTTGCTTAGCTTTTCACACACAGCATCTCTGTAAGATTTCTGCAGCTCTGGCATTGATTTGACGCTTTTTATGAGTGCTCCCATCCCAGATGGATGCTCTGAAGGAAGGTGCTTCTTGTGAATTAAGATTATGGCTCTAGAATATCAGGTGCTACTTGAATCTGCACAGAAAGGATTGCTCTTAGGTTTTGCATTTACATGTAGTTCATTCTGGGCTAGGTTACTTTATCCCATATTAAAACTATTCAGTGGAATCAGTTCCACAGATTTCAACCATCTGTGTCTCTGACAACGGCACACTGGTGTATCTTCCCTTGGACTGATGGTGTCCTGAGGGCAGCAGAAAATGATGTTTATGATATAAGCTAAACAACAGCCTTTGAAGTGATGGTTGAGAAAGTACTGCAGGAAAAATAAGAGGGACGTGGTAGTTAAATGTAGCATGTAGTACATTAAAAGAATTTGGGGCTTTAAGAAAGCACAGTTCCTGCCATGCCCTTTCACTCATTAATAATTACAGTCTTTTATGTCTCTTCTCTGTAAGATTAAATGCTTACCAGTAAAAGAACAGAGTAAGATCACTAATGTAAACCCACCCTTGTCCCTTCTTTCTGACTGCCTGCTATCCCGTGAATAAGTCAGGGCATCTGTGTGTTAAGAAACAAATTGGTAATTCAGAGACCGACTTTGTATACCAAGTCTTAACAGATCCTAATCTGAAATTTAAAATGGCTTGACCTTTGAAATGCCTTGTAAGTCATTACACAAAAAGGCAACATTCTTTTGATGGAAGATGGTGTCTTTCACCTGATCTTGACTTACAAGGGACTGCTTTACCTGTTAGGTATGTTCAAAGCAATTTTTTCTCTTCAAAATGCGTGTGTTTCTCTGGCGAAACTTATTATGCAAGAGATCAGGGCAAAATGCATGAGAGCTGTGTCTTGCGTTTATCTGTGTGTGAGTGTGTACTGCCTTGGGCCTTGAGACAGCAGGAAAATGTGTCTCTCTCCTCTGATTTTAGGTGACTTTTATTTTGAAAAAGAGAGATGCATTTTTCCATCAATATTTGATTTTTCACAGTGATGTGTCACCATAATTTTCCTTAACAACAACGTATGGATGCAGATTTCTGTCTTGGTGGGTTGCTCAATGTGCGGAGATGCTTCCTAATGTTACCTTGTCTTTAATCCGCCAACCCTGACAGGGAAACATCACGTTCCTTTTATCTGTCAGAATGAAATAATCTTCTCCAAAGAGCTCCTGGATTTCAATTTTAGAAGTAAAGATAAAAGCAAAACCAATGTGGGGGTAGAAATCCAAACCCTTTCTGGCTAGGATTATCGATTACCCAGTCAAGTATTGGATAAGATGATTTGACTTCTGTCAGCGAGATGGCATTGCCAAAGCCTTTGGTACCAAAACAAGTTCTTTTAAGTGCCAGAACTGCAGTGGATGAAGGAATCCCCCAAAACTATATTCTGCCTCTGGTTGTTCTGGCTTCTAATTCAGATGTATCACTGTGCTAGTGCAGCCGCGTGACAGCATACATGCATTCCTTGGGAATGGTGTGCATCACTTGTTTTGAAAGTGAAAAGCACTCCAGTGCTTTCAAGTGTATTGTAAACATCAGAAAACTAGAGCCATTTAATTTCATTCCTCCAGTACTGCTGGAAGGGTAAATATTAAAACAAATGATAGTGTTGGGTGTTATTTTATGCCAAATTGCTATAATACCATAATAAATTAAGTCTGTGAATACTAACTCCAAGCATGTACAACTTGAACACTCTTTCTAAATACCCTTGAAAGGATTCTTCTTCGTCACCTTGGAAATATAGTGTCAGCATTCAAAGAGGCTCTCTGTAAGTAACTAGATTCTGAAAACCCTTCAGCTGGTTGTTGCAGATGCTCTTCTCGATGTGGTGTACCCCCTTCAGCCAGCATAACCTCTCCCCCACCCCTCCCTTTTAAATACTATTATAGGTCTTTGTTTTGCTTGAGTATCAAGGAAATTCTTCTGGGGGAGAGGGATTGAATAAGTCAGGTTTTTGCTCAGCAAGTTTCTCATCTTTTGTACTTTTATCTTTTCTGATGTGCTTACTGCACAGAATTAAACATTTTGCTCACCCAATCAACATGTGCTCTTATAAATAAACCTTAGAGCAAAGTGACGCTTTAGGGACAGTGGGAACTGGCTGTTTATAATGAGATGCAGAATCAGGTCCTTGACTCTTAACAACTTGCAGCAATTCCATGTCAGAAGTAGTTAGTATGGACTTTCTGTAGTGATGCAGGATGGGTGCAGGCTCTTTAATGCAAAATTCTTCATGTACTCACACAAGTAGAAGCCAAATTTGACTGAGACTTGTGCAGTTATGCGAAGAAAAACCAAAAATATAGCTAACATTCTGGAGGGCAACAGAGCATGCTCTATTTTGAAGCTCTATAATCCTGCCTCACATCTGACATTGATTACTTCTGGGATGATAACACTCCATTCAGGACACATCCGCAGTCAGCCACAGCTCAGGAATACTGTGTGCACAGTGGGTGTTAAGTCCCATCGGGTTTTGAGCTCCTCCTGATTGAAGGCTGAGCATCCTTCATTCCTTCCTAGTATTTGCAGAAGCTGAGGCCACTCAGCATCTCACGGTTCAGGTCTTGCATTCTCCCACGGTGCTGGGAAACAGCAGAGGGATGCAGGTTTCAGGTGGTGAAAGTCTCATTTTCAAGCTCCTCTTTTATACTGCAGTCTCATTTCTCTCTTACATTGATTCCTCATTTAAAAATAAATAAATAGAAGCAGCATCTGTTTTCTACATCTGTTGGTATCCTCCATTCCCAGCATTGAGTCTGGACAGTAGAACTGCACTTGCAAATATTGTAAAAGTAAATACCTTTTATGTTGAAGTGGACCTAGAATTTTGGTACATGCTTTTCTTGAGTATGACCATCTTGTGTTGAATTTTATAAGTTTTCTTCTTTGAGATTGCATCCCACACCCAACTGTTAAGCAGTATTGGATCTAAATACAGTTTTAAAACAGTAACATGGCAATTATTTTACAGGGCAACAGAAATGTGACATGTATTTTAATGTGATTAGATGGTATTTTTTAGTATATTTGTCTTATTTGCTGTCAGGATGTGAGCTTGGGTGCAACTTCTGCACGACTTATATGATAACAAACCAATAAGTATATGTTCTATTATTGTTAAAAATGAAAAATATAATAAATTGATATTTTTCCTTGTGTTGCTAATTTGTAGGTCCTGGGGTTGGTGTATCCCTAGCAACTCAGGTTTCTTTTATACATGTAGAGAACTGCTTGTCTGCGAGGTGGATAGTCTTGAACATCTCTAGAAATTCATACCAGAGCGATACACCAGCTGCACTTCATTTGCTGTTTAGTAATCTTTAATTTTAAATCATCCTGAAGTCTTTACACACACTAATAAACTGAGCCTTATGACACATGATAGAAATCAGGGATTATAAAGTCATTCTGCAGAACTGACCCTCTTACATTCTTGTTGTGGTTTCTCCCATAGAAACTCCACTCGGGTCTTTGTTGTGGAGTCTCTCTCTGGCACCACTTGCTTTCACCTGAAATTACACTTCACGCTTGTAAAGTTTATCTAGATCATTTAACATCAGTTACACCACTGGGCAGCTGTCAGGAATCCTATTGTATTATCAGGATGAGGGGCCTGAAAGGAAACCAGATGGTAGCAGGCAACCAAATAACATCAGTAATGGCAAATAATGCAATAGCATTAGAGATACCGTTATCTGTAACTCTGGATATTTTCTGGAACCTCCAGATCTTTTCACAGATTTTTGTAGGGCATTCTCTTCATCCTATGATCTTCTACATTATTGCACTTAAAAGCATTTGGCTGAAAATCTAGTGATGTCTAATAACTGTCTAATTAAACCCCTTTTGCATGCTGGGATGATGACTCTTTTATGTAGAGGGTGTTGAAAGGTACAGTGATCATTCTTCTCTTAGTCAATTACCTTTATCTTTAAAATCTTCAGGTTGCTTTTTCAGAACTCCAAAAATGATAGTATATAATCGATATCCTAATCAGGCTAGATAATTATGCTTGCAGAGACCTATTCAGAGTAGCTGCCTGTACATGACTGTGTCTGCACTGAGGCAGGGATTAATCTGCACGTAATTGTTCACCTAAACAATAGCAGAGTATTACTGGGGAATGTTTAATTTGAATGTAGCAATCTATAGTACATCAAAGCTTGATTTAGAGTAAGAGCTATTGTTGAGGCTTTTTGAAGGTAGCTAATACAAATGAACTTTAATTTTGAAAAGTTTCATTATCAATTCCAGAACCTGTCTTGGGAAGAGAAGGCAGCAGGAGTCATTCAGGGATAATCTTGTTCCCTTGCAAGTACAATAAAAAATGACAATATAGCAATAAAATAAAAGGAAAGAAAGGAAGAGGGAAAGCCGTGTCTGTCGATCACTGCTGGGCAAGGGGGTATGGGGAGCACACAACCCTTGGACTCCTTTCCCAGAGGAGCAGGGCCACCTGGCTGCACACTCACATACAAAGGCCTGTTAGACAGGTCTGGTGAGTTTTCCCTCCAGAAGGATCCTTTCCTAAAAAGTGGACTCCATGAAAACAGGCTTGTGTGAAAAAGGCTTTTGCTAGACCTTTATGTGAGGTGCAAAGAGACTTTTCTTTCTGTCTCGTCTGTACTCTAGCTAAATTTCCAGCAACTTTATCCTTCCCTGCTTTTCTCTGTTTCTTTCCCTTTGCTGTGATAGCACCTCCCTCCCCCAGAAAACCCTCCCTACTTAAAAAGGCCCACGGCAGAAACTGTATGGCCTAGGAGATTTACATTTATCCCATTTCTGCTCATGACATTGTAACTGCATGATTTTATTACGTAACACTAAAAAGTATTTAAAGTAAATATTTGAAAAATTATACTCAAAACATAACTGTACGTTATCATCTTCCCTTTATATTTTCTATGGAGTGCTACAGCCAAATAAAAGTTTCTTAAAATGATGGTTAATAGTTCTGGGTATCCCAATAATAACTGTTAAACCATCCAGGCTGCTCATCTCTATCAGTTTGCTGTTATCCCCTGAGCTGATCTCTCTGGTTTGTCACTTCTGTTGGATTTTGATGAACAAGGGCAAAAGAGTGAAATCGGCTTAACGCAGAGCACAAGTGTGATATATGCAGAGGTATTTGAAGTATTCTTGCACAATATTAATGGTTGTTTCCTTACACCTTTTTGTCTAAATCTTAAACGTGCTATGATACCTAATGATGCTTTATCATGTGCTTTGAGATCCTTAGGTGATAACTGCTGTGGTATTCGTGCCTATCGTGAGTCCCAGTGCTAACTGTGTCCTGGTGATTATCTTTCAAAAAGTCTAACAATTCTTAAAGTGTAGCATTCTGAGTATTTTTCCTGAAACACCCAGACGTAAGCAAAGTTCTAACACTGAAAATTCAGAAATGTTAAGCCCCTACTGAAGATACAGAAGCTGAACTATCAACAGGGACAGGCTTATGCTTCAAATTTTTGGGGGAAAAAAAGGCCAACAAACCACCATATCAGTATTGTACTGCCTTGGAGGACTGTTTCACTTGACCCTCCTCAGCAAGCTGCTGAGTAACATCAGGATATAGTTTGCTGAACAGAGACTGGAGGTTTATTCAGTGGTAGGAAAGTGGAAGAGTGCGATATTCAGGATACTTTAGCACCTTCTTGCTTAGAAAAAAAAAAAGGAGTACACCTACATTCAAAACTGTTTTACCGCATAGATTTCCTAGATGAAAGATCCGCAAACATACTCCGGCAAACAGGCTTGTCACTAGGAGATACTCCAGCAAATGGGCTCTTCACTAAGAGCTGTGAAAAACAAATAAATAAAAACCCTTCAAAACCTCACAAAGAAGTCCCACAGCAAGAGTTGTACAGTCTAGGAGATCTAGAGCCATCCCATTTCTGCTCATGACCTATTTGTGGTGATTGCTGACAGCTGTACTGAATTTCAGAAAAAAATAGTGGAAGAGTTAGAAAATTGCTGATAAAGTGGCTGAATTTGTTGAGTTTACATTCACTCTGGGAAAGAAATGGCAACAGCATAAACTCTGAAGAGTAAAATGTTTTGAAAGCAGAAAAATTCTTAGCAGCTTAAGTATGAGCATAAGTATGTCTTCAGATGCTTCACTACTTGGTTTTAATAGGGAAGTAAAGGGGTGTTGAACTTAAGTTCAGTTCTTACAAGTCTGCCAATTCTGCATATTTTGCTGATCATTCTGGGCTGTGAGTTGTAATTGCTTGTTGGCAGGATCATAAACACCTGACAACTGGACATGGAAGAAATTGTGCAGTGAGATGGGTGCAGAGAGACTGGAAAAGACGTAATTGAAAGGGTCTCAGCAGCTACTGTGTGCCTGTTGGAGCATGTCTGAGGAGGGTGAGAGGGGCAGGCAGCGAGTACTTAGGTAGATCTGAGCTGAAAATGCGCTATTCAATGCCATCTCAGAAGTATGGCAAAGTTGCCCTGAGTGTATATCAGCTATAGGAAGAAGATGATTCCTTTAGTTTTAAGTCACAGTTATGCTTTTCCTGTGGCATATAAGTCTGGCCAGGATTTTGGAGAGGTAAAGGCAGGCAAAAAATTCCCTGCTTGGGTTGCACGAAAAGCCATTTTGTAAATTTAAGGCTATAAGTCTTTTAACTGCGTTGGTGGGAAGATTTTAGTCTTCCCAGTTACTTAACCCTCAGCCAAGGTAAGCCAAAGCAGGCTCGCAAAGTTCACAGCCAAGTTCACCTACCCCATGATGCAGACTGGAGTAGGAAGCCAGGCATTTGGATGGCTTCCTGGCCGCTATGGAGATTAAAAAGACGACTTGTGTGTTGGTTGCAGAGCAAATACTCTAAGAGTGTCAGCCAATAGTTGATAGTAAAAGTGACCTTCTTCGAGGTTCAGTGTAAGCTTCCCTGCCATATATATTTTTCTGGTAATTCATATGTGCAAATAACTCTTGAGTCACATCCGGACTACCCAGGCTGTGGGTGAACTGCTGTGAGTGCAGAGATTCTGCTTCGTGCTCTTTCCAGTGGCAGCTGGGGAGGGCTGTACAACGTGCACATCCAGAGCCAAGCCAGCTCTAGCTCACGGATCTCTATGGTTTGCAATCTGCGTTGTTATTGGGCTTACTATTTCCTGTAATATCATCCAGGTTTTTTTCACAACTCGGTTTTCTCGTCTTCTGCAGTCTGGGGTTTTTCCCCCTCTGCCACCCGACTCATTTTCATCCTTGGTCCTCCCATTCGTCTGACTAAACCAGCGTTGTCTAAACAGATAAGGATTAGAAAGAAAGTTGACTTTGACTGTAGGAACTCTTCACGCATCAGAACCATTCAGGTTCTGTTGTTTCTGCTGTTCATTTGTGCTGTGTTCCAGAGACCAAAGGGCTACCCAGTGCGTGTACTTGGACAATTAGTCTAGTGTCCCTTAATAATGTCTTTCATGTGCACCCTTAGCTGCTTCTCCTGCAAATGTCTGAGAAAATTTCTTTGATCATTCAAAGCACAAGTTCCAAGTGGCTGAAAACTTTTTTGCCTTTGCAGACTGGGAGCATCACAGCAAGGTAAAACACCAATTTTTTCAAGTCAGAACTAGAAAACCTATCTCACCCGCAGTACCTGACAGGTTATGTTTGCTTGGCTCTGTTTCCTTATGCATTCAACCCCTTTCTAAACCTATGCTACCAAATCAGTAGCAAATGAAAATGAATGTAGCTTTTCCAACTTCGACAGACCCCTAGCAAATGAGAGGGCCAAGCAGACAGAGAGTCTGGGCTCCAGCATTTGCTGTTGCTTAGGCCCATTCCCATTTTTTGAGTACCTTTTAATTTCACCATCTCTACTCATGTGTACCCATTCGTCCCAGCTAGGATTCAGGCATCATTTCCTATCACGTGCTTGCCTGGGGTTCTCTGACCATTCTGCCAGGACCTCCATCTTTCTTTTAAAACATATTTCAGTACTGGCTTAAGAGGACAGTGAATAGATTTTAAGGGTAACATGATTTGCAACCATGCTTCTGTGAAATTTCTAGAGTGATTCCTAACAACCAGTCAAAAAGCATGTCCATTTTCTCACTCCAGTGGTCACTTTAAATAGCATCAACTTCCATGGAACAATTTCAGTGGAAAGCTGGCCCCCCAGTAACTTGTGTGGGTGCCTTGTCTATTTAGGAAAATGAGTATTTTCCCTTTACAAGATCCTGTGAGACCAGCTTTCAGCAGTCAAGTATGGGTAGGACTTGAAATAAACAATTTGTCTTTGGTTGACCTGCCATGCAAGAAGTAGTCACAGGAAAACTCGTATAGCACAAATTATGTCCTTTTCAGCACCAAAAAATGTTCTGACCAACTGAAAGAGACCTTCATAAGAATGACAGAATAACTCCTTGTAAAAAAAAGTATTTGCCTACATTTTTAGAATTTAAAATGGATTTTCAGTTCTGAATATTTTATTATTTTAAAATACTGTCTAAACAACTTGAAGAGCTGCTTGTTCACTGGCTTTCACGTTGCCTATTCATGGGGATTTTTCCCTTTATTTGATATGTTTTTAATACAGAAAATAAACAGAAACAGAGAGAAAAGTGAAAGCTAAAGGATAGTAAAGGCCCTTGTGTTTTATTTGCATATAGGCTTCTTTGTTCCTGTGAGGAGCAGCCATTTTTACATAGTCTTATTGGCATCATATTTACAAAACCATACTTGCATCAAAAAACCAAAACAACAAACCCACATATTTACAAATATAGTATCCTATCTTGCAGTTTCTGATACAAGCAGTTCCTGACACAAACACCCCCTTAATAGACCTGCCAGCTGCATATGTGGGTGTCCTGGTTTGAGGTACCATGACAGTGGGTCAGATTTCAGTCAACATTGAGCCCTTGGATAATACAACATCATTTTTACCTGAAACTTTTCCACGTTGGTGCTATTTTATTACAGAAATGTTCCTCACAGCTTGGGCAGCTGAAGATGGTTACTAATACCTGTGCTATAATGCAAAGAGTTAACCCAGTAAAAGCAATAGTAGAGACCCTAGAGGATTTAATGCATTAATTTCACTAAACCTAATGCATAATAATTTACATTTACATTCCCTAAATGCATAATAATTTACCTCTTCCTTGTTTATATCTTTTAATAACAGCATCTTTTTGTTGTTGTAATTCTTGTGATAGAAATACTTCATGAAAAGCCTTGGGTGGTTGCTTTGTGCCTTTTCTATCCAGGTGCAAGGAGGTATATTTGAATGGGAAGTCTCGAGACCATTTTTCTGGTGTATGTTTTTTCTGCACTTGCAACACTTCATCTGTGCTGCATGCACTGCTGACTCACTTGAAGGTTTCAATAGTGATCTCTCATCAATCATTAAAAGAAACAAGATTACTGGGTCTAAAATTCAGAGTAATTTTTTTCTTTTTTATCTTGGCCAAAACATTTAATCTTTTCCAGCAATCTCTGCATTTTAGAGCGCTGCTTTGAAATAATACGTTGTGAAGAATGCAGGGCAATTTCTAAAAAGTGGCTGCTACAACATATATTGGAACTATATCTCATTTCAGGGTGCTGAACGAGCAGCGGAGATGAACACAATTAAAATAGGAAAAGAATATCAGTATTTTAAGTGTGTAGCTGTTAAGTGGGTGCAGGGGCATATGTCTGTGTTCAAGCCTGTGTCTTTGTGTGTGTCGTCCTGGGGGTACTTTGTCACCCTCAAGTAACACCAGCCAGCGAAGGGTGCAGTGCTGTGTGTGAGGCTGTACTCACAGCCGCCTCGTCTCCTGCCTCTGCCTTTCCTTCATCTCTCTCTATTTAGAATAGATCTGCATCCATCCCTCACAAATATTTCAAACACGACTAAAATGACTCAGCAGCCTCTCAATTTTCTTACAGAAGTTTCTAGGTCTGAATCAATTGCTACGTAATAATAATTTCAGCAAGTAACAGCTGCAGTCTGGGGATCAACATTTGTATTGCAAAATCCAGCATACCTTTGCAATACCTTCAGAGTGAGCAAATATTACTGTAATTGCTTTACAGCACAAGCTGAAACAGACGTAATTGAAGTGGTTTGCTTGAAGTTATCACAAAAGGGTCTTGTGGGCACGGGCAGAAATGTACCACGTCTCCTTTCTCTTAGGCACATACTGTAACTGCAAAGTTGCAATTAAAGAAATTCCCACCCAACACCTGATATATGTGTCACTGAGACTTAAATCTAGTTCTCTCATTCTTCTCAACAAGAAAATGTTCTACAAGATTAAACTTGGATGGAAACTCTTCATTCTGACTATTGAAATCATTTGATGAAACTTAATCGATTTCAGTGGCAGGATGTAAGTGGCCTCTTCTCACCTAAGGTGAACCAAGTTAGCCTGGCAAGTGTCCCCTTGTCACAAGGATCATAGAATCATAGAATGGTTTGGGTTGGAAGGGATCTTAAAGATCATTGGGTTCCAACCCCCCTGCCATGGACAGGGACACCTCCCACTAGACCAGGTTGCTCAAAGCCCCATCCAGCCTGGCCTTGAACACCTCCAGGGATGGGGCATCCACAACTTCTCTCCACAACAGGGCAACCTGTTCCAGTGTCTCACCACCCTCATAGTAAAGAATTTCTTCCTAATATCTAGTCTAAATCTACTGTCTTTCAATTTAAAACCATTACCCCTCGTCCTATCACTCTACTCCCTGATAAAGAGTCCCTCCCCATCTCTCCTGTAGCCCCCTTCAGGTACTGGAAGCCTGCTACAAGGTCTCCTCAGAGCCTTCTCTTCTCCAGGCTGAACAACCCCAACTTCCTCAGCCTGTCTTCAGAGGAGAGATGCTCCAGCCCTCTGATCATCTTCCTGGCCCTCAGCTGGACTTGTTCCAACAGTTCCATGTGCTTCCTGTGCTGAGGCCTCTAGAGCTGGATGCAGTATTCCAGGTGGGGTCTCACCAGGATGCTACCTTCTGGCTGGGACTGTCCCTGAGCCTGTTTCTGTCCAGTGCCAGCCTGGGCTATGAACTTGCTGAGCTTCCTTCTCGCTTCAGCTGTGCCTGCCCCTTGCATCTTCCAGTTTGATCTGCTCCATTCTTCCCCTCTATTTCTGCCTTTCCATTTGTTTCCTCCCAGTTAACACTCCCTCCTTCTAACTGCACATTCACATAGGAAAAGAAAATCATAAAGCTATTGTGGTATTTGTGGTCAATGTATAGCTTTCTGTTGCAGAAACTACCAAAAGTGCCTCATCCCATCTCCTTTTTCTTCTTTAAGTACCTGGTGGAATGGTTATAATAGATAATACCTTCAATTATCTATTGTTTCAAAGCAAAAGATTAGATTGTTAACCTATGAAAACTAACGTTAAGATTGCCTCAATCTTTTCCAGTTATATCATTAAAGTGATTTTTAATTAATTGGTATATTCCAAATAATTTGGAGTAGTTGGGGAAGCTACATTTATTTCAAAATCGTGAAGACTTTTGTTTTTTCTGGTGCATTCTCTGAAAAAAAACCAGTTTTTAAACACCAACTTAAATTACTCTGTAATGCATAGAAACTCGGAAGTAAGTTTAAGTTAGTGAGACTGAAATTCAAATTTAAGATGTGTTTAATCAGCATCTAAAAATGTATGTTACTTTTGTTTACAGTCCAGAGTCAGTCCTTCAAGAAAAGTATCTTCATTTGTAAGTGGGCTCCAATTTCAGTCTTTCCCTGTGGAAGTGTATAAGAACATATGATTGCCTTTACCTCTGATTGTTTGTAAACAGACACTCAGGATGCAAAACTGTAGACTGGAAGAATGTTTGCAAGGGTATGCTTAATGTTTAGTTATGTGAAAGTATATCTTTTTTATCTTTTAGGTCCATTCCAAATTCTTATTTTCTCTTCTACTCTGTGTGTATATGTAACACGTAACATTACAACCTAAAGTTTAGCTGCTTTGTTTCTTTTTACTTCATAACCTTTTATAGGGCTTTGCAAATTAAATTTGGTAATTGAAACAGACAAGTTTCTTTAACACAAATTATAGCCTATCTTAGAATGCATGATCTGTTTCATAGCCATTACTGTGACTAAGTGGGTTGTGTGGCAGGAGACTCAAGACTCCAGCTTAATAAATCATTGCCCGCTTGGCCAGTTCTAGGCATGAAAGAACAAAAGCATAATATAATTTCTGGTTCAAGTAAAGGATTATCAAGAAAGATTTGTGAGTTCTGTGCAGCCCCCTAACCTTCTGGGAAAGAAGGCATTCTAGGACTCGCTTATCTTCTCATGAATAAATATAACAGTCTCGCCAATTAAAAATCCTTTATTGATAACCTGCAGATTTATTTTGTGCCATAGCTAGAATGGTCGGTAACACAAGACAAAGTCTAATTCAGTTGTGTAGATCTCCCTGTGGGAGGCCAACAGTGTGAAAAAGGGCCCTTGCTTGCTTTGAGAGTGTGAGGTGTTGGAAACTGCACACAGCTTCCCGATCAGGCTGACTCCGTGACAGGCTGCAAAACCAAGTTAGGAAGAAAACAAATCAACAACTTACACAAATTGCAACTAGAAGATTTAGAGTTTCAAAAATACAAAAAATATACGCAGTATGAAATGGGAATCTCTTTGGAGGCTAAATTGGGATCTTGAATGCGTGCAGATGAGTGAGGATGGTTTAATCGTAGATGAATGAAGTTTAACTTCTTTAAATGGCACTCTCTGTCTCCGCTTCTAATTATACCATATGGCATCACCTAATAAGAGCCAAGTGCAGATGCCAGTTACATCACAGTATGATATATTATAAAGCAATCAATTTTGAAGTGAAGATTTATGATGGAGCTCTTCTTTGTTAAAATCAAGCAAACAAAAAAGCCATCTGATCTATTGCGGTCACTGAATAGGCCTTGTTTTTAGAGCTCCTGTTCCAAAGACTTGTCCCTCTGCGTGCATCCTGCATCCCTAGGAGGTCTCAGAAGGGGTTAAGAGCTGAGGGAAGGATTCCAGAGGTGAAACCTACCTTTATGCTGTGACCAAAATGTTTTTCTCAGGAAAGACAAAGTGGCAAGATCCTCAAGTGAGCTGAGGGGTTGCTCCAGTTTTTCTCTCTCTCCACGCACCCATTGCTATATGTTAAGGAGGTGGAAGGAGCCGTTCTACTCCTTTAATTTTTACCCCTGTGTAACTTGCACCAGAGAGTTTTGTTGGTGTTGTGGGCACTAGGCTTGATCATGTGTGACTGTGAATACCTTTAAGGAGATACTCCGTCCCAGAGACCCAAAAAGTGACAGAGAATCCTTTGCATACTTTCATCTTTGTCTGAGAAGTAGTATATGGTTCTAGGAAACTTAGACAAACTTAAATTAGGTGCCAGTAAGCTTCCTTACTTATGTAAGTAAGTGTACATCATCATTAAAAATTAATAACTCAATAAGGCAGTGTTTTTTCCCTACATTGTCTTCTCATTACATACATTCAGAATTCACGGCTGTATTGCAGCCAGTCACAGTAACTACTCGGAAGCTGCAAAACTGTCATTTCTTTCCCTGCTTTGTTACAGGACAGGTGGTGAAATTCACATTGTTTTTATTTTTGCTTTTTTTTAAATGGAGTTAAAATCAGCATAGCTCTCTGTTTAGTTTCCTTTTTAATATCTCCACATGATTACTGAAACTTTTAGGAATACCAGGAATAGTGATAAAGTATTTGTAGTTGTTCCTGCTGTCAGAGGGGAAGGCATTCTAGTTGGTGTTCATTTCCTTGAGTTTGTCTAAAACTCAAATTAGCATGATAACAGCCTGGTTTAACAAACAGTTACTTGGAAAAATTTTGATTTTTCCAATAAATTGGAGTTTGAGTGACCCATTCAGAGTATTTAAGAATTGCTCTTTAGAAAAGCTAATGTGATATTATTTGAAACAATTTATCATTCGATATCAAAGCAAAAAACAGGGGCTAAGCAATATCCTGCTGGAACACCAGGAGGACATCAGCATCCATCTGCAAACAGAAGGATTCAAACAGTAATTTCTGCCATTGCCAGTTAAGGAAGCTTTAAAATAACAGTCACCAGGACTAACGTGCAGGTGAAGAAATTGCAACACATGTGCATTCTGACTGTCATTTGACCCGTGTGCAAGCATGTAAATCTCCCATTATTCCCAAACTGAATAATCCTTGGATAAAACCAAAGCCATCAAGCGGAAATAATAGTCAGAACTATGTAGCACTGACAGTACACAGAGCTCACTCTTCTTCTCTGGCTTTTGTTGCACGGCTTGCTGAGCGAGGGGTGAAATAAAACAGTTGCACGAGAGTGTGTGAATCTTCAAGTACAACAGAATGATCTGTCCAGACTAAAAATACAGGGAAAGATGAAACGGGAGGAAGATTAGGGTTGATGTACAGGGCCTGAGACAACGCAGCGACAACACTTTTCTCCTGCTGAAGAGACGGGTATGGGTTTGATCAGATGGGTCAAACTCTGAACTGAAGGATTCCTAGTCTCTCCTCATGTCTGCCTTTGGAGACCAGGATATTCACAAAGCTATTTTGTTACAAAAGTAAAGAAGCACCCTGGCAAACTCATGCCATACGTGACAAGAAGCAGATGCTCCCAAGTGGAACAGAGCATACGTTTTCCTTTCAGATTTACCCAAAAAGAATTTTCATTGTTCCTAATAATTTAATCCAGGTTCCCTCCTCTCTCTGCATGTTATTCTCCGAAAAGTTCAATGTATAAACTCATTTGTCTACTTTCTTTGGTTGTTAAAAAATTTCAGGGAAATGATTGCAGAAAGTTAAGCATAATTATCATTCATATTTTGGTCTGCCTCCCTGAGACTGCCCTCGCTAGGCAAATTCTTTCTATGATTTTGCTGATACCTCTCTCCGAGGATGGAGTCTGCTGTTTTGTTTTTATTCCCTGGCCTCTCCAGGCTCCTTGTACAGTCAGTGGAGAGAGGAGGTCTTCCAGGGGTGAAGTTCAAAGCATCTTAAAGGATCCTCCTCTTCTAAATCACCCTCTCCAGAGACTGGTCTCTTCCATTGACTACAGGTGTCATGCAAAACTTGTGTTGAAAAAAGCAGTGCCATTTCCCTGGGAAATTTTTGCATAAACAATGCAATCTTAAGTTTGCTCTCTTATAAATTGATGTAGCTGCATCTTCCCAGCGCTAGCTGGGCATATCTCTGGGAATGAGCATAAGTAGACTGAAAAATCCCAGGTTTTTTTGCAGGGTTGGGTTTCTAGTCAGAAATATTTTATTAAATCTTTAATAAAATCTTTTATTTGATTCCTCTCAGTGAGGAACCCCTAGAACCAGCTGTACCTCACGAGAAGCCAATGATCCACAGTTACAGAGGTGTTTTGGTCTGTGTTTCTGTGGGACAGTATCTGTACTTGTGGCTGACAGGAGGCCTGCTGCCTGATGGGCGTTCTGGTTAAAGGCCATTTACATCACAATTGAGTTGTACCTAATATTCCTGCTGAAGGCGCTAAATCACCAAGAGTAAAAGCTTCGAGATGTGTCCTTAAGTAAGAGGAGGGCATTACTAGCTTTGTTATTTTAAACAGGAAGGGAGATGCCAGATTCATGTTAGCAGATTCTGGTTAAATCACTCAGAGCTGGTTTTCAAGGCAACTGGAACAGATGTCTGGGTGTCACTGCAATCACGCTGCCTCCAAAACTATAACCATTGCACGGTAGGCAGAACTGTTGTTTGTGGTTATCTCAGCAGACTCCTGGGCTTGCAGCTGGAGGGGGTTCAGGCAACTCGTGACAGTGCGGACCCCTGGCTTCCTGTGCAGCCTCCTCGGGAAGATGTGTTTCAGCTGCCTGAATGCTGTGCCTGCTGTATCCAGCTAGAAAAACGAAGTCCCTTTGCCTGCAAAACTGGCTGACTTCTCCCTTCCAGTTGATTTCAAGCATCTCTGGTAAAGTCATTTTCCTCTCATCACCCTGATGCTGTCACTTACACCCACACCCTAATTGGAGCACCTTCCCATTGTCTACCACATCACCCTTGTCGCCAGAGTGATCCTTCATCCTGGCTCTCAGCTCTTTCCACATCATGCACTGCAGCGTCCTCTCCCGCTAAATATCCTGTCTGCACCCACAGCTTAAAAATATCTGCTTTTCTTTCATAAAAATTGAAGCAACCTCTTACTGCATTTTAAAATACAGGCAACAAAATCTGAAAGAGAAGGGGATATTCAAACTTCATAACAAGGAAGGTTCAAGATAATAATCTCTATATTTTAGGAAGATCCATGAGTTTTTGGTTAGTCTGGGAAGTTTTACTGATAATAACGTTTCAGTAGAATTTCATTGATGAGCATCTCATCTCAATAGAAATTCAAACTTTCTCCTATGTGTATACCTGCTTTTTTTTTTTTTGTATTTACAACCACTAGGTATTGAAATCAATAATGTTTGGTTTTGTAGAAGACAATTTGTTTCAAATGTAAAGCGGCATTTCAAAATCTGTTGATACAAACTTTGTTCTCAGACAGAACAAGACAATGATGCTTAAAGTAAATTTCCTCCTAATATATCAACAATGGATTTTTTTTCTCTTGACAGATATTATTCCCAATACCTCCCATTTCACCTATTTCTCTTTCAGATGATTTTAGTTTCAAAATTACCCAGCAATCCTTTCTCTATGTATAACACAACTAGAACATTTAAATTAACTATGGCATGCTTATCGATAGAAGAGAAAATGTGATGAGATCCCTGTCTTTGCACTACCATAAATTGTTTGAGAAATCTTTGCAAGATTTGTTAAAATTTTTTTGAGGAAGCTTTCTCACTATTTCATCTGGTTTTGGTCAGTATCTGAGTCATGGATAAGTACATTTTGTTTTCTTTAAACAGATGTTTTGTCTGTCACATATAATGCCGATCAGATTAGGTAATTCCAGGTGATCTTGTCAGTTTGTTCTATATAAGTCTTTACAGGACAGGCAACCCTTACTGAGGCAGTGCAGGAAATTCATTTGTCTTCTGTTCATTGTCATGCTTGGCTGTCACAGAAAATCATTTCTCACAATACCATATGTGCTAGAACCATTATTCTGCTCTATGCTATATCTCTTTTATTTTATGTTGACTGATGTTTGGTTTTCACATTTTAGATCAAGAGGAGCAATTCCATAACACGTTCTGAAGGTGTTTATCAAATCCACAGCTCTTGCCACAGAGAAATGAAATGAAATTAAATGCTGTTGGTGTGCAGTCTGAGACTGGGCGTTACCATTTGATATAGGTATTGCAACAGTAGTTTGTTCATTTTAGGAGAAAAAGGAGGCCTGTAAAGTGCGAACCAAGTTGGTCCTCCCTATGTATTACACGGGATGACCCATATTCTCTGGGAAGTCTGTTAGGAAGAGATAGATTGCCTGCAGTTTGCGTTGACTGGAACTGCACATAGACTAGATATTTAAGGGCAGGACTCGACATGCTACCTATAGAAATTATGGGAAGATTATCTTTTAAGTGTTAGCTTTCATAGTGCATCACAAGCAAGTTTTTAAGTCCTGGAAAGTGGCATTCAGCCAGCTCAGGTTCCTGCAGAGGCGTTCATCTCACTGGGTGACTCTTCTGTGAATAGAGACTCTTAGCGATCACGTGATTCAATATTGGGAGTTGCAGAACCAGGCCCTAAGGAGAGAAATGTTCTCAGCTGATGCTTCAAATGGTTGTCCCTGTGCCATGTGTCATTTCATCACGGGGACATTTCACCACCTTCAAATCACATGTTAAAAAAAAACCCCTTGGTTCCTGAGAACTGCACAGGGCACAGGTAGTGCATGGGTAATAGCCAGGGCTGCTGCTTTAATTTTGCTATTGCAACAGCAATTAAGGATAATTAAGATGAAAAAAAAAAAAATCTTAGCCTCAGTATGGCTTCTGTTCTTGTCTAGTGCTATGTCTGCTCTTCTCAAGCTTTTGTGCCCACAAGCCCCCTTTCTGTCCCTGTGCCCCTTTGCACCATTTAGAACTTCCCTCATCCACCACCTCTGTGAGGTTCCCTGAGAGTAGTTTATTTCAACCTTTTGTTAGTGCTACCTCCAAGTTACCCGGGCTTCTTGAGGGTTCATGATGACCTTAAAGGAAGCCTTTGGATTCTGAGTTTGCCAGACTTTTCCAAGTAGCTACAGGGTTTTTCTGAGGGAACGACCCTCTCCCACACCTCCTGCTAGGGAGGCTGGGAGGGAGTTTCTGTTGTGTACAGAGATCTAAACTCCCTGCAGGAATTAACTCCTTCAAATTCTATCAGTCAAGCAGTGATAGAGACAGATGGGTTTTGATGATTTTATGGTCCTTGTTTAGGGCAACAGCTTGCCCTTCTTTCCCCTTCCCTTCTCGGGTGTGTAGTTACACTGTGCCTCTCGTTGCTGCGGGATGTTGTGGCTCCCTCTGGACTGGCTGCCCCTACATGGCCACAAAAGAAACTCTTGTAAGAACTGTCTGCAAAGATGTGCAAGACAAAGTACTCCTCTGGCTTGAGAAATCCCTTGAAACCCAGTGTGGTAGAGGTTGAGAGAACATACCATGGTTTACAGGTTTTTATGTATGCCTGTGCTTGCCTCATGTTTATGCTCTTCCTGAGGCATATACGGTTGTCCCTTGTCACAGAACTGCACAAGGAGCTAAGTCAAGCCTTGGTCCGACTCAGTCCAGCCATTCTCCTGTCCCTGTATGTTACAGCATTGCTGTGGACAGACTATGCTCTGAGCATTCATGAGAGGAGGAACAAAGAAGAAAAGGGATCAAGCTCTTTCATAAACCCCATCAAGACCTGGTGTTTTAACAGATCTTTTGCTGCATTTTTTTAACTTGCTCAAGTGTCCAGCCAGTCTGCAAGCTTGCAGAGGTGATCTGGGTATTCTTGAGTGACACAGGAAATGATATTTTTTGTTCTTTTTCCCAGACATGACCCATTTCTGTCTAAGATGATCACTTCATTCTGCACCTGAGCATAGGCTTTTGGATGCTGAGGTATGTGTCAAACAGGACTGATTGCTTAAATCCAAGAATAAATCCAAGAATTTGTACATATGTAAGGAGCCTCTTTGTCTGGTCTGCTCTGCTCAGCCCTAGAAATTTGATTACCTTTTCAAGCCTTTCTTTGCAAGAAGGTAGAGCAGTTTTTCTTCTCCTTCTCTAAAAATAATATTCGTAACAGCATGAAAAGCTGTCGTGTACAACCAAGGGCCCAGGTGCATGCCATCAGTGCTGGGTGGACTTATGGCAAGGAGAAGAAGATATTAAGACCTGTTGCAGACAGAAAAGCCAAACTTTTTTTTCCTTTTTCTTTTTTTTTAGAGAAGAGATTCTAACAATTTATTTCACAAGACCTGTACTCACCATCCCTACTGGCAAATATGAGTTTTATTGCCTGGCATGGGAGCATGGGTATTATGTTAGCAAAGTGACCATGGCACAGCTCTCGTAAAATAGCAAATGGTATAGATTACAGGAGACCTTGTGACTGGGTATTGCTTAGCAACAACACATGTTTAGGTCACAAACTTGGTGACATAATTCATGCTAGGTCACAAACTTGGTGGCATAATTCATGCTGGAGATGAAGAGGTGGCATCTTACCACATAACATGCATAATGTTCAAAACAAGTAACCCTTTTGCTACCTTCTGGCAATACCATTATCTTTCTGCATTCCTTTCTTTATAAAGCAGTGTTAAGGATGAGAAACTTAACTTTTGCAGAATTTGGAGAATGGCAAAGTTTGTTCTTCTACAAAAATTTGTTCTGGTGGAATTTTCTTTCTCCTAAAAATATATAAGACATGCCATCGTAAAGAGTCAAAATTGCTGTTAAAATCCTGACTTTTCCCTGATTGTTTTTCCTTTTTGTGCATGTTTTCATGTTGTGTTTTTACATTATGATACATTAGCTTGAATGTTTTGATGTTATAGATAGAAAGTTAAAATTTAGTGTGGTTAATTGGATTTTAAAGATCGTGTCTCAAAAAGCCGGCTTTTCTGCTGCTGGCTTTTTGAGTCCCTTTTCAAATTAGTAGGTCAGGCCTGTCCATGTTACCCTTATGTCACAATGATCGTATCTTTGCAACAGAAAGACGTGTTTGTGGCAGGTGTTTTCACATGATGCTTTTTTCTGTAGTCTGAAGAATTGATTTTCTGAATGTGTTAGTTTTTCAACTTTAAATAAGCATGTGCTCTGTTACTTTATATTATGTAGAAGTCCTAAGGGAGTTAAAGAGTTTTCTCAGTGCTTTGTTGATGACGACTGTGAGGATATAATCACATCCCAAGAACCCAGCATTGTATATGTTCTTCTAGAAGACAATATTGCCTAAACTCTGCTTTTGTCCCAGGATGGGTATGTGTGTGGCTTGTTCTTAAGAGAAGAAACAAGTGATACAAAATACACCTGACCTCAGCAACAATTTGCATTAGTTCTTTCAAAGCCTTGAGGTAGTCTCCTGGCTCTTGGCACAGAAGTAACATTTCTTTACTTCACACAAGTCAAAAAGCAGCATTAAGAAAAGTTTCACTTAGGCTGAGTTTTGTAAAGGGATTCATACTTAAAACAGAAGGAAATGGTAAAACTGATATTAGCATCTGAGTATCACGTAAAGCCATAAACGTCAAAATTTATACCTGAAATTTGTAGCTTCATTTGGAATTTGTAACTTTAGCAGCTAAAATATTTCTGATCATATATAGTGTACAAAGTGTTAACTAAGCTAGCAGCTCATATTGGTGTTGAAATATGAGTGAGCACTGTGAAAATGAAAACTCTGAGACCTGCTCACTGTGTCCAGGAGACAGGACGTAAATCCAATATTTTTTTAACTTGGACAAAAGTGTCAATGTCATTAGTAGGTCTAATTAACACGCTTGATCTATGACAAAACAGGCTTAAAATATATTGCTTATGAAAAGAAACAGCGTGTGTGTGAATTTGTGTGCAAGATGCATCCAGAGCTGGGCTCATCTGCAACTGCTGAAAGAGCAATATCTTGCTCTTCATACGTTGTCCGTCATTTCAGCATCTTAATGTCTCCCCAAGTGGTCTTGTCACAGCCATCCTGTGACACCATTGGGGAAATAAAGACAGAAAGAAGGGAGGTCATTTGTTCAGCATCCTATAGGAAATGGGCTGGAATTGGAACCCGGCTCCCCTGAGTCCTGCTGCTTTGTCCTCATCAAAAGATTACTCTACTTCTCCATAGGTGTCCAACGTGTGTTTCAGTTGTCCCTCTCTTCTGCCAGGCACCCTTTGTTTCAGATCTAAATTTAACTCCATTTCACACACAGCTTGGCTTTTCGTGCTGCTGTTATCATAAATTACAAATCCGAAAGGCTGATTCACCCGGGAGTAAAAACTGTTATTGTTACAGCCTGGGAACATAATACTGTTTCAGAAAGTGAGACTTGGGGTCTTTTTGTTTGGGAGAGCCTTAAACCTTTTCCTCGGTGATAAATCCCAGCACCTTATGTCCTGAATAGCTTTGTGTAACTGCTGCTGTGAATGACTACTAGTAAGCTGGCTTGCTGTCTAGAGGTTACAGAGTTGGGGTCATCTGAAATATGCCGATGGGTCCCAAGATTTAGTCTCATTAACATGATTTTTATTTTTTCTATATTTTATTTTAAGGTTGAGAAAGTGCACTCTATAGGGGAAAAAAGAAAAACCCACTCCTACGAATCTAGGTAGGACCCTGTTGATTGCCTAGATGCAACCTGAACAAGTTAACAGTTGAACTTACTTTCTCCTTGCCTGCCAAAGAGTCTCTGTGTCTTCCGAAGAGTTTGTGCCTGCACAGCACGACAGAAATCCATTCCCCCAGTAAGACAGAAACCACTTATGGAATGGATTTAGTGGAGCAGAGCACCCACTGCAGTTCACACCCACCACACCCATCGTGTGGCTGCAGAGGCCGTGTGGCAGTTCTCAGCTCTGCCGTTCCTGGTTTGGTCCCCAGCCTCTATAGGCATGTAAACTGCACCTAATTCTGACATGTGGGTTGTTCAAGGGCCATTAGCCTGTTGGCCTTCAAATCTTAGGCTGAGAGCCTTGTTCTTAGAAGTAAATAACACTGTGTTCTCCTTTCCTCAAAGATCAATCCTGTAGCCTTTTGCAAGGAGCCCTCCAAGGCTTCACTGGCTTACTAGCACCATCTTGACCTAGTCAATAGACATTTTGGGGAGGAGTTAGGAGGGGAAGGTTTTACCATCACATGGACTTGTTTGTCTTGCTAATGGACGAATAACGGTGCTGTCTGCTCAGTAGGTCTGAGTGAAAATGTTGGAACAAACAGCCCGAGTGCTTGGACCAAATTTAGCATGAAGACATGACTTCAGTGCTGTTGGCTGCTTTCCTGTTGCTTCAAGTTGTTTGGTAAGTCTCTGTTTATCTCTGTTTCCTAGTTTGTGTTGATTCCTTTGTTGGATCTTACTTTACCATCTTTCATCACAAGGAACTGTGTATGTGCATTTTTAAAAATAACTAAAAGAAAATGTTGTATCTCTAAAAGATACATATTTTTATTGCTGCTTGTAGACATTCAGGGCACTGTTGTGTCATCCCTGACACAACACCAGCCGAGGTCTTTCCCAGTAATTCAGAGTTTGAATTGGTAGGGGGTGGTGAAGACAGCTGTGTGTTTTTTAAGTAAGACTAACCATTAAATTGGGAAGCTGTCAAAATTGTACTAGAGACTGGTACCTAGGAAATAGCCTCCTAGCTGATGGCTATATGTCCCTCATTTGGAGGTCTTTTCTCTAGTCTTTCATAAAATGATAGTATCAACACACATGGATTCAAATTAATCTTTTCCAGAACACCTTCTTGAAAAATCAGTTAAGCTGTGGAAAGTGAGCCAGCCAGAGACAGCTCTGAAACTACACGTTTGATCTGAATCCGTACCTAATGCAAAGGTCAGACACAGACTTGCATCTGGCTGCCATCTTCTGAATGAACTGTTCCAATTCTGCTCCATGTCCACACATGCTCCTGTTGGGAAAATACAGAGTTAGGTTCAAGTGTGAAATTATTATCTTCTGTAAATGTGAATCCTAGATCCTAAAAATCTCCAGCTTCTGAAAATCCATCTATAACACCTGGTACTAGAATGCCTTGAGACTCTGGCTGTGAAACCTCATCCCACTCACCTAAGCAATCTTTTCAAGCCTCTTCTTTTTCTAATGGAGACCAAATGTGTCCAAACCTTTTAATGCTGAGAACCTTTGGATCCAAATTTTACTGGTTTACTTCATTTCTAAAAACACACTAGCTGCTTCTCAGGCTACGAGCAGTGAACCCATAGCACTGACAGGGACAGCCCTTGTAGCACAAGGGAATATGTATTTATATTTCTCCAGTGTTGAGCTTCAGAAACACATCAAGGTCTTTTCCTCACACCTCAGTTGATGCTCACAAATTTGGAATAATTTCCTGCTCAGGGGTAAGTGACTTACAAAAACAAAATCTGATGAAACACCCATCCTGATTTACCAGGAAGTACACTCTGCTCACTGCACCTGATTTGCAACAACAGTGTCAGAAAACGGAAGGAAGGGAGAGAATGGTTCATTCATTGGGGTTTTTTGTTCATTTGATAAATGGCAGCTTGTCCAGGTGTTGTGTCAGAAATAGGTTTCAATGTGATTAAATAATTGGGGGAGGAATACATTGCCTTATTCATTCAAAGTCCTTTACCAGTAAGGAGAAGCTGGTTGCTTCCCCGTAAGAGGTGCAGGTGTTGCTCATGTTCTGTTGGCTATAAATTGCACAGATGAGGATGACAGTTCAGGTAGTGAGTGCTGTTGGGGAGTAGGCAAAACAGGCAGAATAAACTTGTGGGAGGATTCTCCCCTATTTTGACCCAGGAGCACGTGAAGCACATACCTAGTAGCGATGCCAATTGAAATCAAAGCTTGAAAATGGCACCTACAGTGTAGCAGACTGGTTACAAGGTAAGTGCACAAAGAGGTAATGGAAGCACGGAAAGAGTGATAGCTTCTGAAGCTCATTGGGGAAGATAATGAAAGGAGGAGAGGGCAATTCCACTAACTGGTCTAAGTGACAAACTTTAGGTTCTCAAAAACCCATATGGCTGTCACCCAGCCCTGAAGACACATCTATTGATGTTAATGTTTTTAAAGCCCCTGCAAAGGACCAAAAAAGCAGCTTGATGTTGAGATTGCTGACCCATTCAGGGTCTTGCTTGTATATAGGCCCACCTAGACTCGCAGATTAAGTGTTCATGTGCCCATTCACTGAAATAACACCAATAGGCTTCCTCAGAAGACAGGTTGAAGGTAGGACCTAAAACCTAGGTTGCTGGGTTAAAAGGGAGCATGTACTCCTCTAGAACTTGTTGGAAAAGACTGTAGCCCTTCCTTGTTTCTGAAAAATGGAATTGTAATTCCAAGATTCATACTCAAGGCTGTGAGTTTTAAATGGCAGCTACTAAAGTCAAGGTCTAGGAAGGTATCTTTCTAAATTGCAAAGAAAAATGGGAAGGCAGAAGACGTAGTCTCCTCTGAAATCCGTTTGGCAAGCTTGATTTGTTCCTTGTTCAGAATGCTGGTTTTAAGCACCCATTTTTTGTTGCCTTGCTCTCTCCACACATCATTAGCAAGCATTATGACAAATATTAGAATACGAGATTTCTGCAAGACCAGGTCTGTCCTGCCGAGTCCTTCAGTGCTCATGTTTCCTTCCAGGATAAACAGAGGGAGCTTTACTCCTTTCAGCTGTGACTTTTACCAGTTAACATCACTAGGGCAGTAGAAAGCAAGTGACCTGGTTATAAATTAAGGTCAGAATTGCTGTGTGTGTGTACATGTGGTTTCTACCATCAGATAAAT
This sequence comes from Limnodromus scolopaceus, assembly GCA_028565335.1. NCBI lineage: Eukaryota > Metazoa > Chordata > Aves > Charadriiformes > Scolopacidae > Limnodromus > Limnodromus scolopaceus. Next base: position 16,045,942 of record JAOXNO010000002.1, on the reverse strand, counting down.
ACACAGATAAACATGTGGTAGCTATTTTAATTAATCATACCCTGGGAGCTTTGCCCATTGCATTCCCAAGAACAGTGAGAAAGATGCAGCACTCTAAAGAAATTCCACACGTTGCATCAAGTGACCCCTTACAAAAAGCACAGCTGAGAATAACTGTAATTTCCTTATAGGAATCGCATGTCAGCACCTTGCCAGCTACATTCTTGAATGCTCTTCAGCTGTTTTTTTTGCACTCGTTGCCCACAAACACTGCACGTAAACCCATCTACTGGGTGACTCACAATATTATTCTATGTCAAACCTCTTTCTCAGAAAAGGCTGTGCCATAGTCATTTGATGCTGTGTTTGCTAGTGCCCTGGAGGCCTCCAGGCAATCCCCAAGACAGCTGAGTTCATGTTACCAGGGATAAGCGAACACCAGGGATAAGCGATAAGGCTTGCCTGCACAACTGTGGCTTTTTTTCGGTCATAAAGTCATTTCCCAGTTTATGTGGAAATTATATGTTGCTCACCAAATATCGGAAATGGGTCATGTCACTGTCACTATTTTACAGGTGCTCTATGGTCAGTTCTAGTTTTGACTCATTCAAAAGTTCTGTTTGGCTTTGGTTCTTCCTAGCTGGGCTAGAAAAGAACTAAGGAACAGCTTCTGGACAACACATCCAGGGATGTTGCTTTTCAAAACCTTGAGGTTTATATTAAAGTCAGAATTTGCAGAGCAGAGTTATTCCCTTCTTACACAGCTCCCTCCATGATTTTGGGGACCTTTGCTTTAAAGAAGCTCTAAAGTGGAGAAAGCCCCTTTTAGATGAGGCATTGGGACTCTCCAAAGTGTAGATCTTCGATGAGAACACTAAAAAGAGGTAGAGAACCATCTGAATAACAAGCCTGTCTGTCTGTGCAGGTCCTTTTAACCTCAGCTCACTCTCAAACCATTCACAGGGTGTCTGTTGTATGAGGAAGCTGTAGTGCTCTATATTGGCCTTCCCTGCACTTTCAAGGCGTGATCAACCAGGTTTTCCCTGGGACCCCCAAGGACTGTGTGAGAGATCTCAGCAAAAGGAAGCAGAATGAGATCCTCCAAGGGAGTGTACCTGTCAGTTCTCACCGGGATGGGAGAGAAGTTATACTATCCAGATGAACTTTCTCCTGCTACTGGAAGCTCTGCATTCCCTGATAATTTAATAAAACTAAAGCTGAAAAGTTAATGTTTAAATTAATTCTGTCAAAAGATGCATGAGTCCTTATCTCTGAATATTTTTATGGATAACATAAGAAGATTTATAATCTTAGAATTCATGTTCTGTGCAGAGAGAGCTTGAAATTTCATTTGGGGTTAGGGCAGCCATGTCAAGACATGCTTTTTAGGAGTGTATTTGAGGACAGAAGGTGGGACGCTGAAGACTGAAGAGCACTTTTAGACACATAAATTAGAGCTCAGCAGGTGAGAGGTTATGATTCCAGAAAGATAAAAATCCTCGTGGCAAAAGAGAGAAAAGGAAAGGTTTAATCTTTTTCTGTTTCTGTTTGGATTTGAGGGAGAGCACAAGCTGATCACCGGAATCTAGTCATATCTATTCAGAATTAGATCTGTCAAATTGCAAAACTGGTCTCTGTTGTCTGGTGGCTGTGCCAGCACACACAATGGTCACCAGCATGTGGATTTTTGTGCCACTTCATTTATGCTCTCCAGTCATCTTGTTATGGACATTAGGCTGCAATGTCAGCTCTTTAGGCCTTTCAGAGAAAAAGAGGAATGTCATAAGGATGGAATAATTGCTCACAGCAGCAGCTCACCTTCAAGCTGTGAATCCACTCAGCACTGGAGTGGTTCAGGACATGGGAACACTGGAAAAGGGTAAAATTCATATCGACAGATTGCTCAGCTGGAATAGCTACCGCCTGCTTGAAAGCCCAGTCATTCTTTTGGAGCCACTTTAGGTTACTGCGTGTGATGTCAGTAAAGGCAGACCAACAGTCAGTGAAATCCTCCATCAGATTGGGTTTCTGGAAGTTTCCCTTAGTGACATCAAAAGAAAATTTGAAGAGAAAGCTGACAGACCTATTATTATACTGGCACAAGATATGGCTGTGATCTTTCCGGTGCACCCGAAATAAACCTCATCTTTGAAAATGGGTTACTGTGTGTGTCCATGGCTCAAGGGCAGCCCCTGAGAGTACCCCCAGTCCTGCACAAGACATACAGAATGAGAAAACCATCGTGCATCTCCCTTTGCTGTTAAGGAGATTTAGTTGTGTTCTGAAGCCAGAACCCTACAGCCTGCACAGGAACAGAACTCCAAATTACTAAAGTTATTTTGATACGAGTATCGTGTCTAGGGCAGGCTTTGAGAATGCCTATGTCAGGTAGATAAGGGCTCTGGGGGACTTCTGGGTCTTGTATGTTACCAGAAATTTTCTAACGTTTTTAGTCCATTCTCCTTTTGCTCTTTAAAATGAGGACATCACAATAAGAAAGCAGTGTTTCCTAATAAGCAATGCTATTTTATAAGCGTTGACACAGCTCCTCAGTGTCGGTGTCCTTCTGTACATAAACAGCCACATTTTGCATCCTGCATTTTCCTGTTTAAAAAAAAAATAAATCCCCAAACCCCCACAAAACAACAAAACTAACCCACAAGCCATCAGTGGAGCACAAAGAAGCTCGGCAGTGCCAGCCAACCAGTTAGCTTGGTGTAGCATAAGGTGCAGGAAAGAAATGAATGTGGCTTGTTGTGACTGATTAAAAGGGGCAAGGAAGGAGCATGGGGAACAATGAGTGCATGCTGTGTGGAGTGTGTGTAGTCCTGAGAGTGAAATGCTGCTGAAATATTGATAGGGCGGATAGGATCTAGAGTGATTGACGGCATGTGTGTGTGTCTTGGCAAGTTTAATTGGATTTGTTGGGGTAGAGGGTGGAAGAATGTGGTGCATTTCCTTTTATGGGTTTCTTTCAGTCTCTTCTTTTCTTTCTTATAGAATTGACATTCAATGCCTAACCTTTTCATTTTCTGCACAGAAAACCTGGTCTTTATTTCTCTAAAATTTAAGGTTGAGGGAGCTGCGTAGAGGGGATGAAAAGAGATGTAAAATAACTTTAATTGCATTTTATTTACTACTTGTCTTCACTCTTTAGTGAGTATTCATGCCTAGTGAGAATGGTAACTTGGAGGAGAAAAGAAGGAAAAAAGAACATATATTTGAATAATGGTTAAATGAATCCCAGTGTTACGATGTCAGTCATAATAGGAATTCTGCCTTGAGGATTTGTTGTGTATATATTCTACTTGAGCGTTACAGTGCTTTTCTTTTTGACTTATCATCAGTAACCAAATTCCTCTTATCATGCCACAAGATTTGAACCTGGGACTTCAGACAAAAAGGTGTTAGGTTTCACCAAAGTGAGAAATTACAAATTCTCCAAAATGCTGATGAGCCCAATGCCTGCTTAGCCTTCTAACCTCTACTGAAACAAACAGATATCTGTGGGGAGCCATCTCAGTTACTTTCATGGTCAAAGCTGGATTCTCAACAAGTTGTCAGCCATGGTGTAAGTGGGTTTTCTTCTGCAAGGCTTTCAGCCTTCCACTCTCCCTCCTGCCTTTCTCCAGTGTGAGTATCCTCTGCTTTTAAGCAGAACTGTTGAACCATCTGTTCTTTCCCAAAGTCTGATTTTCACCCACTCTGGTGTAAGTCAGGATTTCTAGTGATGTCAAAGCTATCAAGCAGAAAACCACCCTGGATTTCCAATTCCTGAAAAGAGTTGTCTTGTTTTTATTTAATAAAACAAGCTACTTTTATCAGTTCTTTGTTTGATATTTTCATTGAACTTACTGTTGGTGAAAAGTCCCAGCGTGGGGACTGCATGGATGGCAGCTGTAAAAGTTTTACCTGCACTGTTGGGCTTGTGCGGTGATGTCCTGACCTGGAGGGACACATCCATGCCAAGGAGGGACAAGGTATTTTGGCCTCCCAGTTCTTAGCTTTTCGCTGTTATAGCTTAACAAGTAACCTAGTTTTTTCAGACAGGAACATGGATCCAGAATGGATCTGGAATGGGTATCATGTCTGCTGTCATAGGTGAACTTCTCCAGCTCCATTTAAAAATTAGACAAGTTTGTGACTCCAGTTACAAGGTTACTACCTTCTCTGACCTTTATCTGATTTCTGTTCAGATCTCGTAGGCCACAGAGCTGGTGCTGAAGATGACAGCTTCTAAGGTGTTTCAAAGAGAGAACCCCAATTGCTGCTCCTGAGCTCAGTGGGTGAGAAGCCTGCCTTCTGCAAAGGTGTGAGTGAAGGAGCAGAGAATCAAGGAGGGCTTGTTTTGTGTGGGGAAGACTGAGAACTACTGACAGAGGACGCTGCATTTCATCAAAGGATAAAAATTTTTCCTTGCTCCTGCTCTGAGTTCAGCCTGACTCACTAGCCAAAGACTTGGTAATCCCTTTTCAAACTTGTGAACTTTCCAGGCCCTCAGGCACATGCTTCAGAGCCGTTGGTATTGCACCTCTTGCCTCTTCCTTTCCTTTTGCTTCACCCTGCCCCAGGAGCAAACTCAACAGTCTGTGAAAACCATTGGATAGGTAGGCATAGGGAGGGGGTACTTAATGACATGTTCAGTCATCTCTGAAGAGATGTAGCCAAATATCTGTCTGGTAGCAGAATATTTTAGGAGAAGTTTGTTTTCAAATGAAAAGCTTAATGTAATAATGTCATTACATAGCTCTAAATTCAAGGATGTGTTTTCACTGAAATACAATAGAAGGTAAGCTATCAGTCAAATACCTCATTTTCATTGAAGTAACAACCAGTTTTACTGGCAGAAGTAGGTCTGAATTTTCTGCTCTTACTTACTTAAGACTGCTTTTGGCATGAGACAAACGTATCTTTTTGAGACTGATTAAAAGACTTCTGGTGGAAAAAAGAGGCAGAGTACAGAAGAATATTCACTATCTGCTGGTTTGTTTGATCTGATTTGTTTTTATTAGTATGAGTATTAAATTCAATTTCTGAGAAAAAATATTGATGCAAGAAACCACACATCATTTTTCTGCTCTGGATGTTGTACCTCCTTTCTTATGAAAAGCCTGAATTTCAGAAAAAAAGCATCAGAGATAATGTTCACGAAGAGTCAACCAATATCTTTGTTACTCCACTAAGCAACAAACCTCCATCTCCTGCTTGCTTTAAATCTGCTCCCATTGCCCCAGATGTTAACTCTTTGGTCAGTTCTCTTTAATCTTAGCACCCTCTGCTGTGGACATCTATAATAACATCATATTTAATTATCCTTGGTTTATAACTTATGTATCTCTTTTTGTATCAACGGATCTACAAATGCAACACAATTTATGTCAATGGAGCTGCATGTATCTGGTATGGAAAATGTATTCTTTTTCTTGTGTTAATCTGGAAGTTAGCTTTTTTCAAATATTTACTAAAGAAAAGATATATAGAATACAGATAAAATGTTCTAAAATGTTCTAGGTTAGAGAGGATCCTGAACTAAAGTCTTGGTCTTTGCAGAAGAGAGGTGGAGGCATCCAACTGTGCTGGAGTCTGGAGATCACCTCCAGGTTGCATAGGCTATAAGAAAAAAGTTGTATTTGCCATGTTTTGTTCCTGTGGAACATGCACGGATCATACCGTTTCTCCACCTAGTGTCAAGTTTTCTACATGAATAGGGCCACATGGGTTAAAATTGTCTTTGGCCCTTACTTATCCAAACTTTCTCTCTTGCCAGCGCAGTCCCTAGCGAGTGCTTCAGGTCAAGGAGTCATTTGTACCCAACAGGACTGGACCAGGACGTGGCCTGTTGTATCTTCTTATTTTTTTGAAAACGATACCGCTTGGAAAGTGTTAAGAGACAAGAAGCGAAGAGTGAGTATGTATATATCTCTAACTTATAAAGAGAATTTTGTAGGGATTATAATTTAAAAATCAAACTTTGTTATTGTATCTTTCCATTAACCAGTTCCATTTTTTAATTCTCAGTGACAGGAGAGGAGCAGATTTGATATCAGCAGAGATACAACCTGAAAACTAAAGGAAGAAACTACTAGAAGGTAAGCAACGGTCAATTCTTCCACATTTGTTTACAGACAGAAAATTTCTTCTTTAATGAAGCTTCTTGCCGTAGATCCTCAGATGGGAACACTGTTTCCAGTGACCTTTTCTTCTTTTTCTTTTTTTTTTTTTTTTTTTTCCCTCCCTCATCTCACATTTAGAACCTTTCTCCAACTCTTGTTAGGCTTGAAGGCTAACAAGATGGCTATACCAAAAGGCTGCTTTTGAAAAATGCAATAATTTCAGATAACACATAAGCAGTTCTCTGCACTTTCAGTGACATCCTTTAAATGCTTAAGTACTTGTTATCAACCCTCCCTTCATATTTTCTACTTTGTCTTCTAGAAAGCAGCATGTGTAACAGCAATAAATGGTACGAATCGGTCATTTCCCTTCTCACTCCTCCAACTCCATCTGCTGATCACTCATATGAGAGCTCTAACAGCAGAGCTGCTTCTGAGGATTGTTGAAGATGTGGAACAGTGAAAGCCTTCTTGTCAAGCCTCCAAGACCAAATAGCAGCAGAGATGAGATTTTGAATACATTAGTAATAACGTATTGATCTCAAAACACTTTCCAAACATTAACTAATTAAGCTTCAAAACAGTGAAGTAAGTTTGCATTAATAAAGCCTATTTAGCGGATGAAGAAGTGGAGGTAAACAACAAAGGGTAAGTGAAGTGACCAGTCAAGGGTGAGTGAAGGTCAGAGAAAGGGGTCCTGATTTCTGATTGTTCTGCCTTTCACGTGATCTCATTGAGAAAATTTTTGCAGTGAAGCTTGCAGCCATTTCAAAATGAATCGTTTGGGACATTTTATTACAAGCCTGAACATTTCTTACAATAATTGAGATGATATAAAAGCTCACAAAAAGTAATAAACATTTTTAGCCTCTCAGGTCCACTTTTGATTGACAAGGGGCCATTTCTGAAAGCAGAGGGGAGGCAGCCGTGGCCGTGGGGTTTTCTGTGTTGTGAGCCTTTCTTTTCTCATTTGTGGTGCTAGTTGGATAGAAAACTGCCTTAACCTGCAAAATGGGAATTCATATGGGCTTGACACTGATGTCATGCATCTATCCCACCCTTCCTATAGGAGGAGTGAAGCCTTCTCAAGGGATTGCTCTGCTCCGGTGATCCCAGCCAGTCTGTGCAGCCGTGGGGGCTATTATAGAGTGGAATGGCTTCGAGTCAGTGGAGCAACCCTGGCTTAAAACCAACCTAACAAAGTTGGAGGATCAGGCACACAGTAAGTGAATCATGCAGAGCACTGTCGACCCAAACAGAGGATGACGGCTTAGAACAGGTTCCTCAGAGACATTAAGTTATCCTTGGAAAAGCAAGTCTCAAAGCCAAGGCTTATACTTTCTTAATGGGTTTCATTAGGAAGAAAGGAAAGGAACTAGAAAAAAGACGTGTAGCTTAAAAGGGAACAGCTTCAGCACAGTCTAAAATTTGTTCCATTTTTCAATAAAAGAAGCCAGTCCTCCCTTGAAATTCATGTCCTTTCAAAGTTCAAGGAGGCCTGTATTGTTGGCCTGCTCAGTCAGAACGCTCCAGCCACTTATTGTATGTGGATTGCACTCTAGGGACTGACTGAAAAAATATGATTTAGTGAAAGCTTGTACCCAAAACACATCATTGGCCTCTGATCTCTGAACATTTAAATATTTCAAGCTTACAAGCGGACGCTGTCACGAGGACAGACCCTGATCCCTAGCTGATTCTAGAACATCTGTTGAGGCATTTACCAAGTTAATAGATTAGCTATGAGAATCAGGCAGGTGTTTTTCACCAAAGCCAGAAAACATCAAAATCAGATTGCCCTCCAAGTCTTTCAGCACAGGCAATCGAGTTAGAATGACTCATAGAGTCTAACAGATAATAAAACACACATAACATTTGCTTTAAGGTACAGGTGGGGATATTTTGTACTGCGCTTAGGAGAAAGAAAAACTAACTCTATTTGGGAATACAGTAATTGAATACAGATGGGAGGAGGCAAATGAAAGAATTTAGCAAATATCTCAGTGGAATAGCTAATGGGAACGAGACAGAATAGGAAATTAAAAATTATTCGAAGCAGATGGACCATTCTTTGAGTTTTTTAAAATTTATTAGGGCTGCGAAAAAAATGTGTCTGTTTATTTTCCACGGCCATGAAATTAATGACTTGGTGAGTTGTGCTTGTGCAATTTTATGACTGCCATGTCATTTGTCATAATTTGGGTGCTGTTTGATATGGATTTATGAATATTTCCTCCCCCCAACATGATTTATGGGTGTTGGTCATATGTGAATTAGACTGTCACCTTCAGTATGAAAAAGTACAAATGACAGATTATAAAAAAAAAAAGTGCTCAAGTCCTTAGTGCTGGAAAGCAGAGTTCACAATCCCGTCCTCTGCTTCTTCATTGGAAGACTTTGTTTGGAGCTGACAATTAAATGTTTGGACTTGAGTCAAGCATATGGGAACACTGAGAAGGCTTGAATAGATCTGAACTCATCTGAACTTCACCTGTGAAACTCGGCTTGAGTCATCCTTTCCTTGTACTGTGCACTGAAAAAAAAAAAAAAATGCACTACTTGCCGTAGGAACAACTGATTTACTGTACCGACACAGCAAGTTGGCCTGGCAAATTTGCTGTCTTGCTTCCAGTAGTGCCTAGCTCTGGGTGAAGCTTCCATGAAAAGTAAAAATAATCTCAGACAGAATGTGCAGTTATGCGGTACTGCACAGTTGAAGGAGTGAGGTTAAAGGACATACAAAACAGTCTGGGTTTCTGTAATAATAACAATATCCTAGGTTTAGATCCAAAGCACTAACTTTCATACTAACTGTTATCACTTCCACCAAAATTATTAGTATTTGCCATTTGTTTTGCAACACGTAGCAACAGTACGCACCAGTTTAGGACAGGAGAAGAAGTACGGTTGCTCCTGGATTTGAGCCACCTGACTTCAAGCACATAACTGAGGCACCTACGTTAGTACCTAATCACCCGAGGCTCCCCCATTGATGCTGGAAAGTGATATGTACCTCCAGAGGGCAATTCAGCCCACGTGTCTCCATCCATTGACTGCGTAGGAAGACTAGAACTGAACCCTTTCCTAATTTAGCTCCCCAGTTTGGTGTAGAAAGTCATGTGGGAGGAATTAGAGCCCAGCATGGGATATAGCTTTAAAAGAAGAAACAATACACCTTGCGCGACAACAAAACATTGCTGATCATCTTTCATGCTGAACTAGCAAATGTCTCCTTTATTGGGTCTCTGACTGGTTCATTCTACGGTTCTTAGACAACTGTATGCTGAAGCCCATTTACTGAGGCCCAGACAGCATTGCTTCTCCAGCGGGAGGCTGATAATTCTTAGTACTAGGTATCTCTGCACTTGTAGGGAAAGGATGGATTACCTCACAGGGAGCCACCGGAGCAGTCTTTGCATGCCTGGATAGTACCTGTTACCTCTAAGGGTAATTACCTCTAAGGGTAATTAATCTCCTTCCCTCCCCCCCCACCTTTTTTTTTTTTGTTAGGTAGTCAAGCAAGAACCTGTGTTAGCAAACCAGTGTCACGTCTGCTGTTGTGATGGTAACTGAGATGCTTTGCAGCGGTGTTATGCAGCTTCACAGAACTGGAGTTTCTTGCCAAAATAAACTAGGATCACCTGTATTGAATTCAAGAGTGAGGTCCTAGTGATCTTAACTAACTCATCAGGAAACCTTCGCAGCTATTGGAGAAAGCTCTGCTCATCAGTTGCGGTATGTTGATATGTATCAGAAATATCCCATTGCTTGCGCCAATGAAACTTGTTTCCATCTAGCACATCTAATGAATCCATTCCCAGGCTCCTAAGTTACTTTCATTGTGCAAAAGTAGCTGATTGTTAAGTTGTCTGGCTGTTCTAAGGTGAAAATTTTTCAGAATTCAGAAAAGTGAAAAAATTAAAGTTTCAGTCAAGTAAAATATTTTGTTAAAATGAAACGCTCTCCTTGAGATTTACCTATGTTTAAGAAGTTTTTTTTCTTCCTTGAAAAATGTTTCCAAACAAGCTCCTTTTGAATTTTTTTAGAAACCTTTTTTTAAAATTAACAAATGTGGATCATCTCAGTCCTTTTCAAACATTTCGAGTTTTGCTCCTTTATGGAAATAAATGAGTGGAAATGAAGCAAACTTGTAGAACCGCTTGTTTCACCAAGCCTGCATTCATCCCCAAAAAAATGTTTTGGTCTAGCATTGATCTTAGATTAATTCTCCTAGTTACTTTTCATTTTTTCACTTACTGGATGGAGTGCCTTGTAAGTTGTCATTATGTTTTGCTATATTTTGAAATTGGTAAACTAAATATGAAATCCTTTTCTATAAAAACAGTTATACTAGATTTGTTGTGGAGAGAGGGGAGAATATCTGCTGTTGGATAAAAGTAGTGTTCTCACTGAGCGTAGAGCAAAGCTGTTTTGACCGTATCTGGCATTTAAAAGGCCAACCTGCTCATACCCTGTTACCATAAAGAAATTTGCCAGGAAGGCAGGTGTCTAACTATACAGGCAATCAGATTACAGAGCAAAGTAATCATGATTTCTGATTTTGAGCATAGCTTGCCACATTAGCACATGTACTTTGGAAGAGAGGGAGAAGTAATCAGAGAAAGATAAGGACAAGGGTGGAGATCATTTGAGCCAGTACAGTTCTAATAGGGTAATAAATTTTATGTAGCTTTTATTAAAGTTTTTTGTTTCTTTTATATAAAAAAAGGTCAAAGCTATCTGAAAATGAGAAAATCCTTGAGTTTGTTTTCATTTGTTTTTAAGAGTTACCGAAATGTAGCAATATGTTTCTTGGGAGGCAGCGTTTGCACACACATGTCTGCAACTCTGAGTGAGTCACAGCTGCGGAGTTTCTTTAAGGCATGCATGCTTGGCTTTGACATGCTGAGATTTATGGTGAGATTTAAGTTCTTGTACCAACGGTGACGTTTCCTGAATAGTTTTCATCCAGATGGTCTCTGAGAGGATAAGGTTTAACAAGATTTATTCGCTGAGAGGGGGCAATGTGAATTAAAATTACAAGGGGTACTGTATATACACAACTTCTTTCCCATTCACTGCCTCACGAAATGTAGAAAATCCTCTCTCTCCATTCTCCCCCAAACGAAGTTAAATGGAGTTGCTTCTTTCAACTGATCGTTCCACTCTGAGCAGATTAGGGCTCTGGCAAACAAGTGCTATTAATTTTGTTGGGGTGGAGGAAGGGGTTACTGCCCTTAATGTCTACCCTGCCACTTTGCCATGGTCTTCCACCCTACGAGTGGAGGCAGCAGATGCAAGCAAGTGCCAGTTTATCAACTGTCATAGTTTGCAGACCATTGGCAGTTAAAATTAATGTGCTGGCTCCAAGCTGTATGGATGAGGGCCGGACCATGTTGCATTCTGATGGCTCTGTTTCAGCTTCTGGTGGGGGACCACTGCAGACAGCTGGGAAGAGGTAACCTCTTTAGCCATTACCACAAAATCCAGCACAACCTCTCTGACTGAGCTCCAAGTCATCAGCCTTTGAGAGCTGTTAGGGATAACAGCGCCGTTTGGGGTCCCGAGGCTGTACCCTCAATGGGTTGTAGGCTAAGTTAAAAGTCAGTGGAGCGCTGGTGACTTGTGGGGGCTGAGGATCTAAGCATGGTCATTCAGATGTGATTGCTGAACCCAGATTTCCTGGAAATTGCATGTATTTTGCAAACAGAAGAACTGGTATGATTTCCTAAAAAATCCTTGTAGTCTTCTATAAGGTTATTGACACACAATGAAAGAATTAAGCCTATGCTTAACTGCTGCAAGATAAGTACTTTCACCAAAGAAAACTAGAAGCTATTGCTCCCATGCTTAAAGTTACAGGCTTTGTAAGCATTTTGTTGGACAGAGTATGAAGATTTATTGTTTTCTATGTTTGTCTTTTTAAGATACTATTAAGTCACTATGGAAGTTCTAGTACTATATGCTTATTCAAGTCTGCTTAAAAAAAAAAAAGTTGGTTGGTATTAAAAGATCAATATCTTTTGTCCATTTGATGTTTTCTTCACTTGCAGGCTGATTTTTTTTCATCCATATCTTGAAGTATCAAAAGTATCATAACTGTTAATAATCTGGCTTCTTTAGCAGGATCAACATATTTCAATTTTAATATCTTTGAATCAAGCCAAAACTCCAGTGACAGAATGCAACAAGTTCATCCTAGAGGAGCATTTATAGAAAAATGCACTGTCCTGCTTGATAACCAGAAAAAGCCACTTTTGCCAGCATATTGCATTTAAGACTTGAGCATGTTCAAGCTTTGGGGTGTTGTTGGTTTTTTTGTTTTGCTTTTGTTGGTTGTTTTATTTTGCTTGGCTAGCTCATATTGTTTGGAGAAATATCTTTCGTGCATTGCCTGCTGCCAGTTGAACTCTCAACAGATGAGATCTTCACAATCAATGACTGGTCTTGAGTCCTTCAGTTTCTTAGTTGCCAACTTGTGATTCTGTTATTTTTGAAAGGTAGCTACTCAGCATTTCATATGCACTTTATATTGTCTCAATTTCATCAGCCTCAAGTATAGGTACTGAACATCACCAGTTGCTTTTGAAATCTTGGGCTGGGTGCACAATGTCTTTTTAAAACAATGGAAAATAAGTGAGAAGACTTTGTGGTTGTTCTTTATGGCTAGGAATGGTCAGCCTGAGTAAAATGTAAAAGGGTTAATAATTGTAATGAAATAGGCCTCATTGTATTGTTGCAAGTTAAAAATATGCCTCTTGCCGCAGGGCTTACATTAATATTGTTTGAGAGGAGTAGCATCAATGTACTGTAATAGACTTTTATTAATAGGCTAGCACAGTCATCAGTCTCTGGGCTGGTGTGATGGCTGAATACAGTGAACATGAGCATCTTGACAAGCAAGTAACAAAATCTATCAATCATTTTCAGCATGAAGATGCTGTGATAATTATGTTTACAGTGGTAATAAAATATGGATAAATAAAGTGTTCAAACCCATGGATATTTTAGGGTCCATAGTGAATATCCTACGAAATGTAAAGGATGGCATCACCGTAAATTCACCTTGCGGCGTAGACTGAAATCATTATGCTCTTGACCCCATATTGCCATTTTTAGCATAAATGTTGTGCATTTTTCATTTAGCACTGTTCAATGGTAGAATCACTCCAAGGCTAGAGGCCTAGGTTGCTGTTATCGTGTGCGAGGATGTTTGGTGCCCTTCCTGTTGATGGTGCTGATGCCCTCAGAACAACACGTGGTGGCATTTTATAATTTGTGTTTGTCCCTTTTTCTTTCCAGTATTGGTCAGATAAGAGTGGGGCATGTTCTGCTGCCTTTCCTGCTGCTCTGTGTGGGTAGTTGACTACATTCATTTCAGTGGAATTACTCTAAGTTTATGGTATAAGGAAAAACAAACTTCCTGGTCTAGTGGCTTCTGGTGTCAATGAGTCAAAGTCTCCTAGCCTGAGAAATGATCCGTCATGTGATTACTGGGAAGAAAAAGATTCTGTTTTGGTTGTTTTTTTTTTTTTTTTTTCCTAACTTAGGGCCATGGCCCTGGCAGGACAAAGAAGCCTTATGTAGTGGCACTCTATTGCATTTGCATCAAGTTTCGATACCTGTGTATTGGCAGGTTAATCTATACTTTAGCATAAGAATGAACGTGGCCCAGTCTGAGCCACCAATCTGCCCCACACTAGACAGTATAGGAATTTATTTTAAAGAAAATTTGTGAATTTGGTTCCTGAAAAAGGAGCTAGTTTGACAGTTCACGATACTGGCGTCTTTGTGCTTGACTGTGGCACAGCCCTGCTCGGGCAGCAGCAGAGGAGACTTCTCCTGCCAATGTGCCTCCACCCTGCCCTGTAGTGGAGGAGAGGTAACTTTTGCTTCCCCTGCCTCATTTAATTCTTGGCTCTGCCTGCTGAGAATGGCAACGGAGTTGCCAGTTGTGGCATGCGCATTTATTGCAAGGAAGTGAGCCAGAACCACCAATCCATTTTGCGTAGACACTGAACAGCAATGGTAAATACTTCTTGTTCATTACTAACCTAAGCCGGATTTGAACTGAAGACTTGGAGGTGAAAGACTGTCTCCCATTCCTTAATCCCCTTAACATTTCAGTCTGCCTCATAAAATTTTCTAAAAACAAATGTAAACCTTGTGTATAAAATTAAATCCAGGAGAAAAAAAGAAAGCCCAGAGTGAAGACTGAGTCTGTTTTCTTCTTCAGCAAGCTTCTTTGCTAGTAGTGACCCTGGAAAATTGTTCTCTGATTATTCTCTTGAGAGATTACTCTAATTTCTTGCTGCTGTAGATGGCCATATGATCAATTGTCATCAGTCGCTGCCTGATGATGGGTCATTACTTACCGGTGCATACTTGGGGGAAAAACACATGCGACTTCCATTAGGAGGCAGAGTGCACCTACATCAAATATGAAGTATACAGTAAGTTCTCATTAATAACATTTCAAGACTGTCCTCCTAAAGTTCCTAACACAGAAGCTGCCTTCACAATGGAAGAACTGAAACTAAGAAAGATTTGCAGCTTACAGTCAGGAAAATGAGTATTCCCATAAGTAAAAAAATCTGATTTTTACTTGAGCATTTCAATAACAGAGATTGGTTTTATTGGGGAACAAAGGTAAAGCTCATTCTCTTCTGTTCTTTGCTTCAGGACCTCCTAGCTTGAGAGAGCTTTTTGTATCTTAATTAATTCATTTAATTAAGTTACAGCCAGTATAAATATTCCCTTCTTGTTCCATTTCAAAGCTAAGAGTGCGTGTATGACACCATACAAAATGCTGCATCTCATGGGTGCTGTATTGGTCAGGAAGTCTGGATGTCTTCAAGAATATAGAGAAAAATTTTAGTGAAAATTTTAAATATATTTCTTTCATATTTTTGAAACATTCTTGCTGCAATTCAAGTCAAACAGACCTTCAGCTGAGTAAACTATTGAGAATTAAACAATATAAAGCAAGCACAGCCCTGCTCTGCTGAGTGGCGTTTTGAATGGATTCTGCAAGGACAACTTCTTTCTTATAAAGATGAAGATAGTTTCTGTCTAAATCACAAAGATTTTCATTTAGGCTTTCAAAGTGAAATCTGTTAGACCAAGAGGAAGAAGGTTAGAAAGAGGTGAAATTGGAAGATGCAGTTGTTTTTTTGGTTGCAGCAAATGGAGGGCACCAAAATATGTAGAGACAGGATTGGATAAGATTCAGTGTCATCTGGTCACATTGCTGTGTGTCCAGTCTGGCGCTGAAAGACACTGGGCCTGGGGTGTGCTCTTGTAAGTGAATAGATATTCCCATAGGTGTCCTGTGAGTAGGATTGGTTTCCGTGCTTCCCCCCACTTCCTCAGAGTCCCATGTCTGCGTGGAAGAGCTCTTAAGAAGAAGTCTGAGAAGCAGCAAAGAAAAAGGAAGGTTCATCCTCTGACTAGTGCTTGTTGGTGTCTTTTGTGCAAACTGCCAGTAAGGCCATTGGTGTGTAATCACAGGCATGGATTCTTACCCATTAAGAAACTGAGGGTTGACCTCTTTTTTTTTTTTTTTTTTTTCTTTCTCTCTTTTTTTTTTTTTTTTTAAAATGTGACACGCCATATAAAAATGTACAGATTACTGGATTAACTGCATTTGAAATGACTATCAGACCACTTATTTTTAATCACGTCAGTGTTGAAATTCTGTAGACATGGAAGGGAGTGGTCAACTCAGCCCTCACGTATGCAGGCAGGACTACGCTTCCGTGCAGAGGGAAGGTTGCAGTTCAGAAGCTTTAAATTAACTAGCTTGGTTGACTTAAACTGCTCAGCTGTGACAGTTGGAGCCCTTACCCAAGACCCTGCCGCAGCCTGCAGCGCTCTCAGGATGTGAGCTAGCTCGATTAAGCTACTTGGAGTATGTCCCCACCTCTGGATTACAATGGAAGTTATAGCAATGAATCACAACTGCAAGCATTTTGCTCGAAGCATTTATCAGCTGAGCTTTGGCCTGCTTTCTGATCACAAATTGGCCCTGGATGGTTACTTGTAATGTGCTGTTTAACACTGGAATGTACGTTTTGGACACATTTCGGGAAAGGATCTCTTTGGGATATATCATGGGCTCTACACCTTCCAGCTTAATGTACTGTGCTCGCTCATCTGTATTTATTAAGTTGTATGGGTTTAGGTGAGGAATTTTGTAGAGGAAGTTTGAGATGCAATCCCATTGAAATGTAGAGAGAGCTCAGTACCTCCTTTCCTTATGTTATAAAATTTTAGGTAAAAGCCCTTTGTAAAATGTTCTGTTTGAAGTTATTTAGGGCTACATAGATGCCAGGTGGCCAAGGGTTCCGAAGGTGGTCAGAGGCCTGATGACCACTGAAAGTCAATAGAATTTAGAGTCTCTTCTGTATCCTCCAGTCACTATGTTGCTTCTCCAGACACTGAAGTGTGTTTGTAAATCTCCCCCACAGTATTCTTGAAAATCCTACCCTTTAGTTGGTGCACGTCTGTAGATTAACATAACCACCCCATTGCAGAGCTATAACTAATGCAAGACTGCAGTGTTACCCCATGTGTATTCCTCTCTGGCACCATCTAGTGAGTCTACAACTAGGCTTCCAGCCACTGCTGTCTTCCCATTAGAAAACAAGATGTGTTTTCCTTTGGCAATAGCTTAAAATTCAGTTTAGTGCAGATGCCACCCTCATGAAATGAACTCACCTTAGAGCAATGGTTGCAAAGCCTTTCGGGAGAAAGCTTTGTAGTATGTCTCTTGTACTAACAGTTTAGATTCGTAATTCAAGGTGCAAAACTGCCAAAGCACATAAAAAATAATGTGAAGATCTTGTTATAGATATTTTCTTACTGTAAGAATCAAGGATAGGTATGTGTGTGTGTCTATGTCTGTTTTAAGACTGTCATAGTCTTTGAGCATCTTTTCTAGTCCTAATAAAAGAGCTGAGAATGAAATGAGCAGACTTAAATTATAGAATGATTCAGGGCATCATGTTGTTAATAATGTAGAGAAATGAGATATAAAAGCTTTTACTCAAGCATACCCTAAAGCAAATTTAAGTAGAGCACACAGCTATGATGCTGATTGTTTTCACAGGTGTTGGCACCATATGAATTAAATGAAGAAAAAAAATGGTGAAACATTTATGACTCATTAGAATTATGTGGTTTTCTATCCTGTCCTAACAACTGAAAAAAGGTGTAATTTACATTTGCAGCCAAATGGCGTGAAGTAACATTATACTTTACCGACATGAAAAGAGGAGGCTTCCAGATGACTACTATTCTGAACTTCTCTAGTTCTGAAATCCTGGATTTTCAGTTTTTCATGTGGACTTTTGAGAGCTAAAATTATTGCCCCATAAAAAAACCAAAAAGGAATATGGTAACTTTGGATCTATAGAACATGTGGTTTTAAGGAGCTAAGTGCCGTTCACTACACGTAACATCTTTACAATCAGAATATTTCTCCTTTTCATCAAAGAATACACTTGATAGATCCAGAAAGCCACATCTGTGGGTTTTTAAATAAATAAAACTCTGCATCCTCCTTTTCCTCTCTCCTTTTTAGAGTTTAATTTTTTTCTATCTGAATTGTTTTGTTGTAGATCTTAAATATTTACATGAAGGAGGTATCCTGACAGGCTGATCTATAGCAGGAAAGCAACAAATAAACAAGTCCACGTCTACAGTATTTTAGATTCTGGTTTCCTGAGCTGCTAAGTGTTTATTTTTCCTATTGTAAAAACCTGCATTGAAATACATTCAAAATGGAGTTCACATGGCAGCTTTCATGCAACATCTAATGTTTTAACAAAGCCGTAATACAAGCCTCAGCTTCCCATACACTGCATAGTTGGCTAAAAAAGAAAGCAGCTGATTTATCAGAGCCTCTGTGCTGTAGATGAGTCTTCAGAAAAAGAACATGTCGTACTTTGCAACTGAGACCTTTTTGCAAACACCTAATAAACCAGAAAAAGAAAGTTTTACTGGGCTTCGTGAACACATTTTTCTCCTCTCACCAGAGCACCAAACCCAGTTTGTAATCCTACTTTCATTTATTTCATCCTCCCCTGAAATTTCTCATAGCACAAACTCGCTCAATTCTGGCTGGCTAATTTGCATCTCATGGCCTGCAGTATCTCTTTAGGAGGTGAACTATTAAAAATACATTAGCCTGGTGTGGATGGTAATGGGCCAAATGCTGCTGGTTTTGAAGGCAATCTGGGAAGCCTCATGCTCTCTCTGACTCTTGATAGCTGTGCAAGTAAGTTGTTTGCTTTTGCTGTCCTTGGACTTTGAAAGTTCTAGCAGCAGATGTAGGTGAGATGGTTGTTCTTCTGAAAGTCTGGATTGAGAAAAGCACTTTTCTTCCTTTCCAAGCTTACTCTAATCTTTAACATTACCCTTATTTCTGTTCTGCCAGAACTGTGTCCTATTAGCATCCAAAAATGTTACACATAACTTTGGCTTGCTTACAGAAGATGATCCAACCACTAACATTTGCCTTCTGTAGCCGAATGCTGAAAGAAAAAATAATCCACATTTGAAATGTGAGACTTTGCTGCTGTCAGTTTCTGGAGCTGATTATTAGGGCTGCGATTTTTATCTACTCACTTGTACAGTAATTAAAAGCAATTCCCTCATCAGTTATCATCCTGCGAAGCCAGCTTTTAAGCAGTGCTTGATGTACAGTTTATTAACCTAAGCCCACGTTGAAGGAAAGGTGACATAGTTTAAAAGGTAAGAATGAACACATCTGCTCTGAAACAAAGAGCTGAATGTAAAATAGGTGCTTATTGTTAAACTAGTAAAAATGGCAATGTGATTTTAATTGGCAAAGTAGGAGTAATCGCCTGGCTTGGCCAGGTGTACACCTTCATTCTGTCCACTCCCATCTGTGTGGATTATTTTCTGTGTGGATGGATCCTGTCATGACGGAGTAGGTGGTTAAAGACTTAAGGAGGAAATCAGGGAATCAATTACTGTGGTGTGCTGAAGAGGAAGAGTTACTCAGCTGCCTGACAACCTTCGCCACACCTTCTAGCAGGTATTGATGAGCACAAATGCCAATCAGTGTCGGCTCCAAATCCAAGACACTCGATATTAACCGAATACTGTGCCTCTCATCACCAATGTTGTAGATGAAGACATCTTTATTGCAGGAAAGACATGTCAAATAATAGGCACTGAAGGTCATGATATTTATTTGTGACAACTTTTCTAGATGGGTGCTGGAGACAAAACATTAGTCTGAGTGAAAGCAAACTGAAAGGGAGCCCAACTATGGATCTATCACACTGGACTTTTCTTGAGCACTGACAATGACGTGGAATCTTCTGAGAATGCTCAAAGATTAGAAAAAACAGGCATTTAGAGAAGAAAATTGAAAGTGGAGCAGAAGCCCCTCAAGCGTTACACACTTGCAGAGCACCTGAAGTGCTGATGTGGGGGTGCCTGAGAAAGGGGAGTCGAAACGGCTCTGGTGTAAGGATGCAGACTGCAGCATTTACTGATGGAGCCTGGGTATATGCAGAAAGGGGAAACAATGAGGTGAAAAATTACTACTGACTCTGCTCCTCTAAATGGAGCTGTTCAAGGCAGTCCAACAGAACAGCATGGTGTGTGACAGGCAGTAAAGCAATTTGCAATCCATGGTCAGCCAGAGAGAAAGGAGTAAGTGCCACAGGAGGTTGTGCCCACCCCCAGCCACACTAGGAAGTGAATGAAGAACTGCATGGATTTTGTTTTAAATGGAACTGAACAGTAATCCCAGGAGATTTAAGAGCTGAGATCATGCAGTGGATACATATTTCACACCTGGGGATAGAGACATGCCTGAGATGAGCCAGGAAATGTATCTACAGGCCAGGCATGAATACCCAGTTGAAAGCATATATGGAACAGTGCAAGCTGTGCAAAGAATATAGTGATTGACAAGAAACGCCTCATGAAATCCCAGCCCAGCCCTGGGAAAAGGTCAGAACAGGCTTGTTCATTTCCAATGAAAGAAACTTTATGGCCACAGTAGATTACTAACCCAGTTTTTGGAAGGTGCACAGACAAGAGCAATGATCATAAAACTGAAGGCACAGATTTTGAGATGTGCTATAGCTCACTCACTGGGATGATGTGAGAGATTCCTGATACCCTTAATTTAAGCATTTGAAAATTTTGGTGCCTTTAAAAACTTCTGCATAAGATTTATGTTCCCTAAAAATATACAGAAGAGTAGGAAGAAGGTATCAGCCTTGATGGCAGCCAAGAAACTGATGGCAGTGTTAGACAGATAATAAGGGTGTTCGGCCTGGTTATTTTGAACCTCATAAATGCTAAATGCTCCCATGGCTTAAAGAGAAGACATGTCCTCAGACACTGGCCTTGCAGCCTAGTTAAGCATATCTACTAAAGCCTGGAACAAAAACAATTGATGTTTTTTTCTTTATAGTTCTTAGGAAAGTAAGCAAGTGCAAAGGACCTAGAACCCAGAGGTTGCTATGTGCAGGAAGGCATGTATGAAATTAACCATGAAGTTGTTATGAAAAGTAATAGCAAAAATGTTGTCATTGGTTGCAGGATGTGAAATGAGTAGAACAAGCAGGAAAAATGAAACTTGAGACACCATGGCATGACTGGAATCAAAGATAGCACCAGAGGGTCACAGTCTGTGAGGCTAGCGTGAGCAAGATGAAGAAGGATGTGAAGTGTGTGATGAACACAGAGGAATGATATGACCGATCCTTTCAAGAGCCCTCAATCATAACAGAAAACAGGGAAGTTGAACAGTGTGGAGGGAGCTTGGTGGCTTCATCATTGGCATCCGGTGGTGTTGTAGCTATTCCAGAGTAGCCTGCCTGGCATCCATCCACTACCCTGGTGGAGTGTCAGTCTGCTTTAGGTCCTGCGTCATATCTGCTATTCCCGTACAGATGTCCTGGATGCCTCAGGGCCTCTCAAATGGCACCGGGCACCTGTGCGTTGGGCAGAGGAATCCTGGTCTCCGCTCCACAGAGCAGCATGCTCTTGAAGGGCTGCAACAGCCAAGTATGGCAGCGATGACCAAGTGGGAGAAATCTTTAAACAGGTACGTCTGTGCAATAATTATCTTCAGCTTGGGCCTCTTAAGGCTGGCTGTGGGCTTAGCCCTGCAGCTTCCTGCCTTGGCCAAGAATGAATCGCCTGTGGGGAGCTGTAATTCCCAGAGCAGATGGGAGCTGTCGGGTTCTCAGTCAGAAATGATGGAAAGGGATACAGTGTGTAACAGCTCCCTTTGGGCAGGAGAGATCGAGGGGGACAGGTGGGTCTCTCCAGCCAAAGAGAGGGTATCGCAGATAAAGATGCTTCAGGAGGATGCTTTAACATGCAGTCAGGTGTCTATGAAATATACCCAGAGGAGAAAGCAATCAAAAGACCTCTAGTGGATGATTAAAAAAAAAAAAAAAAAAAGTTGGAGAAAAATTGAGTTAGTCTGAGAATGAACTTAATCACCAAGGTGCCCTTGAAGTTTATCAGACCACCTAGAGGTGCAATATCCTAGACAGGTAATGAGTTCTCAGAAATACCCTTCATCTAATCTTTTTTTTATTATTTTTTCCTACCCTAGAAAGATTGAAGTGTTTTGGTTTGGTTTGGTTGGAAAACTGAACTATCTTGCCAGAGGGAAGTCAGAGAAAACCAGAACATTTTCCCAAAGAGAAGGTAAAGCCCAGCCACACCCTGCAACATCAAATCTTTAATCATGTACCTGCCTGCATAGCAGCAGCAATATTCACTGTTTCTGTAACATCATTCATGCAAGAATTTCAAAGCGCTTCATAAGCACTAATTAATCAAACCTCACAAACACTCAGCAAGCAGTAACTTTGCCCACCAATGAAGCATAATCACTTCTAAAATGGAACATGATGGCAGTTTGATATCGTACAACGTGACGCAACAGGTCAAGGCAAGTAGAAGAGGAGCAATTGAGGGCACTTGGCAGGTACCCATCCCTAAGCAGCTTTGCAGGTACAGTGCTTCTGTTACACTGGATGTGCTTTGCGGAAATATTTGGTAAAAATATTTTTATGGAAAAACCAATTTTTGTATTGCACCCAAAAGAACAATTTGAAATTCCTAGTAGAGCTCCTAATGCAAAAGCCAAATACCTACTCTTTGTGGGTGCAAGTCATCAGAAGGCTTTCCTCTCGTTGTGGGATCTATTCGTTCCATCGCTGTAGCCAGTGGCACCTGCAGTCCTAGAGATAATGAAATCAAATACTGCTGTGTGGTTCTTGACCCCTTAGGTGCTGCCAGTCTAGGTTCCTCAGGGAGAGAAGGAAGCTGTGTCAGAGACTTCAGGCTCTGCCTTCGGTTCCTCTACATTTTGAGAGACCACCTGGCACATTTAGCACTTTACCCCCCAGATGGGTCTCTCAAAGCTGTGGTCCTCAGCCACAAAACCTGCTCCAGTGCAGAAGCTACAGGGCCTAAATTAGGGCCTTCTCTTGGCCCAGTTAAAGCTGTCAACATTCCAGTTGACTACAATGGGAGAAAGATTGGGCTGGCCCAATTTCTTTATATTTCTGCCAATCTGCTCTGGAGGGGCGGACTGATTCAGATGTGTACATGTTGCTAATACTCTGAGTGCGTATCTTCCCAATTAAGCGTATGTTGAACAACCTTGAGCTTTTCCTGTCTATAGGCAAAACGTCCCTGCCGTTTAGGTCTCCTCTCCCATCACTTCTCATCTCTGTTGGAAGCAAATGGGACACGGATTTTTTTTTGACATCATTCAATAAAATTACATTGTACTTGTGTAAAACAATGTGCAAACCATTAGGTAGAATAATGAAATGCTGGAAGTTAAAACAATAAGCTTGGATGATTTAAACCTTACTATATTTTAAATGTGCAATATGTTTGCAAGAATGAATTGGTCTTTGGGGCTGAATAAATAGTACAGATATCCAGCCCACTTTGGAAAGAACAAGTAATACCTAGGAACATAATTTAAACCAGTGTTGTAATTAGCTGGTCATTTCACATTACTAGAGTTCTGCTCTTGTTTGGCTTTATAAATGACCCATACAGTCATCTTCTAATTATACATGATATGTTTAAAAAAAAAAAAAAACCAACAAAAACCACCGAACTGTTTGGATGAGAGTCTTTCCTTTGGCAGAATAGCAAAGAGTAAATTATTTAGATGGATTATGTGGTACACTCCCCATTAATATGCCTTTGCAAACTTATTTAAAAACCAAAGATCTGGAGGCTCCTTTAACCATACCTTCAGGATATCATAATTTTCCCTGACTTCACTTCCTGAACATGAAGCAACACAGTATTTTCAGTCAAAACTCATCTCACCGTACATCTAACTGATAAATAATGGATGTTACTGTGAATGCAAAAAGACGGCTTTGTTCTTGGTTATGGTAGACATTGTAAAAGCAGAAACTCTATCATAGAAATTCAGTCAAACTCTTGCAGACTAAACTGAGAATCTGGAACTGGACTTTTCTTTGGGACTTGTCTCCTGTCTGCAGCGTAGGGTATGAAAATCTTTCTGACTTTCACACTGGGTCAACCATATACCATGCCAGTGTTGAGATGGAAATCAGAACTGTCTTAAGGCTGCTCTCAGTTCCCGTCATCACCTTAACACCCTCCAGAAATCATGATCAGGGAGAGAAAGATGTTCCTACTCATAGTTCCCTTACAATTTCACCTGTAGTGGATTAGTAATTGCTGTAGAGGAAGGCATTGTAAAGCTGTCATGTTGGGGTTTTATTTTTGTTTTCCGAATCCAGCATTCTCCCAACAGAGAATGAAGGTATCGGTGCTTGGCTAAACTGGCTTTTTGTCCACTGAATTCTTACCAGGTGCTGGAAAGTAGCTGCCATGGGAGGTCACCATCTAGCCCCAAGTTTGAGTTCTCTGTAATAGAGTGAGGATTCTTTGGTAGGCTGAATTATGCCACTAATATCAGCCTGTCTGTAAATGCAACGTCTCAGTGAAATAATTTCTAAGGAGATTCTTGACTATGAATTATGATGCTATATTGTGAAATTTTGGCTGAAGTAGCTGTTGTGTGAAAGGCTTTCTGAACACAGATTTCAGCCCTCTAAGTAGCCCCTTTTTACCAACCTAAAAATTAAGCAGCCTTTCATGTATTTACCTCTTTTTTTTTTTATTATTATTCTTTTGGCTTTACAACTTGATTGAAAATCTACGCTAATTATAGATTTGCTGCAATAAAAAAAAATACATTGTGTCTATTCACATACATACACTAGAAATTAAAAATTGGGGGTGAGAAATGAAAAATTCATAGCCTTGGATGTTGAGAAAGTCAGACCTGCTCTCTCCCCTTGAAGTCACCTAGGTGAAGCTTTTTGACATAACGGAAGCATCAATGAACTGCTCTTGATTAAAAGTTTGACAGGTTGTCACTATCCCCCTGAACAGGAAGACCGGGGTTGAAAGAAAATTTTAATACAAACAGAATTTCATTAATACCACAGTTTGCTATAATGGGGGTCTTTTTTTTTTTTTCCCCCCACTGTTATTTTTGCTTAGATGGTGTCATTACCTTTTAAAGGGGAAAGACACTATGGTTAAGCTTTGTCTCAGAAACAATGTCATACTAATGGAACGGGATCTTTCAAGTAAAATCTGAAACAAACTGCCTGGAACAGTTCTGATTCTCCAGGCACAAACAAAATGAGTTTTCATGGGGTGGTTCCTTTAAATGCAGGCTCTATTCATTGAGCCCAACATTTATTTTGTAGAGAGAGTACAGAAATTCATTAAACAATATAAAATAATCAATATAAAAAGAATATCAGAATGGCCTCACATTTCCCAAGATCCAAAAATATAGCCTTGCTTCACTTTATTTACCTTCAGAGAGCTTTTCTTCTAATGTGGTAACTGTTAGACTCTATCTGCTCTGCTCAGTGTTAAGGCTGTCATGATGAAAGTGCATAAACAATATAAATAATAGTTGTTGGCACATGAAAGGAACTCTGAGTGGATTGTTCTTTTGGAATCTAACCGTCAGGGGTTTTGTTTGACTCTCAGGGATTTTTTTTATTATTTTTTATGTTTAATCCAAAAATTCTTATAATCTTAAATTGATTATTTGAAAAACCATCATTCTTTTAATATTTACATTGCAATTTAATATTTATAGCTTGATGCCAGGCAATTCTTATACAATTTAGTAAATATTTATTAAATCAGACTTGTTTTTAAAGACTTATAGTTTTGTAACCGCTCTAGCGCTAATACTCTTTGAAGCGGAATGTCAGCCTGCGCAAGTCAGTTTCTATATTGTCTTTCCATTCCTTGTCTGCAGTGATCCTTCTTGACTTCTTTTCACTGCTGAATAGTTAAATAGTTTAATCTCTTTCAGATCCTTGATATTATCAGGTTATATAACCTCCCACTCCATTCCCACACATCATCTCTGAAATGTAATATTTGCACGTGGAGTTTTTACTTCCCGTTTGAGATTTGCAGGGGCCTTTAAAGCATTGTTTGAACCCGCAGCATCTCTCCTTGTGATGTGTTTTTAATTTCTCATTTACAGGCGAGTAAATTGACTTACTGCGAGCTTGTAGTCAATACTTTCCTGATATCATTAAATTGCAAGGGTTAGTTTTTAGATGCAGAGCTTGAGACATTTACCACCTTACTTGCAGACTCATTCTAACTCTTTTTTGAAGATGATGAATGTTGAAGTACTGACTCACAGTGGCAAGCAGACCACGTACATCTTCTCAGTTTGGAAACCGAAAACTGAGCCATCTAAATCAATGAACTTGATACAATGCTATAAACAGCTTACCCAGTCACCAACAGAGTCAGTAATAGAACTTGGGCATCTGCTTCACATTTTCTTGTTCTCCTGCTACGCCATTGCTCTCTCCTTAAAGCATCAGTGACAAATTAAGTAAAAGTGGGCATGTGAGGAGTATAGGGAAGAGAATGTTGAAAACAAAGCAATTCAGAGCATTTTATCCTTTCCATCCAAGTCAATGGCAGGTGTTCTATGTCCTATTACAGCCTCGATAGTGTGTTATGTTGCATCATTTCAGCATACTTGCTTTCAGACCGGATGAGTAAATATCAGTTCAGACAGCAGTTACCCAATCCAAATGATCCGCAGTTGGATGGCAGCAGGTGAACAGGAGGAGAGTGTCCAGCTCGGGAGCCTACCCTACCACTCCGTACATGGAAGGCTGCAGTTATTCCAGATTTTGTTACTGGAAAGAAGCAGATGTAAACTAGGAAATCTTTTCCTGTGATTTTACAGTTCTTTCACGATCAATTATGGATCTACACATGATGGAGAAAAGAGCTTTTCAGAATAAATATGAACAGTTCTGATTATCTATCTTGCCATTTATTGACACAAAATGGGCAATAGACAACGTGTTATAAGCAAAAAAATGTTTCACTACATTAGGAACCATTTCTTTGCTAAAACACCCATGAAATCAGCCTCTTGACATATTCCCCAGCAAGTTAATCTGATCATGATTGGCTCTGAGTGAAATGGAAATGAGAAAATTCCAATAAGCATGTGAACATACAAACTGATTTTCAACCCATTTTAAGCACAGGTTGGCTGAAGACATTACTTGTATAGGCAAGTGAAAAGCTGAAATGCATCTGAATGTAAAAGCCAAAATCAATTTGATTTTAAATGATTTTCAACTGATTTTAAAAAGCAATGGTGTGGAACTTATGTGTAAGGTTAAAAGGCTTCAATTTTATTCCCTTCAGGCTAAAGCAAGCTTATTTTTTCTCCTTTATTCAATTTGTTATTTTTTTATCCCAATACTGTTTTCAAGGCCCTGTATATCACTTCACCAGTTCTAGTAAGAATTATTGGACCAACAATGCAAAGTATTTTTATACACAGAACTGAACACCAGATGGGACTCCGTGAATATTATATTATTCATGGGCATTGAATTAGAGATGCTTTAAAAGAAAAAATGAAATCTAGTCTGCTGTGGTACACAGTCAGCTTTATTCTAGCTGCAGGATTCTTTTACTTACATTCATTAAGTAACCCAATGGACTCTGATCAAAATCCTCTTTAAAAACAGCAAGAGCTCTTCCTGTTGAATTCAGTAGGCTGCTGAATATCATCAGACTGTGATTACCATTCATTCACTGAGCAAAACAATTTTGTGATACAGGATCCATAATGAGTCTGAAGAAATCTGGATTCAATTTTTGTCCTTGTTTGGGCAATTTTGGGCAAAACATTTGTTCTCTCTCAGCTTTTGTTTCCTAAACTATAAAGTGTTAGTAATCTTCCCCCCCCCCCCCCTTTTTTTTTCCATATTTTGTTATCTGTCAATTTAGACTTTACTGGTTTTGGCTAGGGGATTGATTTTTATTGCATGTGGATGTGGAGCAGCAGCAAACCCTGCTTATCCCATTGGAAAGGTGGGAAGTGGTTTGTAGCTTCTCATGGTACATGGAATACTGTGGTGCTAATTAACCTGGAATTCTAGTAATATTTTGATCAAGCAGTGACAAGGAAACATAAGCTCCTCAGGCTGGATGGACAGACACTAGCTGAGGAATTAAAATTATTCTAAGTGAATGCTGCTTGGGCTTTGGAAGATGCTTCTCAATACAGATATGAAAAGGACCCAGAATTGTGGTCAAGCACAGGTTTAAATTATGTAGAGGGTTATTCCACAACAGAGCTGAGCAGGATTTAAATGAGTTTAAATTGGAGCAGAATAGAACTTGCCGAAGCCTTTGCACAAACATCCGTGATTAAAGATGGTGACAAATGTGCCTGTGCTATTAATCGCAGAATCCCATATCATAAAGGATTCAAAAAACACAATCCATTTGTCTGACAGTATTTTAAATGAGGAATAAACAAGCTAATTTCTGAGGCTTCTTTACATCGCTGTAAATTGAAGTAGAAATTTCTTTAGAAATTAGTCTGTGTAAGTGTCATGAGATCATTTGTATCCTCTCTCTCTTTCAATCTCTCTGCATTTCAGTCCTTATGGCTTCCTACCCTATGATTTAGTTTTCTGTTTGTATTTATAAGGGGTTTTTATCGCTAATGTTTTTGCACAGTGTAATTAAAAACCAGCTTCCTTACTGAATGTGAGGACTCTGAGTCAGTTCCCTGTATTTGATACACCCCTCACAAAGCAATGTGTTATATCTTACATGTGAAAAGAGATCAAGGATAACGCCTTCAGAACTGATAATTTTACAGTTAGACTCTGACTTCCATGTTTATCTATTTTCAGTGAAAGTGCTTAAGTTCTTGGCACTTGGAACCAACTTAAGTATCTGAGGGTCTGAAATCTCAGTCAATGCGTTTATCCCTTCACTTCCATTTAAAGGTTCCTCGTATTACAAAATACCATTTTTCCAATCTGTGTATTTACTCACTGTGTGCTTTTTACTACCATTTTAAACTATTTATTCTTTTTAAAGCCTCTTTCTCTGCAACAGTAAAAACATAGTGATGTAAATAGGCTTCTAAAATGGCCATTTAGCCAATCCAGCTTCCTTACAGTAATGGTCACATTAGTGCTTTAATAATTCCCTTTTTGAAAACATTCAAAATATTCTGAAAAATATTTGCCAAGCTGAATTTTCTCAAGAATTTGGTGTAAAATCATTAGGTTTTGGAAATGGTCTGAAGATTTTATGCATGTGTATTTTTGTGTGGCAGAATACTGCTTTTAAGTTGGTGAGCAGTTATACTTTTTTTTCAGTTCTGTGTGCCTACAGCAGATTCACAATTGTCAAAAATTCTGGGACAGTACTGAGTATGAAGTGTATGTTATGAATCTATAACAGGTTCACATCCTGAAAATTATACCTATTTTTTGTGCTTGACTCAAAAAGACCCTACATACGAGATTTAGAAAAGGTAACAGCAGTGAGCCAGTTTCTGGAAAGGTTTCCGTGTGAGAGGAGGCCAAGTACAACGAGCTTAGAAAAGAGGTGCAAGGGCTGTATAATTCCTCTTGGTAGAATCTTAAATGGTATGAAGAAATAATAGGGAATTATTATTCTCTATTTCTCAAAATTGTTAATAGTACTTAAACAAATGGAAGTGCTTTTCCACATAAAAAATGTTCATAAACTGTGGAACTCTTTGCCACAGGATGCCATAAAAGCCAAAGTATAATTAGATTAAGAAAGCAATTATCTAGACTTATGAAGAGTATGCTTGTCCTTGCAATTAAAAAACAAAATCCTTACTACTGAAAACAAAGGTTTTTGATACAGTCTCAGCTCAGAAATTCTGGAAAAGCTGAATTACAGGATACATACCAAAGAAAGGTGCCCTCTCAGTTATATAATGCTGAAGCATTGCTTTTCCAGAAGATTTTGGTTTTGTGTTTTTATTGATGGAATGTAGGAAAATCTTCCAGCACCGTTGTGCCACCACAACTGCTTGACTAATTTAAACCTATCACATAGGAACGCTGCATCAACAGCAAATATAGCTTCTTTTATTTCCAAGTATGCCGATAATGTACTCTCTCACTCTGGCACATAGCAACTTTATTTCCTGTCCACGTTTGGTACCCTGTGTATTCTATAAAATAAATGTGGAGCATAGAGCAAGTACTGAAAGAAATGGATCCATTCACATGGGTGAATGGGCAAGATTTTGAACTTGACTCCCAGCAGCATATGCATGTACCTACATGCAAATGTGAAATAAAGCAAGAATGCCTAACCTGAGGCCTACAGACTCACTCCAGAAATACCAGAGTTCAGCCCTGGACTGTATTAATCTTAAAGAGGGACTGTAACATCCCAGAATTCCAGTCATCCATCTTCTGTTGAGAAGCATGTTGTGACCAGTGATGATATTTTTTCCCCCAAGAGCTAATCTGGCACATAAAGAATGAGAACATTAGGCATTTGCTTCTTTTTATTGCAAACTAGTAGCTGGTTTTTTGACAGGACAGAAGTTGAGTCACTCAGAAGGATTGTGCTACCAATGTACTTTGCTTATTGCTATATGGTATTGTCTCAACAAAGCAGAGCCTACTGTTACCCATTGCTTTCTCTTCTCATCGAGCTGCTCTGGATTAGCCAGGCAAGTCACTGGCTGCTCACTTTACATGCCACTAGCAGCAATAGTTAGTCCAGAAATAGTTGGTCCCTACCAACAACTCACCTTGACGGAGGTGACTGCATGTTTTCCAACTGGTGTTTATTAGGCTTTGACTGGTCATCTGTTGGAAGTGCTGACTGAGCCCACGGCTAGGACTCTCCATGGTTTGGCAGTGTTGCATATTTCAAGAAAGGAGGAAAACTGTCTTTTTATTATTATCTATGCGTGAAGTTGTACTGTCAGAGTCTGGCCATGCTTCGTGAACCAACAGACCTCCTTTGTGCCAGGTGTCTGTGAATGGAGTTACTGCATGGCAGAGAATGGTGAATGAAGCCATTAAATGGGATTTGTTTTTACATTGTGTCTTCTAAAAGTAAAAAAACTAAAGCTTTTCAGGCTGGCTCTCCCTTCCCCAGTCCACACACAACCGTTCCAGTTAACTCAGCCACTCCATTGAAATATTTCTTTCTACTAGCTACAGCAGCGAGAACACATGAAATGTCTCTGAGTGTTGTGAGGGAGAGGAGAGCTCACCCCCCAAAAGGCAAGCAGCAGCCAGCTTCGTGCTTCACCTTCAAGTGCCCCTTTACTGTAAGCAAGCACCTGTGGAGGCTAAAATCACCTGAAGGTGATTGCCTGGACAACCAGCACTGGTGAGTTTGGGACTTTGAAAGGTGGGGGGAGGGGGAAAGTTTGGGTGCATAAATAAGCTGAAAAAATCCTCACTGTCAAATGAAATGTTCCTCTGCTTTATCACCATTATTTTTAGTGAGATTTTGCATTATGGTACCTTGAGTTTTAAATTAAATGTCAAATATAATTTGGCACTACAAAGAATGAATTATGTGACTGCCCTTAGAGAAAATCAGAAGGCTTAGCTCGGTGACTTAAATTGGTATCTGCCTTATACTGAGCTGATGTGGGCTAATTGATTAGGAACTGACAGGATACCATATTGCAAATTCAGCACAATCTCTTCCATTAAAAAAAAAATAGACCTAAGGTACCTTTAGGGAAAAGCAAAAAATCTTCTGTGAAACAGAATGGGGAGAAGAAAAGAGTATCTTCAAGGACTCTCTTTTGCATTGATGGTTTAGATTCCCCAGAAGCCCACACTTCTTAAGGGTACAATATGGATGTTAATGTGCCCCAGGTCACTTTGGAAGCAGATTTACAATCAGATTTCAGGTTCTTCTGGCCTAATTTTAAAGAGCAGCAAAATATTTTCTCAGATAGCTGACTAAATCTATCTCCATAAGAACTAAGATGACAAAGTGCCACTTTAGATCATTAAAGGAGGGTAATACATTTTAATCAGCAATTATATGAGGAAGGACAAACCAAATGCTATAGCAGTGGGTAATTTTATAAATTCAGTACTTGTGGCCCTCTCCCTTTCAAAATGCGTGATGCTATTTCCTGGAAACATCAGTCTTTAAAAACTATTGTCAAGTAAACAAGCCTTGTGTTTCTCACAGCCTTCATGTCTGTGTAGTCTGGGTTTAATTTTCTGTTAAGTACGGGTAGTGTTAGGGGGGGGAACACTAAGTTTGAAGTTCTAATGTAGTCAGGCTGGAATCTGTCACTCAGCTTATTGCATGTTGATGACTCAGTGCAGTTTCAGCTGTAAGCAGACCATGATTTATGGACACCAAGTGAACTCCTGCGGCAAAAACCAGCCATGAGATCAGAGCAGCAATAGGGCCCTTTTTTGGCAGGAGACAGCGCCTGCATTTTTCTCATTCATGCCAAACTGCTTTGCACGGCAATTAGCTCTGTCCTCATTTAGTCTCCAGTCCCAAAGGGTAATGAAAGTCATATATCATCTTCAAGGCTGCTAATTATCCAGCTCAGTTACAGGTAGGCTTTGTAACTGTGAGAAGGGCCTGTCTGCTTGATATTTATTGCTCTTCCAATAAGCAAGCAAAGGAGAAGGGGGGAAAAAACTTTCTTGAAAGCTTGCCCATACCCCTTGCCTCAGATCCTTGACATACCTTCTGCAAATGTGCTAGTCAAAGGGGAAATGTCTTCATTCCACATATCCATTTTTCATGCTGTAACTAAACATTCAGCAAGAACAGAGAGCAAGTGCCTGAAACATGAGAGATCATACATTTGGGGTGAGCCTGTCTCTAGTCGTTTGCTTGTGGAAAGACAACCCTCTGAATACACAGCCATGAAAACAGGAAGGACAACAGGGAGGAATGGGAAACTTCTTTCTCCTCCCACCTCTTCAGCACACACCACAGCAGCATCTTGGGGAAGTGATGGGGTTAGAGAACTGCGATAGTTTTACTGAAGATATACCAGAGGAAGACCAGGGCTCCTTATTTGAAGCCTCTCACCATCAGCCCTGAAATACAGTAAAAATCAAATCTCAATCTAGAGTTTGGGCCCTGCCTGACTTTCTGTAACAGGCTGAACCAGATGCTTGATAATTTTAGTCGTTGTGGATGCTGGTATTAATAGAGCCATGTCTTGCAACTAGGAACCATCTTTTGCTGTTGTCAATATATTGGCTAAATCAAGAGTCTAAGTATCCGAGTCCTTACTCTGCTGAGGAATGAACTTCTTTCTAAACTTGGATGAAATCCTGCTATGTTTTGAAAAGGTTTGGTTTGCTTTTGTTTCATTTGTATTTTACTTCTTTATTCCATACTTATTTTGATCAGTAGGCCTGAAGACTGCAAGTGTCAGTGTGGAGACATCTCCAAATCCCATCAGCCAGTGAAGGAGCTGCAGATGTCCCCTGTAACTGTCCGCTAAAATCTCACACTTCATATGAAAAGCTCACAGAAAAGTTTTCTCCGTTATTTCGCATCAGCTGGTTGCTTTTTTTGACACTGGTGGCAGTGGCTGCTAGGAAAAAAAAAGCGACTGTGTGTATGCAGGAGAGTAATTTTGCTAGCTCCAGCACAGGACACATCAGTGCAGATGTCACGCAGCCGACCTGTGCGCGCACAGCATGTGTGGAGTGACGTCGCGTCTCAAGGCAGGACATCTTATCTCTCTGGCATTATCAAGGCTCCCTTTTACTACAGGGTCCGTGGTCTCAAAAAACCTCAAGGCAACCCTGCTGGGTAGAAAGGCAGCTATCCAAGTCAGCACATGGGAAGGGGGAGCTGGGGCAGACACGGTCAGTAAAGCTCCACAAATTAAGGGACTTTGGCTGGCACCGACCTGCTGCTGGAGGCACAACGGGCAGGAGGAGCAGAGATGCTCATCGTTTGCATGCAATGAGAGCGGTATGTGACTATACTGGTAGAAGGCAGAGAAGATATGGACCTGTTGTCATAGTAGAGACTTGTTGAGAAGAGGGTGTACTGCTAAGTGTGCAGCTCCTCAGGTGGGGAGCTGAACTGCAGCACGGTGGGAGTTCTGCAGCCTTTCAAGGCTTTGAACTACAGTGTGGCATTGGGAGGGGCCCAGCACTGCTCTGCTGCCTCTGGGTATCTCCACTGGGTTCATGCAGACATGACTTTCATTTCTGTCAGCAGAAGGAAAGCACTTAGAGGGCGGGGATTTGAAAGAAGGGGAGGAAGTTACTTCTTTTTTAAGGCTCCTCTTTCTGTCTTCGCTGTTGTGTGAAAATGGAGGATCAACTTTCATGATCAAATGTGATTTTATTTTTCTTTGCCCTGAGAATGGCAGAACGTTTTGTGTGGTTTTCACCTTCCTGGCCTGGAGGAAGCACTAGAAAGCTGGATGAGATCCAGGTGGTTCAGATACTGAGATTTAGAGGAGCATTGCAAAGGAGTGGGTGCTCGTGTGTCATGTATTGGCAGGTTCCCTTGAACCGAGCGGTACTCATCTGATTTATACCCGGCACAGAGGTGCCCTGCAAACCTTGAGTTATTTGTCTGTGTTGTCTTTGCCAAGTTTCCAAACCTGTTGACTTGAACTTTCAGTCCTTGCATTCCAAGTGCTCTCACCCCACCCTTCCTGGAAATAGGTATCCGTGCAGCTCCTGCTGACGGCCGTGGGAACTGCGGTGGTTTATCCTACTGCAGAAGAGAGTGCTGGTGTCTGTATCCTGCTGGATATCTGGCAGGATCAAGGCGTGAGCCACCTTGCCACTGTTGGTGATGGGAAAGGCAGCAAGTTGGATGGAAGTCGTTCAGGATCAGGGTGGTGATCTATCCAATCGGATATCATGGCACTGATAATGGATAGTGCTAACCACTGCAGAGAAAGCTGGTCCTTTTTCTCCTACTATTTAATTCTTTCTCTAATATGGGTTTAAATTACTCTTTTTCCTCAATAGTAAGAATTTCTGTTTCAAAAAAAAAAAGTTGATTTTGCACTATTCATTCTATAGTCTCCCAGATTTATCGTTTTACACCTCTTGAAGTTTTTCTGCAGTTTTCCTTGTGAGTTTAGCAGGGAGTGGGAGATGGATAATAGGAAGAAACAAATGTGAAAGGCTTCATCCAAATCCTGCTGAAGCCACTAGTATTTTTTCTGCCTTTTCCACCATTTGGTTTAGATCTGCCTCCTAAGCCAGCTTTTGATGTAGTACTAATTAGCATGACACCAATATTAAATATAGTTTTGGAAGTAATATTCTCTGAGATGAAGATGAGAAAGTAATGAAAAATGAATGTTTAAGCCTTACAGTTCTCTGTCCACAAAACCTTCTCTTAGAATTTCATTTTCACTTGGTTTAATTTTTCCATTTATTGTATAGTCTCTGGAAACAAACATTTGCCAGACTTATATCTGTTTCCATTTGTAATAGCAATGACCATGGTATGATAAAGGCAGGTGTACTAAATGTTTATTCTTTATCAATAGTGTGGTTTGTTGTTGTGCAGCAAACAATACAGGAATCTGTTGTTTCCTTCCGTCACCAAAAAGGGGTGATAGTTGGGTGTAGCTTTGTATCAGCCGTGGCTAATCTGTTTCTAAACTGCTGAAAAGGTAGTTGAAAGGGTGAGTGTCTGTCCCCTGTCCTTGCCGGTGCGTTGGCAGCAACACTCATCCAGCTGCCCCGGCACCTGCAGCGGGGAGCGGAGCTGGCTGACTGCTGAGGCAGGTAACCAGGCGTGCTGACACAGAGCCTGGAGGAGACACAGGTGAGGAGGTGGGAAGGAAGGTCTGTCCTTTTCAGTAGCGTTTTAAAGTTTGACCAGATGAAGCTGACCATGAAATCGCAGCCTTACTGTGGCTGCAATTATACTCCTTCTGGTTAGGCCTCAGTTTGTTAGATGGCTTCTTCAGCAGGTGAGAAAAAAAGAGAAACATGCTTAATGTGTATAGAAACATACAGCATAAAAAGACACCTTTTTTACTCCATCCGTTGAAACAGTTAAAGCCTTCCCTGATGTACTGATGCTGTTTTATGTTCCCCATATACCAGATTGTTGCTGCTGCAAATGGAAACTAAAAGACTGTTGTTGGCATTGTGTGCCATCACATACAGGGATGTTCTGAAAAAATGTGCTGAAGGGGTATTTCTAAGCAGGAGTTTAATTTGAAAAGAGGTGTGGTTGAAAAGCCATGTCAGAGAAGCCTGAGAAAGATATAAAAGTTTTTGATGAAGTTCTCCCTCAAACCTCTCGCCTCTCTTGCATTGGCCCTACACAAGGTTCAGTTGCTCCCCAAGTATCTAACCACAGCCTAAAAAGGAAGCTGCTGTGAAATAATTTTACTCTTCCCTTTCAGATGAAGCTGAAAAAAAAAGAATGTGGGGAAAACTCTATTTATGGCAATTGAGCTGGGGATTTTCAAAACTGTCCTTGAGCATGAGTTGAGTAAACTGCAGTGAAAACCCTGCTCTGCTCATTCCTTGTGGCAAACTATTGCCATGAGCCCCTGTGTTGAACAGTTTGGACTGTGTGAGAACTCCAGACAGGTCCTGAGGAGTTCATTAACTCAGCATTGTGTAAAAATTCCATCAGAGAATTCAGGCCTTCAAAAATTTTTTACCAAAATTTCTCTGTGTAGAAAATTGGCAGGGAGGAATAAGCATGGTGGGTATTTTGTCATCCTTTAAATCTTATTTTCATGGAGAAATGACTATGAAGCACCAATCAATACACGTGATAAGGGAAAATCATGAAAAAGAGAGGTCTGGAGTGTGAGGTACAGGGCATGAGAGTATTGCTTCCTTCTTATTACGGAATGTTTTTTCTTTTCTAACTCATGTTTCTATGCTCAGCAGTAAATGTATTGCTTTCCTTCCTTTTGTAACAGTCAATCATTACAAATTTGACCAGCTCCAACAGGTAAAGCATCAATCGGATCTTGTCTGGTACATGTTAAGCTCATTGTCAAGACTACCAAATCTTTGGTATGTGTATGTGGGGAAGGGTTGGGGAGGAATGCTGTATCTGATTTCTTCTTACATATTCAGCTCTGTGTATGTTCTTGTGTTACGGTCATCTCTCTAATGTCATCTATGTGTCATTCTGGTTTATGGCAGAGCAAGCAAGGTCAAAGAGACGCACTACGTGCATGGAGCAAAAGATACTGAGGTTTCTGGCGTTACTTAGCTCTTTTGGAAATCTGTTCTTCGTTTCATGAAGAAGTCTTGAATACCCCACAAGAAGTCCCATCTCTCATGCAGATGAACTCTTGCCTTTCTATGGAGTATCCCGTCAGGACAGAGGGCTGTATTTGATAATTATGGTCTTCATCCTGGGTGTATATGTAAGTACACTGGAAAATAAATTTCAAAAAATGTTTTTATCTTGGTTTGAAATCTTATGAAAAGTGATTGTAGGTAGCAGAGAAGAGGGGTGGTATGCTGACGGTGCTACTGATGAAACATACAGATGCGCCCTTTTCTGGGAACCAACCAGCCTCTTGTGAACTCCCATGAGAATCCAATAAGCAATATACAGTAGCTGGCTAGAATCAGCTAATTAAACATGGGTTTATTCAACACGGATTTTTTTTACTAATGAGTTTTTAGGGGAATAGCAGAAGGCTCTTTCTCAAATTAAATATAGTGTGTCTCAGCCAGATAGGGTGCCTGTTGTTCTCTTTCTTAATTCAAGAGGTTCACCATCCCTGGGCTCCTCTGCTGCAACACAGAGAGAATCCTGGCACCTCTGTGCCTTTCCTGCTTTGGGAATACTGGAAGGATAGAGGTGGTGAATAAACACCAAATGTGTTCCTGCTGTTTGAGAAATTTGAAAACAAAAATATTGCATATTCAGGAAGCTACGTAGGGTGTTATTTCATGATTGCTGTTCTGTTCTGCTCAGACTGGTTTTGAAGCTCTTCTTATCAAGAGTCATAGTGACTCTGTACCTGGTAACACCACAAAAATAAGTGTGGCCATGCATAATTCTTACTTAATTGTGTTTCAAGACTGTATCTCTATATGATTAATTAACATGCTTATTAAGCTAGAAGGAAAATGTTTTATTTACTAATACAGTAAACAAAGCAACAACATACCTACATTTAGTGAACCATCAGTGATAGTAGTTGTTTTGGGGTTCAAAAATTAATTATTGCATTGAGTAAGTATATTCAGAAGCAATCCTTTTATTCCTATCTTGCTTCATAGAGGTGGACTCGTGTTTATATGGTTTTCAGTCTCCAAGCTGAGGCAAACCCCCAGTTGTCCTCATTCAAACCGAAACAGAATTTTCTTCTAACAAGTTCATTGCAGTATTTGTTCACTCTAGGCTGTTTCAATATTGTTAAGAAACAGACAAGCAAGGGAACACCTCTTCCTCTAGTGGGCCCTGCAAGCAGTGCCATAGTGTTGTGTTACAGCTTTGGCCTGGCTGATAGGAAGAGATTGGAGAATCCACTAGTCCCCATGTCTCTGCAGTACAGTAATTAGCACCTGATTTGGGGCAGGGCTCAATTACTACTTGTGGTAGGTGTCTCTCCAAGAACAGAGCAAGAATTGTAGGAGCTCTTTCTCTTTCATAGCTTGCTGAGTGCACTCCTACTGCTCTGATTTCTGCTTTCTCAGCTCCCGACGCCTCATATATGTCTGCATCCCAGTTGAGACTCATTGGCAGAGGAATGCAATCAGAGCTTGCCTTTCAGCTTTCCACATGGTTCCCAGAGGTCTACAAGCCTTGGGGGCAAAATACCTTTTGCGCTTATTACTGATACAGATATTTTCATCCCGTTTCTGGATACATCAATGCTAAAAGTGCTGAGCCACACAAGCTGGCCCAGTGCAAAGGAAGTCGGGAACTAGGAATGGTGGGGAAGGACAGCAGATGTACTCATGTTCTCTTTGTTGAACATTGCTCCGTCTAAGAAATATTGTGGTTGTGCAAACACAGCCAAACAACCTCTAGATCTGAGCTTTTATCCTTGCACATAATCACAGGGACTATCTGTTCAGTCTGCATCCCGGAGTGCTCAGTGAGGGAAAGTTCTCAGTGGAGTCTGGAAGAAGGAGCATATAAATTTTGTCCAAAAACACTGAATATGCAGTAGCAGCTGTGGGTTGTCAAATCCAGCATAGGATTATACCCCACATCATATGCTTCAGCACTTTATACAGACTATGTTTAAATTAATTTTTAATTAGCTCATTATACAGATAGGAGATCTGCTCGTCTCAAGTTTCCTAACCACAACTTTGCCTTCAGGTCTCTCTATCAGACGGTTGGATGATGCCAGCACCCAACTTTAGCTGGAAGTGCTCAGACCCTGCAGCAATGAGACTAATATTAAAAGCCCTGATAGTATCAGGCACCACCCTCCATTATATCACGATTGCATTTCCATCTTTGTGCCCAACCTTCTTATATACTATACAGAGCTTGTGGAGGGTTGGGGTTTGTGACTGCTGGAAAGTCTACGTGCCACGGAGAGCCAAAGCTATTTGGCTGTGCATAATGGTGCTACCCGTAACCTCTGCATAGGTTTTGATGATTACGTGCAAGTTCAGCCCACCCAAAGTGATTCATAACAAACTGTTGGTCCAGAGGTTGCAAAACACAGATCTTCTCTTCTGGTTGGAGATTTTGTAGACGTACATGCCTAATGAAGTGTGACAGTGACAGTTGCCTGTAATAGTATTACCTGCTTTGGAAATACCTGCTCTCCTCTGTTCAAAATCTGTCCCCAGTTGTGAGATACGCTGTAAGTGTAGGTAGCTTGCAGCATGAATAGACATAGCTGAGAAAGTACTGGCTTTACACACGTGAAATTAAGGTGCGTATAAAGACGTTTGTCTGGGTTGGCACAGGAAGCACGTGGCACAGCAAGGAACAGACCACAGATAACTTAAGGTCCAAGTATTGTCCTTAACTGGAGATCATGCTTATCACCCTGGTACCTACACATTAACAGTCTCTTCATTAGATGCTTTTAGTCCCATTAATGTGTTCTCCTGGGAGCTTACAACCCACTTCAGTGTGACAAGCTCATGACAGTTATAAGATTATTCAGAACACTGATTTTTTTCTTTATTGTTTCTTTCTATTTGATATCAGAAATACCCTCAGAAAACTAACTTCCATGAGACCAGGAGGGAACAGACCTTTCAAATATTTCAGTGTGACTTTTTACAGATAGGTGCACTGCAGGACACTATTTTCAGACTGATCAGATGTAGGTAAAGGCTGTCACCTTAACTTTATACAAACTGTAAACTCCACTCAAAAAATCTTGTGAAAAAGTGTATGATTTGTTCTTTACAGTACAGCAAATCTTTTTGAAAACATATTCGATCTCAATTTAATTTCTATGAAATCTTGTTCTTGGCCTGCATGGAACCATACCATGCTTCAGTGACGGGAGATAATCCAGCTGCAAAGACTCCTTCAGCTATTGTCCAGCCATTCGCACCTCTGGAATTTCATAATAAATTGAATCAACTGAACACGTTGTGGGGGGGAGTGTTAGACAATGAACAGATCTGAATGAGTGGTGAAACCAATGACTCATCTCAGTCTCTAATTTCATTGCTGTTCCGATTGTTTATCCAGGAAGAACAGGGCAGGGAATGTGTAAGGATATATGTGCTGTTTGTTTAGATCTGTAGTAGGAAGCTAATTCCTAAGCAGCAGCTCTGCTATGAAGCAGAGACAAACTGATTGGCTATAGGGATATCATTAATTTATTTATTTTAATGACATTTCTTGTCTTTTGTTTTATGTGTAACAAAAGAAGATAGTGACTTTCTTTAAAGTCCATCTGTCTGAGATCCTTCATTGTTATTGATTTCCATTCAACTCCTTCCAGCTTCTCTATGAGTTTACGGCATTCAAGGGCCAAAGCTTTGTGATATATTTGCTGTGGTTTTATCAATGCCATACAAAGCCTCATCTCTTCTCTAGTTCCTGATTGTGGCAAGCCTGAGGATGGAAAACTAAGCTGCATTGAAGCATTTCAATATCCTATTTCACTGCAAACTCACATTAAATTTGTTATTCTCTTTGAAGTCAGCAGAAAAACCCTGACTGACATCAACTGAGTGTCTGGTTCTGTGTTTCTGACAACATTACCGCTTGTCTGGTATAGCAGCCCCTGTGGCTGCTGAGAGTGAAAAGGAGCTGAGGCAGTTTCTCAGAGATTGGGCATATGAAGAGCCCGGATAATTCACCCTCTGACCAGCCTGGCATCCCCTTCCCCTGTTCTTTGCAATTTGTTCTAACCCGCTGGTACTGCTGCCACTGTGGTGTAGGTCTGTGCCGAACTCTCCGTAAGTGTACGAATAGAGGGATGGAGGGAACTGTTGGGCATGAAAGGGGGGAGGTAAGCAAATATTTTGCTTGCCCAAGAATGGGAATGTGCTCTCAAAGAACCCGGCTATTTCTCTGGATATAGATGTTGCAGAGGATTTTCTGTAAGAGACAGGCATCCTGCCTCCAAAAATAA
The DNA here is from genome assembly GCA_028565335.1 of Limnodromus scolopaceus. Classification (NCBI taxonomy): domain Eukaryota; kingdom Metazoa; phylum Chordata; class Aves; order Charadriiformes; family Scolopacidae; genus Limnodromus; species Limnodromus scolopaceus. Next base: position 16,004,911 of record JAOXNO010000002.1, on the reverse strand, counting down.
CTTGTGCCTGATCTTTCAAAACCCTTCGTAATGTACCTTGCCAGTTATATGTTGCTGAGCAGGAGGGTTGAGAGGATTATTTCAGCTGTGGCAATCAGTTTACACCTTGAACCACAAGATCGGATTACTTTTGGTATTTAATTTTGAAATATTTCCCCCAGATGTACTGTACCTTTGCATGTTTCCCGGATGAATTTCATTTTGTTATTTCCTGCTCTTATTTCTAAGCTTTTTCAGGTCCTCTGTGTTATTTCTCTGTCTTCGCCTGTGTTTGCAACACTTCCTAATTTAGCATCATCTGCAAATTTAATTACTGTATCAACTGTTTATATCACCTGATCAGTAGTTTTAAAATATTACTGGAATATTAAAAAGTTGAGATTAACATAGTCTCTGCAAATTTCCCTAGGGGCAGTTCCCTCAAATCATTTATTCTTGAGGGGAGGTTGTGTATGGTTAGTGTATATGACACTGTGGATGTGCATAAGACTGCTCAATAGAAATTGCTGACGTCAATTAATGCTTTCTTTGCTCCAAAATACTTAGTCTACAGACATCTCAAAGGTGTGAAATAGCATAAATAGGGAGCGGGGGCATGCTTGTGCACTTGAACATGTGAATTTCCTATGGGAAGCCTCTAGCAAAAGTGAATTCAAAGCTGTCACAAACATACTTCATGTCATGGGTGAAAAAATAAAGACTGCAGTAGGAAAAGAAGACTCAGACATTCCAAACAAGCCTGATAGTTCTTTTAAGGAGCAGGAATAGTGAAAGAAGTAGTAAAGAAAGACTTCCAAGGGCAGTGTTTTGTGGTGCTCTAAAATGGTGTTTTGAACTTGATTTATAGTAACTGGAAACCAAGGAGCTGAGAAGGAAGAGCATGAAAAGAGAAAACATTTGAAATGGCCATTGAAACCAAGGAGCAGAGGAGGAAGAGCATGAAAAGAAAAAATATTTGAAATGGCCATTGAAACAAAGGGAGTAAGAAAGCTGTGAGACCAAAAAAAAAAAAATTATGCTGATATAGCTGAGACAGCAGATGACTAATGTATGAACTCTGAGCAGGAGAATAAAGAAAAGGCTGCATTTTAAAAGTTTTTAGACCCAGTTTTATGCGAGCATCTAAACAAACATAGTTGAAGATTTCAGGTGACTTTCCATTAAATGATTTACTAACATGTATCGTATGTTGATTCATTTTGTTTTAAATTTAGCTGTTCAGCAGTTTAGTAAGAGTTTGTCTGGCAAGTTCCTTATGCAACCTCTGCTACTGCTTTGTGCAACCTCACGGTTCTTGCAGGTTATTTTTTTCCTGTACTTCTTTGACTTGAGTGGAGATTCCTTGCTGGGCTGACACATCTTTATGAGTTGCCTTCTCTTCCTCACCTTTTGTGATTGCCTATGTTCTTATTAGAGAAGATAGAACACAATGAGATATTTTGTTTACTGTTTTTCTTTTTACACAACGTAAGTTGTCTCTTGCATTCTGAGAGGAATTTTTATTTAGTGGGGTTTGGATTATTAATTAATAGCTATATTCCCCAGTATAATGAATCATGCCTCAATTACTGCCACTTTGTATTTTCGATACTTTATTAGGCCTAATTGTGAACCAGGTGGTAGGTGCTGAGCAAACACAAAGTGAAAGCATGGGCTTTGTCCTAGTGAATTTGCAACTTATTGAGTGTTGTTGCGCATGTAGCTGTTCTGGTGTTTGGAACTGATAACATTGTATTTAAGCATTGTTAATGTTCTAAATCAGTCCTCACCAAACTGGAGATTTTAATGAATATACTTTGGCAGGGTGAAAATGGAAAGGTTAGTTAGGCTTCCTGATTGTGATTTTAAACCAAAGTCTAATTTCTAAGACCACAGGAAAGTGGTGGTGAGATAGTATTTAAACTAAAATGGTGCTACTTTTAAAAGAGCTTTTCATGATGCCCAAAGCTTTTTGTGCAGAGTATTCAGCATTCACATAGTCAAACTTCAGGCATCGGGCCTGCCTGTGTAAGCTAGGTGTCCAGGCTGTTCACATACTCGATGAAGAGAGATAGGTACTTGTACCTTCATTATCCTCTGGAGGTTCCACATTCACACAAACCTCCCAGCCTGGATACCAACAGGAACACGTATCCCTACGTGGAGATTGTCCTGCTGTGTAGCCACGCCGCTATACCAAAGCGTGGGTCTGAACAGACAGAGTCTCAGCAGTGAACAATCATGTTTATTTTTTTTTAAGAGGTATATCATGGAATCTAGAGCAGTCGTCCTCAGCTGTAGTCGCAGGTAGGCTTAAGAATCGGTTTTACTGGGAGGGGGGCAGTGAGGAAAGGAGATCAGCTTGTAGTTCACACAGGAAAAGTCTGTGTTGGAGAGGGTCGTTTCTGTAAATGAAAGCCCTGCCCTCACTCGGCTACAGTCCAGTGAAAAAAAAAAAACCCAAAAACCAAAAAAATGGCTCCATGCAGTTCTCTGGGAACCTCACTTATTAGGCAATTTTAATATAGCTGTAACAAGCTCCCTCTGAGCCAGACCTTGGGTAAGGCCTTAGAAATGCTCAGCTGTGCCATGTGGCTTGTAACAAATATCACAAAGTATTGATTTATTCCATAACCACTCCCTGCCATGTGTTATGTAAATAACGATGTTTGATAGAGTGTGTGGTTCTCCATGCTGTAATGTCATAGGTCTTGGGGAGGTCTTGAGTCAGAAGATGAAAGGCCAACTGCCTGCAGTTGTCCTCAGGATGTGTGCATGACACTGCAGCTGCACTCACATGCACCAAGCCCTTGCCTTTTGAGTACATTTTATAATGATGATTTTAATGTTTTATCTGGTTCTGATCTGGGTGGGTATAATCTTCTAATTACATAACTTTGAATTTTCTCAGGTTGCCTCCATCTTTAACACTGTTAGTGATTCCCCACTGGAAAAACTAAATTCACAGTGCTTTCGCTGCATATGCTCATATCTATACGGATTTAACCTAGAAAAAAACATGCAGTCTGAAAACACTACTAATTGTACTTCAGCTTGTAGGTTGCAGAGCAGCCTCGTTCTGTTTTCCCACAGCCAAGAGAAGGCCTCAAGGCCAAAATGTCACCTCAGATTTCTTTTGATCTCAACTTATATTTTATTAACCCTTTTAACTTCGCTGAGGGTGTGCAAGGAAACATGTATATTCCCTTTCATATAAAACCAGCATTGTCCTTACATCTTGCGTGCAAATGTATGGACAGTTTTTCATACAAAGGATTATTTAGATGTAATCTATATGCCTTGTGAGTTACAGATAAGAAGGGGCGGGCAGCATTTATTCTGCAATGTTTATGATTTATTCCCCTTTTATTTTCTCTCTTTAACTCCATCCAAAATATTTCTGAGAGTCTTAGTGAAATATAATACTAGAAGCCTTTAATGGCACCTTTTCATCTCACAATTGCCGAGTGCTTTTCAGGGCTTAATTAAATTTTACAGCACGCCTTTCAGGTGAGTGTAATTCGAATGCATCCATTCCTGTTTGTGAGGAAACTGAGGCAGGGAGTGGTGATTAACTCAAGGCTGTGAGCCAAATAAAATGTCAGAGGGAGAGTTATGGCTCAGGAGATTTGATTAATATCATATAATTCCAGCACGATTTGATTCTTAAAGATTTCTTGAAATAGACAACACAAATGAAGGCAGCCTGATCTGGCAGCAAAGCCAAATAGCTTCTCCAGACTCTTCCTTCCCTTAGCCTTTGTGATGACTAGTGGTTTATGCCTCAGTCCAGTTTTGGGGCCTCTCAAACCTTTGGTCGTGCCAGATGTTTGCTCAGCCCTGCAAGAAAATGAGTGGATGGTCACATTCTACCTCTGTTGTCTTCTCAGCATATGGCATAGGCCTTTCATCCCTTTCTGCTAACCGTCCTGTTAGGGTTGGATCTGAATGCGTCCATCAGCTCCTAAAGCCATGGTCTTCCACAAGACAAACTCTGTAAAGTTAGTTGTGAAAGACATGGTGCTCATTGCCCGGTCCTTGCCAGTGGTGAAGGGGGACCTCTCCACTCTCCTCACTGAAGAGTATTGAAAGCAGCCAGTCATCCTCTGCAGGTAGGCAGGTGGAAGGGAAGAAAGCTACTGGGACACAAGTATTCATTTATTCTGCACATTTATCTTACGAAGATCATTTATAGATTCAGTCCGCAGCAGCTAGTACCCAAACACGGTTACAGGTGATGCTGTAGCACAGGCCACAAGGCAGCGTACGGGAGTGGATGAGGAAAGTGGGAAGACACACTTCCTCAGCCCCCCAGTGATCATGGGCTGGAAATCATACATGCTTTGACCAGAGCCTGACTGTGAGGGGAACGGAGCTCTGAGAGTGTCTCGTGCATGTCTGGGTCCCCACTCTGTGCAGAGGGGATGGTATTATCTTGTGTGTCTTGCAGCCCTGGAACTGATGTACACTGAAATTTTAAAAGTGGGGTATGGCCATTTCTAAGAAGGTATGTGAAACAAGACTGAAATCAAGCATGTGAGAGATCCCGCAGATACAGTGCGCAGGCTGAGTGCCCTTCCCTTTGTACCAGCCACCGTGGTGAGAAAAGGTCTTCTGGCTGTGAGACAGGCTCATAACAAGCAGAGCAGTAGTTTTTAATGAGTTAAGGAATCTGTCTTTGGGAAATCGGTGGTGTGAATTAACTTTTCATTCTCTCAGCAGAGAAGCCAAACATGTCCCTCTGTCACGAGAAGCCAGTCTCAGACCCAGAGGAAAGAGAGAGGACTCTCTTGCTGTTGAATGTACTGTTCTTCACTGCCTGACTCTGCTGGAGCCTCAGCCCGCTCTGAGCAAGCACCACCACGTCTGGGCTTTCCAAAGATCCCTGTGAGCAGGGCTCAGCAATCATGATGTCTGACTCCAGTCCCTCCAGGTAGAGTCGTAACGCAGAACGTTTTCAGTGTGCTGTAAGAAAGTCAGTCAGTAGCCACTGGACAGGTATAACACAGGCAGAGAGAAGTTTTCTATTTCCAGCGTTGTCAGCTTGCTCTCCTGCCTGACAGTGAAATGGCTCCTCACAGTCCTGAGGACGCCAATCTTCCATTGTTGTTTTATGAAACGGACACTGCATGGTTTGTCTTTTTATCAGAATAATATAATCAGAGTACAAATGAGCCCATGCAATTACCTGAACAGTTTTTGCCACTTAGTGTTGATCGTCTTTCTAATACCTTTCTTTTCTCCTTCATGCTGACCTCTTGTGATAGTGAAGCCAGCAGCTGTGGCCACGTGCACGGGACATACTTTGACAGCAGCAGGACTCAGCTGACAGACTCTGGAATATATTATTTCAGCAACGTCATCTGGGTCTGTAGCTGGCTCTTCTATAACTGTATTGAAGGTTGAAGGCCTTGGGTTTTTTTTTTTCTCCTTTTCATCTTTTTCTCCTTTCCACTTCACCAGCATTGCAGAGGGACCTTAAAGTACGGGTAGGAAAACGGGCCGTGGGGACAGGCTTTACTTCAGGGTTGGAAACCCAGCTTTTTTTAATTTACAAGCGCTCAGTTGTGTGTAAATCTGTTTCACTACCCTAACTTCACATCAAAGTATTGGAGCTGTGCTGTACTCGGTGAGAGCAAGAGTGCATGTTGGTCATTCCGTAAGCAAAACAGAAATACCTGCAGGAACACAGAGACAGAGGCCTCAGCACAGCGCACCTTAGAGCATTTGCCGCTAATTTCAATGACAGAAGAGGCTTTTTCACATTGTTAGCATTCCTCCAGATGAAAACCTCTGCAACAAACGCCATTTTGAACTTCACTTACGACCGAGGCTATTTCCCAAGGATGCTTCGGCTCCTTTGAAATCTCTGTGTGGGGTTGAACGAGTGACTCGGGAGACTCGGGGCCACCAGGAAGGACTGCAGAAAGTGCCCAGGGGCTTAATTCGCCTCTCGGAGAGCACAGACCGCTCCCGTTGACCACGCCGCTTGGACCCCTCAGCCATCAGGAGAGCCATGGCAAAGAAGCAAGCCGTGCGTAGGGGGAGAAATTCCTGCCGATCCCATGCTGGGGTAAAGCAAGAGGAATTCCCCATGAGCAGGGAGAGCTTCCTTGAGATCAGGATGTATCCCAGCAATTCGGTGAGAATGATTCCAGGGCAGTGTTTAAGTGTTTAGTTTTCAGGAAGATTAGCTGCACCTTTCATTTGTCCTTTGAAGATTATTGTTGCTCTGTAAAAGGATTTAAAAAATGGCAAACCAGTGCACAGGCGCATACAAAAAAAGAACAAAACACAAGGTTATGGGAAGAAGCTGAGATTCTATCTGTTTTATTGAATGATCCTGGAATACAGGAACAAGGGGACAGTCACATGCTTAATCATCTCACTCTTACAAGTGGAAACGATGCTTGACAACAGAATGCATTGATATGAATGTAACAGTTGGGGAAAGAAAAAAAAACCTAAGGAACAAAATAAGCATAAAATGTAAACAAAATTCTGCTAGGAGTATTTGTAGTGACAGATGCTTTGGTAGATAGGGCAAAAAAAATATTCCTTTCTCCTAAAGGGAAATAGGTGGAAGTCCATCAAATAAACTTTGTCCTGGCATATTTTATTTTTGCATGGAGGAAAAGGAAAAGATCTTTTTTGATGTGGGCTTTTTTTTTTCCTTCTGCTGTTTTTTCCCTTTCTGCCATACCAGAAAAAAGATCATGGAAGATAAGCCAGGCAAAAGAGAAAAAAAAAAAGGGAGGGGGGAAGAGGAGGGGGGAAATCGAACAGAAGAAAAACAAAAGAAAAGAAAAAAAAAAAAAAAAAGAACATCCAATGAAGGTTTTCTGGCCAAGGAGCAGGTACTTACACCGTATCGCTTGAACAGGATATCCAGATCCTCGCTGCCTTTACGGTATTTATCCTCCATCAAGGGGCTCTGGTCTATGGAGTCATCGCCGTCGGGCTCCGGGCTGTCACAGCCGTTAAAACCTTTCTTTCTTAACGTCTGAAAACACAATCGGGACAGTTTGAGATCTGGGAGTGGGGACGGGGAACGCGGGCAGCTGCCGGAGCCGGGCAGGACCCCCCCGAAACATCCCCGTAGAGACGAGGGCTCGCCCCGATTAACAACTTCGGCCCAAGATGTCGATGATCTCAATGGGGTGAAAGCGTCAGGATCCGGCCCTCGGGTTTCAACGCCGGGGTGTCTCTAATTAAGGAATTACAATGCAGGGATGGATGGATGGATGCGTGGATGGATGGACGGACGGATGGGTGGATGGGTGGATGGATGGGTGGACAGACAGATGGGTGGATGGATGGATAGATGGACGGAAGGATGGATGGATGGATGGATGGATGGATGGATGGATGGATGGATGGACAGATGGAAGTATGGGTGGGTGGATGGATGGATGGATGGATGGATGGATGGATGGATAGAAGGATGGATGGAAATATGAATGGAAGAATGGTTGGATGGAAGGATGGATGGATGGATGGATGGGTGGGTGGGTGGACGGATGGAAGGATGGATGGATGGAAAGACGAATGGAAGAATGGATGGATGGAAGGATGGATGGATGATGGATGGATGGACGGATGGATGGATGGATGGATCGAGAGATGGAAGTATGGGTGAGTGGATGGATGGATGGAAGGATGGATGGAAAGACGAATGGAAGAATGGATGGATGGATGGATGGAAGGAAGGATGGATGGATGGATGGATGGATGGGCAGATGGAAGTATGGGTGGATGGATGGATGGATGGAAGAATGGAAGAATAGATGGAAGGATGGAAGGATGGATGGAAAGATGGATGAAAGAATGGATGGATGGAAGGATGGATCAACGGATGGAAGGATGGATCAACAGATGGATGGATGGATGGATGGATCAACAGATCGATGGATGGATCGATGGATGGATCGATGGATGGATCAACGGATGGAAAGGAGGACGGAAGGATGGATGGATGGAAGAATGGAAGAATAGATGGAAGGATGGATGGATGGATGGATGGATGGATGGAAGGAAGGATGGAAGAATGGATGGATGGAAGGATGGATCAACAGATGGAAGGATGGATGGATCGACGGATGGAAGGATGGATCGATCAATTGATGGATGGAGAGAAACTCCTTTGCTTTCAAAGGATCTGTTCACACCAGAGCTGAGTTTGACCCCGCACCAGCTCAGACCCATTCATCATCTACAATTACTACGACGACACGGAAGGGATGAACCTTCATGACATCTGCTTGCCTGCTAGAAATAGGGAAAAACCTTAAAATAGGGAAATAAAAGCCCAAAATAATAAGCAGAAAGCAGTTTGCCCCTGGCAAAACCTGGGTATTTACCAAAAGGTTGGACCATGAGAAGGACTGTGGCACGGCGAACCCTGTGGGAGGTGACACCAGGAGGTGACAATGACAAGGCCCGGGCAGCAAACCCCACGCCAAGACCTGGGCGCTGCCGCAGAGCCTTAACGAGGCGCCGTCTCCTCCTCCTTCATTAACAGGAGCCTGGTAATTACACGCTGGGGCTCTGCACAGGGTATGGAGAAAAAAAACCCCAAAGCTCCTCTTTGGTGCTCAGTAGCCGGTTTGCAGATCACCTTCCCCAGGCACATTTAATCATTTTATTTTCAAAATACCAAAAGCAATTAGGCGTTATTATGGAACCGTCACTTGCCAATTGATTTTTTTTTTACTTATTTCTTTTTTTTACGAGTCAAAGCTACAGAATTTCCTGGAAGTCTTGATCTCTTTTCATGCCAAATTCAGCAGGGGGGGGAAAAAAAGTAAAAAATTTTAAAAAACCCACAAAAAAAAAAAAAAAGCCTTGACAATTCTCCTCTCTCTTCCTAAACAGTCATAAACAGCTCGATTTTGAGGCCAAAACGGATCCTGGAGCAGATCCTCCTTCATCCACCTGCGAGCTCTGGGAAACACGGAGCTCGTCGGGGGATTTTTGCTGGAGGGGGTCAAGCAACAGGCACCAAACCCACCCCCCCCAGCCCTTTTCCCACCCACCTGAAGCTTTTCACAAGATTTTCAATTAAAATTATTCCTTCGCCGTCGACAATTTTAAGGCTCGTTTACCTAGATTTAAGCCAGGGAGGGGAAAAGTCCTCACCCACACCCAGCCCCACCAGGGAAGGATCTGGCTAGCTCCTGGCCGTGGTGGCATCTGAAGCCCTTTTGGGTGTCACCACTAATTCCTGCTACTAATTATTATTACCCAATTACCTACTAATAATTCCCGGTACCCCTAAATCGTGTTATTCACTGTCTCTTTATAGAGAAGGCGAGTGGGAATCCGAGTCACTGGCATGAACGGGAGGTTCCCAGGGCTTTTCCTGCAGGTTCCCGAGGATTTTTCCCTATTATTTTTGCTATTTTTGAACATGTCCTTGTTTGTTTTTAGAACGGGCCAAAAAAAGGACCGGGTGCTGCCGGTGGGGAAGGAACGTCTTCGTCTTTTTTATTTATTTATTTATTTATGGAACTGCTTTTTGTGGATTTTTTTTTTCCCCGAACCCTTTTGTTTCCCCGATGCAGCCGAAAGACGGAAAGTTGAGCCTTTCTTTAAAAACTGAAAAACAACGTTCTTTCCTCCTTCTCTCTCCCGTTCAGAGGCAAAATGGAAAAAAGGTTGTTCCATGAGCAGTGGAAGGGATGAAGCCGGGTTTCCTTCAGGTGCCAGCTGGGGAGATTCTCCGGTGTCTAATAGGGGGCTGTGCCCACCTCGCAGGGGCTCTCTTTGCCAGGGCTGTAACTGGGATCTCTCACCTCTGCCCGCCCGTCCCTGGTAGGGAAAGGTGAGGGTCATCCCTCCCATCCTCTGGAAGCTCCTCTCCTCTGCCAAAGGCTGCCAGCAGCTTCAGGAGTTGGAAGGTGGGATAAGCAACCTCCATGCCCTGACACCACGGAAGAAGGGAGCCTCACAACTGCGTTTTCAAGAGCCGAGACACAACATCCTTCTTTCTAAAGTCCACTGCAATGAAGGGGCCCAGGAG